>OZ010593.1:13648076-13788076 GCA_963932145.1 Acanthosepion lycidas | reverse complement strand
CTTTTCCCTCTCAGATATCTCGCAGAAAAATATAGTCAAGTACTCTTTTTTTTTTTACTTATACGTGAATGAAAGCCAAAGATAGATTATTGCCGGAAAAAAAGGTCTATACAAAAGGACTTGAAGGAAGGTAGATTTGTATGTTTGCGTAAATTAAATCATAAATAAAATAATTTTCTATTAGATACATATATGGTTATCAATTCGGAAATAAGAAGGAACTTTACAAAACATTATTTCAGTCACTTTTAACCGCCAAAGAAACTGTTAAATCTAGAAAATATTGTGATAGTGAGAGAAAGTGTTGTTGTTTTTTCAGGGTTTCTTAAATTGAAATAGAAAAAGAATGTTTTCTAAAAGCGATCAGAGTAATACGAAACAGCGTCATTCCAACCAAAACAAAGAATGCTTAATTGCAATGTCGTATAAAGCTTCCTATATTGCAGTAAAAAGAGGGCAACTTTCTCCCAAGGAAAATTTGCGGAAACTTGATGAGATTTGACGAAATGATGCTAAGCAAACCATGAACGGAACATGGGTGCAACGATGAAATGTTCAGGAAAATGAAACGCTTATAATTGGAACGAGAAAAAGACAAGTGAAATTAATGGGGCATAGAATGATGAAAGAACAAAGAGAAAAGTGGCACTCACAGGATACACTGAAGTCAAGACGGACACATACGTACATACATATATAGACGTATTTGGGAACCTCAAGGCGGTGTAACGTTTCGCAAGCTCGTCTCGCTAGAAAAATGACGACTGAGTAGTGAGTTCGATTCTCACTGGGTGCCCCTACTACTTTCGGATTTGTTCCGCATCTATGCTGCGCTTGGGGAAAAAAGTTCATCTTTGTGGCATGTCTAAGCTACGATTGGAAAATTTCTATATGGATGGGTGGATGGATGGGTGGGTAGATGCATGCAAGACGAGGCTTAAATGTTCGCGGGGAAAATCCACTTCCTAAATTGGATGAAAAAGGTAAAACAGTACGATTATTTTTAAGTGTTTTCAAACAACTTTTTTATTTGAGGAAGTACTTCATGCAGATATACTTTCATTACGACCAAGTATATATATATATATATATATATATATATATATATATTTATATATTTATAAATATGTATGTGTGTGTGTGAAAATACGTAGAAAATAGGAAAGAACTCGTTAGCTAAATAATCCAAAGTTCTTTAGTATTTTTGTTATCATTTTTGAAAAATTAGTGCTCGATACAGAGCATAAAGATATAGAAGTTTTCGGCTCTTGTTTTGAAACATGGGAACTCTTATGTAGCGTGTTGGAATCATATTTTCAAATAAATAATTATATATATATATATATATATATATGTATATATATATATATATATATACGTATATATATATATATATATATATATATATATATATATATATATATATATATATATATATATATATATATATATATATATATATATATATAATGTTTATGTAACTGATAATATCCACTTAGTGAAATAGTCGAAATTTCTTGACCAAAACAGGAAAAACCATTTAAAAAGTTTATTCTTAATTTCGATTCCGATATAAGAGTGCAAAAATATAATATAAAATTAAATCGATAAATGTTTGCATTTATAAGTACACACACACAAACACACACGCACAGATATATATATATATATATATATATATATATATATATATATATATATATATATGCATACATACGCAAACCATGTATATAATGTATTAATTAACGTATATTTTAATCTGATATTTTTATTAATTAAAAACGTTTTAAAGTTTATACTTCCTATTTGAAATTTATATTTTACACGCACGCACGCACACACGCACACACACATATATACATACATATATATATATATATATATATATATATGGGATAACTATATATATATATATATATATATATATATATATATATATATATATATGGTATTGATTTATTTGATCTCTAGCTAAACTAAACAGAGTTGAACATACAGTAGAAGATAGGTATGAAATGGGAAAAAAATAATATTTTACATTTCTTGATATGCTACACTTCGATAGTAGGAGCTTAAAACGTAATGTCCTCCGAAGATCAATTAAAAAAAAAAAACATGATCTCATATTTCTTGTCTCATCTGACCAACAAAATGAAATGCGAAATATTCATCGGGTTCTATTTAAGAATTAGCATCTCAAAGGATTTACATGAAGACGAGAAATACATCGAAAATATATTCAAGCAACTGCAATAGCCCGACTGTGTTCATATCCAATGCGAGACAAAAGGCTCCTATAATATTAGCGATTTTCCAACCGTAGCTCAGATGTGGCACAAGGCCGAAAGTATGGGACACCTAATGAGGATCGAACTCACTACTCAGTCGTAATTGTCTTTAGCGAGACAAGCTTGCTAACCATTACACTATATCGAGGTGTCCAAGGCTCCTATAACATTCGAAAAAAAAATGCACTACCGTATAAGGCCAACGAATACCCCACAAGGTTTCTTTGTTACCCCCTCCTCCTAGTGTGTCTTTTAGCCCTCATATACATATGGGCACGTATCTGAGTGGTTAGAACGTTCGTATTCTGACCATGAGACCCGGGTTCGAAACACACGATGGTCGATTTGTCATGAAGGTGACTTCCTGATGTTATCGAATTGGAGGGGTCGATCCCAGCGTGCGGCACCTTTGAATACCATACCCCGTCTTAAGCCAAGCCTTGTGAATGAAATTGGGTAGACGTAGCCGAGGGATTGAGCTTTGTTCATAGCGTTGATCACGCTAGATAACCTGCTCTTTCCCAGAAACTGTGACTAAGAGTCTGCTAAACATAGTTGCAGTATAAACAACAGGTGGGATTTGTGGGTGCTGAATAAACACAAATGCGCCTGAGAAAGCGTCTGCAACAGAGATTGGCTAGCCACCCTGGTATATGGGTATCCTCGAATGCAAGTGGCCAGCGATACATACATATACCTCCGATTATGACCGAATTTGTCTTGGTACTTTAGGCCTCTGGCCGTTACGATGTTTCTGACCCAAGGAGTTCTGTTGCCTTGAAACCTGGGTAGACGAGACATGTATTACAGCTGTACCATCTTTCCTGTTTTTATTTTCCTTCGTTAAGATTGCTGTAGGTAGAATTTTTCAAGGTTTTGGTGTTATCCGCGTGATAATAAGGACCCGAATAATTTGAGTAACTTCGAAAGATCTGTAGGTGTATAATATCGGGGCTATTGTACTGCTATTTGGTGAACGAGTTCTGGAGTATACAATAGTTTCTGGTAGGGTCTCTGGATGTCCTAGTGAAGTGTACTGTTACGGCTGCAGCTCTCGACGAACGCATCATGGCTGTGTCTTACACACTACTTACTAGTCTCCCACCAAACAAAATACAATCCACACATGAAATCGATTAAAATGACCAAATTAGCAAACACAACCTCCAAACAAAAGTAGAACCCAGATATACAATCACCAACACTAACGTGAGGGGTCTACATATCAACTTTCTAGAAGGGGGACTATTTTCTTGAGCTTTAAATCGAACTCCTGTTACTGTCTGAAACAGGTATAAATGCCCCAATCTCACAACAGGTGTTCACAATCCCTGACTAATCTTCCCTAATAGTAAAACATGAGCAACTAAATCGCGACAGCCACGGATGCAGCGCTTGGTTTAAGAACGGTTTTCTTTGTGGCAGGGACGCCAAAAAAAAAAAGAAAAAAGGATCCTGATCTTCGATATATGTGCGTCCGCGTTCCTCTTATCCATACATCATTCGTTTTCGCTCTCTATCGTCCTCAGTACAATGAGATACAAATGTTTGATCAAATATCATCACTGAATTACTCTCAGATAGCTTTCATGTCTATGGTGACTTCAATATCCATCACAAATAGTGGTTAGTCACTTGCCCAAAACCGATGATCAAGGCACATAATGCAGAGATTTCTTCATCGTCTATTAACTAGCCCAGATCATTGAGTACCCACCAGCGTCCCTGAAAAATTATTAGTAAAAGTTTTATACGCTACGCCCTGGGCAAGTCAGACCATTCCCTAGTTAATGTCCAAATTGATGCCAAACCAAATGCATACTCTGATTTGACATTCCATATAGCGGTTTTTCACTACACGAGGACAGACTAGAACAGATTTAGAGCCTATATGGCGGAATCTCCTTTCTCAAAATTTTTCAAGAATGCTGCCTCCAAGAACGCAGAACTAATCTCTAAAGGGATCCTTTCTGGAATGAAGAGTTTTGTACCCGCAAAATAATTGAAAACAAAATAAAACAAAAAACGAACAGCCAGACAGAAAGCGTTGCAGTCATAGGTCATCGTAACCACTACATTGTTGTGGTGTCTTCACTCTAATGAGGCTATTGTGGACTCTTCCACTTACTATAAAGTAGTAGAAAGTAAGCCTCAGGGGAACAGTGACACAGACTGTTCAAACGAGGCTGTTATCAGGTCCTGTCGAACTCTGTGCCTTGAGCAGAGAGGAACCCGGATGAGGCTGTGCCGAAGGGCAGGATTTCGTTCGGGGAGGTAGACATACTCGAACCCTTTTAGGCCGGTTCTACGGGGATTTTTTGGCCGAGCCTACCGGATCGGATGACCCACGTTAAACTCGGCTTTGCGCCACATGTATCCCTCGTGGGTGGGCGGTCTATTAAATATTAACAGTGATATAGACTGTTCTTACCGAGGCTGCGATTGTTCTCAGCTCCTGTCAAACCCTCCGCCGTGGCAGAGAGGAACGCGGACGAATCTCGTTCCGAGAGTTAGACAGACCCGAACACGTTTTTTTGGGTTCTACGGGGATTTTTTGGCCGAGGCTACGGGCTCGGATGACCCACGTTAAAGTCGGCCTTGTATCACATGTACCTCGTGCTGATGTTTTAACTACAATTGCTCAGGGAATGAATAGGGACCATAGCATTAGATATTTTTAAGGCCTTTGACAACGTGTAATAGAAAGGAATTAGGCTCAAGCTCTCTAACTATGGGAACACTGGGTGATATTGATGTAGGTTGTTACCAACTAATGTTTAAGGAATACCAAAACAAGAGGTTGCAGATAAATGGTGTATTGAACAGTAAATAAAACAGAGTTGTGTTACATGTCTTGGGAGTGTGTGTGTGTTGACCAGCGTTCAGTCTATATCACTGTTGATACTTTGTAGCCCCCAAAATTTCGATACTGAAATCAGACAGCTCATTTGGGAGAGCCAACGATGCCATCCAAAAGCTAAGTCAATATTAAGAAACAGAAAGAATTCATTAGCAGCAAAACAGAGTACTGACATGTTACGAAATATTAGTCGTCGTATATGACAGTAAATGCCGAAGAAACTTCTCACAGATGCAGAGGAGTCATGAGGCAGCAGAAATGCGGACGATGCTGACGATAGAATGAACTAAAATTTGAGCCAAATGTTTTAAAATGTTGTGAGTAAGTAATGGTTACAAAACAACAAAAAAAAAGGTTGCAGATAAATAGTGTATTGAACAGTAAATACAACAGAGGTGTGTTACACGACTTGGGAGTGTGTGTCGGTTGAACAGAGTTCAGTCTATATTACTGTTATATTTAGCAACCCCCACCCTCACGAGGGTTATATGTGGCACAGTGCCGAGTTTAACGTGGGTCATCCGATCCCGTATGCTGGGCCAAAAAGACCCCGTAGAACCCGAATAAACGGGATCGAGTCTGTCTACCTCCCCGAATGAGACTCTGCTTTTCGTCACAGCCTCGTTCGGTTTCCTCTCTGCTCAAGACTGAGAGTTCAACAGGAGCTGCGAAGAGTCAACACCTCGGCGGTAGAGCAGTCTATATCACTGCCAATATTTAATAAATGCGTGGTATATATGTTGCATAAGGCCGAGCTTAACGTGGGTCATCCGAGCTCGAAGGCTCGGCCAAAAAATCATACCTTTGCCAGCTGTCTTTGAGCGTAAGGGAATATAATATATATAATTGGAACTCAGATCTCCGATTAAAAATTCCGAGCCGATATCCATTACACCACCCGCACATCCAAGCTTGCAACGCCTGGTATTCCCAAGGTACGAATTATGCTTGTTGGTTTAGGTCGTTTTGTTGCATTTGATGAGAGAATCAAAGATCAAAGTAAGGCCACTTAAGGGTGTGCTGCTGACATATACAGGCACGAGCTGTCCAGTCTTCATTTTCCAGTCTGTTGTGACCAAGTATTTGTTAAGAAACAAAAAAAAAGGTTGAAAATAAATAGTGTATTGAACAGTAAATACAACAGAGGTGTGTTACACAACTTGGGAGAGTGTTTAGGTTGACCAGAGTTCAGTCTATTTCACTGTTATATTTAGTATTCCCCCCACGACATATTCGTTTATTTATGTGCTTTTAATCTTCACAGGGTAATTAGATCTAATATTCTCGTATTAGGGGTAAGAAGCATGGCAAAGTTGAAAAGTTTTACGTGTGATGCGTTTCGTTATTTAGGACTTCATCGAATTAAGTTAATGTCTCCGTTTATGCGGCTACACATTAGGAAAAAAACGAGAGAAGCTGGGAAATTTAAATTCAAAAAAGAGTTTTTTTTCTTAATGTTATTTTTTTTTACATATAAAATATATATTCTCGCCAAGTTTTGATTATATATTCTAACCAATTTAATATAAATTCGTTGTCTTTTTGTTTATGTTTCCATGACTTTCGCTGTTAAATATCAGATATTATGAAAATAGAATATCTGCCAAGAATGGTGAAAAAAATAAGAGGACCTAGACGCATATTTACTATGGATAATCTAGCGATTAAATTACTTTTTAAACGTTTACCACGTCGGAATTTTTTCTCTTTTAAATAGAGCAACATTTTTAAATCAAAATCATGTTTAAGTAAACGAATATGCTTACTTTATCTAGAACCTGTTCTAATACAACTGGGTGATAAAAAGAAAGAATATGAAAACGTAAAGGTAGAAAGTCACTGAACAAAAATGGAATTTAAATCAACACATGAAGAAGAATTCGAGAAAAAGAAAAAAAAATGATTTAACCCCGATCTTTTAACTTGAAGATAAAATGTAAAATAGGGAGATTATTTTTCAAGTTACTTAGTAAACACTTCCCCCCAAAAAAAATCAGAATTACAAAAGATATTAAATAAAAACACAGTAAAATTAAGCTACAGCTTCACTAATAATAAATAGAGAAAACGCAAAAAATTTCAAAACTAACACGCAGCAAAATATAGTTAAATCTAGTGATTTATGCAACTGTAGAAATAAGAATAGATGCCAATTAAATGTAGCTTGTAAAACCAAAGCTCTAATCTATAAAGCAGAAGTAACAAATATTAATGGTCAGCATAAAAAGTATACTGGGTGTACTAAAGGTACTTTTCAAACGTAGATGGTACAACTCGTCATTCAAGCTAGTAAATGTTAGGGGCTCTACCAAAATAGCTAAGCATGTGTGGAATTTAAAAGAAAAACCAACTGGGATACAATAGTAAGATGAAAAATTAAAAAAAGGCAAGACCTTACAACAACTACGGCAATATTTGCAACCTCTGACTATAGGAAAAATTAGCAATTATGGCATTTCCGGTTGCAGAGAAACTTTTGAACCAGAAATCAGAAGAATTGAGTCCTTGTATACATAGTGAAAACTTGCTCTTAAGCACTTATGAGGCTCGATAAAAATTATACATTTCAATTAAGCCCCTCCCCACCGATACATTTATAATTCCTTGCTTCTTCTTCTTCTTCTTCTTCTTCTTCTTCTTCTTCTTCTTCTTCTTCTTCTTCACATCGTCCTCTTCTCTTTTTATCAGAGCCAACGTCTGGCGTTTGTTTATTCTTTAAAAATAATATAGCGCACATTCGAAATAAAGCGTTGGGAGGTCAAAATTCCCCTGAGAATACGTTACGGTTGAAACCAGCCAGCGGATTCAATTGATATATATATATATATATATATATATATATATATATATATATATATATATATATATATATATATATACACGTGTGTGTATGTGCGCATATGTGTATCTTCTTGCATCTGAGTTTGTATATTTATATATACATCTGTTTATATCTATCTATATTTCTGAGATGCGGTATTATATACACTATTTACGTTGGATGGACTATCATCCTCATCTTTGTTGCGATATTTATCACAAAGTATCGGTCATTGTACGCTACGGCCTTCTTCAGGTGGTTGGAATGTCAAAATGAACTCTTCATTTCGCTCGCGGGAGTAGACTGTTCTAGTTCCATGTGCCATGTTTAATGGATGTTAGTTATCAGTTATCTCCTGTTAATTCCCCTTTCCAAGTTCCCCACTGCCTTAACCGTGTATTGAACTCGCACTGTTTGGGTCCAGTCAAGCTGGATATGTTTGAAATCTGATAGAGACTTATAAAAGAACATAACTTAACTTCACTTCCCTCTAGAACTTTCCACATGACATCAAACAACTTTTTCGATACGATGAAAACTCACCAAAAGACTTACTAGACATATTGCATTTCTACGTGTGTGTGTGTACGTGTGTGTGTGTGTGTGTGTGTGTGTGTGTGTGTGTGTATATATATATGATAAAAATATATGTTTAACTTATGTTATATTTACGGGTTAAAATATTAAAATGGTAAATGTCATAGCTAGAGCGTGTGTAAATATAAAATTGGACATTGAGGTCAACACTCAGCCGCCATAGTCTGACCATGAAGTCTGCGTCTAAAGGTTTCATCATGAATGAGACTGTCACGCCTGGGTGTTGCCTTCTATGTCCACCTTTCAGCTAAAATAAGCTTTTCTTTTGTCTTTATTACCTTTGTCTCTGTCTTTCTTTCTTTCTTTCTTTCTTTCTTTCTTTCTTTCTGTCTGTCTGTCTCTCTCTCTCTCTATTTCTCTCTCTCCCCATCTCTCTCTTTCTCTCTATTTCTCTCTCTCCCTCCCTCTCTCTCTCTCTGTCCAAAATTGACTTAATTAGGTTTATGGAGATTGTCAGTGAACAGTACGGCCAACAATTTCATAGAATCTTCAATTTTGTGAAAAGGTAGAGATGTCTGTTTTCCGCAAGATATTTTCTCTACAGTATCATGGAGCAATGGCCAGCAGTTGTATAAATATCACTGAACTAATTGTGATATCGACGCCAAATCGTGGTCATGCATTTCGAATGGCTAATACATGTCCTCCTCTAGAATATTAACCTAATCAATAAGTCATGCCATTGTATTTAGGATGGATTTGTTTTCATTGATTTCGATCTCCAACTTGTGAAATGTCTGGATAAATTAATGGCGCACACATCTAGAGGAATACTTAAGCTGTTTTTTGTTTTTTTTGTCTTTTTTTTATTTCATGATAGTCATGAAAACCTTGGTTCTTCTTCTAATGGAAATGTCTTGTATTTATTTTATTTACTGGCCAAGTGTGCTGTCCTAGGTATGAGGATAATCCGAGTCCTGGGTATGATGATTAACTACAATCGGCAGCAACGCATCTGATCAGGAGGGTTTGAGGGGCATGGAAACACCTCTGAATTGCTGATGTTCCTAGGTGTTATTCATCATGACGGTCGCCTTCGAGTATAGAATCCAGAGGTTAGCAGTGAATATTTCAAGACAGTAGGAAAGCGTTGTTCAGGTTAGCAGTGGATATTTTGATAAAAGTAGCAGAGTATAGTTCGCCCTTCTGTTTCTCTTAGCCTGACAAGCTGGACTGGACATTCGGGTAGAGTGACCAAAATGGCCGCCTTTATACACGACGGATTGAATGTTCTACGTCTTCTGATTGGTTAACCTTCTATTGGTGGACTATAAAGTGAGTTAAGTCATTTGAGCTAACTCACTAGTTATATATATATATATATATATATATATATATATATATATATATATATATATATATATATACAAAAAAAAAACTGTAACACTAGGTATATCCTGACCCGAGGTGGTAGCATATGTTAGGGTCCCAGCTACGGGCAAATAGATTACCCCCAAACTGGAATCAAAACATTATGAAAGTGAAAAATGGGTTTTAGTACTAACAATATATTTTTTATAAAAAATACCAGCAATACTATATTACTCGTCATTTTGAAAAGAAAAATCACTAGCAATAAAAAAAAAATCTTGTTGGCATTAAATAACCTATTGAGGATGATATGTCGTAAATTAATCGAAGAATCTTGCCATGTGTGACAATTTTCTAGCAGAATAATATAAATACGAATGGAGACAACAGAAAAGAAAACAATTTCCTTTATGAGACAGTCAGATTCGGTTCAATATCTTTTTTTTTTATTAAACGTAAAACACATTCGGTGGAGTAATGGATAGAGGCTTGGATTGACAAATCGGAGAGCCGAGTTCGAATTCCAGTCGGATTCATTATATTCACTTACGTGCTAATATCCTTAGGAATGGTATGTCTCCTCTTCTTTTCTCAATTCCCAGCTATGGGTAAATAGCAAGACAGACTGGGTTCTATAGCCTTGGATAGCAACTGGTATACTGCAGAAAGAAATGGCAACAACGTCAGTCATGTATCGAAAGATAAATGATCGCCCAAGAGTGTATTACGTATGGCACATAACTGACTGAAAACACATGTTTTAAATTCCAGCGTTCTAGTCTGCCTAGCGTACAAGTCGGCCTGAAGATTTTTAGATGAAAATTCTGGGTTAGGCTTATATCTACCGTATAAGTCGACTCTCAAACATACGATAGACTACAAGTGGTACAAATGTTAGGTCAACATGTAAATAAAGTTAGTCTGCAGTATACAATAACTTGTGGCAAAACTACATGTCACACAACTGACACTCACCCTAATATCTTTCTGTATGCGTTGTATAGCAAATAATCTACAACGGACAACGTAGGAGAGTAGTAGTGAAAGTGTAAATAAAATATATTATAGCGTAAATAGCATACTGAATACGTTTCTGTTTTATTATGCTATATTAACTTCTGTGTTAATATGGCAAATATTTTCACCAAACAGAAGATTTAGTAGAATATACTTGTGACAAACTGCTGGAGTTAAGGTAAGTGGTATACAGTAAGTTTTAGAAGTGTTGTCCTATTTGTTTAAAACTTTATGGTAAAAGATTGTTTTTATACCGGATATATAAGTCAACGGCCAATTTTGGAAATATTCTTTAGGCTTGAAAACCCAAGATGTTCTCTGCAATTTACGGTATATTATTGTATGCCTTGGGGTCTTACTGCAAATATTTCAGAGAAACCATTTTAAATTTGACAGTGTACAATGTTATTTTCTATGTGGAACAGTTTAAAATATTTTGAAGTTTCTGTTTCTCCAAAGACAGTAGTAGTGAAATACTCGCGTGAAGTAGACTTAAAGAAAAACGACATTGATACGAAAGATTACTGAGGTACGACTTATAATAATGGTGGAAAAAACGGTTGTTTGGTAATTACAGAGTGTCTAAATGAACTGATGTCATTTAAAATATGAATACCTGAATAACTATATGTCCCAAACAAAAGAAATTAAATAAGGTCCATGTTGAACAATAAAAGATATGTTTATATCAAAATTCGGACAAGACATTCAAAGGGATGCTGATTTTACAACAGATTTCACAAAGATTCACAAAAGTTCAATATGCGCACTAACACAGGTCAATATGCACACTAACACAGGTCAAGTCGGTAGTCGAGCTCCAGCCAAACACGTTGTAGCATGTCTGGCGTAACATTCACCAGCTACTCAGAGATTTAATATAATTTGAGCGAGAAATGTTATTACACTACAAAATGATATCTATTTTTTTTGTGGGGGGACGCTCTGAACAGTACCTTGGAATCATGGATCAATGGAAAGCTGAGACACGACACACGTCAAGTCGGTAGTTGAGATCCTGCCAAAGACGTTCTAGCATGTCTGGCGTAACATTCTCCAGCTACTCAGGGATTTAATATAATTTGAGAGAGAAATGTTATTACACTACAAAATGACATCTATTTTGGGGCGGGGGGCACTCTGAATAGTGCCTTGGGATCATGGGTCAATGGAAAGCTGTCACATGAGACACGTCAAGTCGGTAGTCGAGCTCCTGCCAAACACGTTCTAGCATGTCTGCCGTAACATTCCCCCGCGCCTCGGGGATTTAAGATACTTTGATCAAGAAATGGCTAAGTTATTGGACTACAAAATGGCGTCAATTTTAGGAGAACACTCTGCATAGTGTCTTGGAAGCATAGATTAATCGAAAGCTGTGACACGACACACGTCCTAGTGGTAGTCAAACTCTTTCTAAACACGCTGTAGCATGTCTTGTGTAATATTCTCCGGTGCGTCATGGATTTAAGATAATTTGAGCGAGAACTGGCTATGTTATTGGACTAGAAAATAATGTCAATTTTGGAGGGACACCTTGTATAATGGCTTGAAAGCACGGATTTATGCAGAGCTTGCTGATTATATTTTAAATATTGCATTGTCATTAAGTTAGGCTTGAAAATAAATAGCTGGTAGATATCAGGAAATAATCACTTTCTGAAAAGTATGTGCAACTTGTATTCGTTTTTTTTATTTCTTACTTTTACCTCTGAATGAGAAACCAAAATTTTGCTGTCTTTGCTGGTGTTCATTTTCAATTGTTTGTTTTAAAATTAACACCGGATATCATGCTCTGATCCAGTGCTCATGCAAGTGAAGCAATTTAAACAGATTCACTTCAATAAAACAAATATTGGGCAACATTCCATATAGCGACGAGCAGAGGTCGAAAATTGGATTAAAAAGCTAACTATTGAGATCTTATGTTAGAGTATTCGTTCCCAATGTACGCTCTTCACGATAAGTCAGAAGATAATCATCCTCCTAATCCCACTATTGTCCAACGAAAATGTGCATTCCAAATAACATACATATATATCATTGTACATCTTTTCTATATGAGCACGTACGTATTTACATGGATTATTTGACAAACATGAAGCCTCGTTCCGGAAATAAAATCCGATTCTCAAAAGGATGGTTTTCCCCAGGACATCGCTTTTCGGCAATGTTTATTGTTTTACAAATCGGTAATGAAAACTGTAATAAAACTAAACATATAATGAAATTAATTTATACTTTTTTTTTGTTTTTGAGAAATTACAACACAAATTTTAAACACTATTTATTTATTAGTTTATGTTTTATTTACAAGAATAATTTTTTATTTAAATAAATCTAAAAAATAATGCAATTATATTAAAAGTAATACAATATTTAACATTTACCAATCTAAAAAAAATATTAATAAACATTTACTAAATTATTAAAAATATGTGAACAGAATATAAGGAAATCCTTATTATTTAATATTTATAAAATTCGAATCCTTTAGGAATTAGCCAATATGTTTCAAACCATTCCAGTAAATAATATAATAAATATATAGTGTAAATAAGCAATCTAATAAATGAATAATATTATTTTAATAATAACAATAACCGTCCTGGGTATGACGATTAACTACGTCCGCGTCCTGGGTAAGAAAATAAACTGCATCCGTGTCCCGGGTAAGACGATAAACAACATCCAATAGCAAGCCTCTGATCAGGAGGTTTTGAGGAGCGTGTAAGCTCCTCTGAAATGCAGGTGTTCCCAGGTCCACCCTGACCCGGGGTGGTAGCACCTGTCAGGTTTCAAGCTATGGACAAATGGTTAAACCCCGCCACGAAAAGGGGTCAAAACACTATGAAAGTATAAAAATAGGTTTTAATAACAGTAATATATTTTTGAAAAAAAAACAAAACCAGCATTACATTTTGGGAAAGACATATTAGCAGCAATACATTTTTGTAATAATATATTACCAGCAATATAGTTTTGAAAAAAATATAACCAACAATACATTTTTGTAAAAAGTATTACCAGCAATAAAAATGTTGCCGGCATTAAGGAACCCATTGAGGTTGATATGCCGAAAAACAAACCAAACCAGACCTATTATTATTATTATTATTATTATTATTATTATTATTATGAATTATTATTATCATTATTATTATAAAAATCATAATCATTGTTATAAAAAATTATTATTATAAATAATAATGATAATAATTTTTGTTTTCAATTCTCAAAAAAAAAATGTATAATTGCTCCAACAAAATGCTAAGAATATAAAAAAATAAAGTAATAAAAAAAAAACAGAATATTCTTGTAATTGTCATTTCATGTGTGGAAACGTGAAAATATGTGCCGCGTTATGTGTTTGAATGTCAAAAAACTTAACGGACTTTACTAATCATGAAATGAAATTCTAGTGTTTTAACCTTTTTTAAATTATTAATGAAGCATGTATAACTTTTCTCGGTGGCCCTGATACCATGGGAAAGGTCGACATATTAACAGAACAATATGTCTAGACGCAATGTAATGTTTTTTGACTAGTTTGAAATGTAATTTTGTTGAGTGTGTGCCGTTTTCTTTTAATGTAGATTGCCTCCAATATCTGAAGGTTCTTTTTACTGTGTGAATTTGTGATTATTATTGTGTCATCAACTAAAATCTGTCTAATATTATGTACTTTGCTATGTTTTTCTAAGAAATGTTGTTTAATTGTACTAAGATCAGAAAGGTGACATGTAAATCTACGGGATAGAGTGGTTGTAGTTAAATCAAAATATGTAGTGGGCTTATTATTAATATCAGAGATAAATCTCTGAACGGGTATGTTAAAAATATATTGAAAAGTAAATTAATTATAAAAAGTATATCATTATGACTATGATAATTGCATTCTGCCTTTAGAAGTCTTGCTACATATAATTTACTTATGGTTAGTATAGATGTCTTGTTAGCCTTTGGATAAATAGAATGAATATTTTGAAAAACATTACAGAATGAATTGGATGCCTATATATCGTAATTTCTCGACAATAATAAATTGTTTAACTGTAAATTACAGGTGATAATAGAGGTGCGTATTACAAAAAGGTTTAAACAAAATATATTTTTCGTTATTGATTTATATTAATAAATACGTACTTGTTTTAAAATAAGAACGATATTATTCCAATTTTCATTTTAAATCTAACAATAATAAATTTAATATTTTTTGTGAATAAATTTATGTATATCAGTAACCGCATTTCTTATTTTGCGAAAAAGTAAAAAGAAATCTTTTTAAAAGTCCAATTTCGAAGAAAAGAGGATATCAAGTTGACAATTTGTTGAAATTTTAATTTTCTTCATCATCATCATCAATTTCTATTATAGAATCAATATCTAAATCTTCATTAAACAAATTATCATTCACACTATTATCTTCGTCCTGTTCAAAATTATCTTCGGCCTCTTCCTTCTCTTGCCAAAGGATGTCATCTTCAGAGCCATCCATGGCTGTTGTGAGACAACACTTCTTGGAAAATCTCTTTATAACATCCTCATTGACATTTATCTGGAAAACCGCATAGTAATTTTCAACATTATTTTAGCAGCTTAGTTTTGATCTTTTTTTTTTTAATGTTAATGTCGACAAAATATCTTCATAATTATTTTTTTCTTTTTCTTGACAAAATTTACAGATGCGTATTATACATCGGGCTAGATATATGTCTTAATTTTTGGATCATTTGTTGGGGTGCGTATTATTTTTGCACCAACCTAATATTTTCGAGAAATTACGGTAAACAAACTTGTCTGCCGATGATCTCATCAACTATAATCTGGTATTACTTAGATCAATTATAACTCTACATATACGATCATCTACACCAGGTGCAAACGAAAATATCGCGTCACACTTTGGAAAAATTTTAAAAGGTGTGCATTCAAATGTTATGAAATAAAACCATAGATTAAAAAAATTACACCCTCAAATATGAAGTTAACTTATTTCAATGTCTCTATCGTGCGATGAGTAAATTGTCGCCATTTTATATTTTTAATTTCACGCATGGGCGTTGTTCATTTTTTTATTTTGTTGACTGCGCGGTATATTAGGGCCAGTTTGGCACTGTCTGTGAGAAGAGCAACATGACACAATTTACTCCGGAGAAATTGAGAAAACGCATACTGTACTGTTTGGAATTCGCGCTGGAAGCTCTGATACGAATATTTCAGAGTGTTTCCGAAGGATACAAACAGAGTTGGAGGATATACCCAGTCAACATCATGGTTTCAGGAGTATTCACTAGTTATGGCGACGTTATGCCTCCATTCATCTTTCTACAGGATCTCAGACTCAACACATAGGCATATATAAAGTGCCGGGAGTGGGTAGTGCTATTCTGGGTCAAGAGGGTTGCTGCTATGTCTGGTAAGATTAATCTTCACCTTGCCACACAAGCAAGAGAACCTATTAATGGACGACAGATAATTTCTGATATCACATCAACCATTCTCTTCTTGTTCTTCTAACGGTATTCACCCGAGATGGGTTGAGCCGGCTCCAATATTGGAGTTTTATGGGAATTTGGAAATCACAAGCGGTCCCCAGCCCGTATGCATAGCACATGAGATAGGGGTGATGGTTTCGTGCAGGATCATCAACACTTTTTGAAGGGCCGATTACAGAGACCTGGTGCACTACGTGCCACATGGTTCCCAAACGACCCTCCGCAGTTTTTGAATTCAGAGATTTCCTTCTCCTAGAGCAATTGCCATCCAAGGCTATAGAACCCAGTCTGTCCTGCTATTTACCCATTTACCCATAGATGGATGGAGAAGAAGAGGATTCACAGATTTCTCAAAGGTATTAGCTAACTCCTCAAACTGCAACCTCCTTGATTATTATGTGTGAGGTGCAGTTGAGCGAGAGACCAACAAAACTCCATTTAACACAAAAGATGAACTGAAGGAAAGGCTTATGACAGCATTCTCACATTTAAACAAAGTGACCGTCCAGAAGAGATGCAGGAGATTGTGGATGGCGTGGTTGAAACCAATGGCGATTTTATTGAATAAACTAGCAGCATGGCCCGGCGTGCTTGATTCAAAAAGTCATACGATTCATACAGCAATCGCTATCACTTGTCTTAAAATATTTTTGCCCTTCCTTGCCTTCAAAGGAGTGCCCTTTGCCGTGCTGATGTTGCTACGTACCTTACTTCTTGCCTATCTCACACTGTGAATTTTTTCTAAGCTCTATACTAAACATTAAATCTGTGACGAAAAAAGAACTAAACAAAATGAACACAAAACGATCAGCTTTAAAAAAGGACTCGTAACTGGAAAAACCGAATGAAAAAAGAATGTTAACAAAAAATACTTTTTCACACCAAACCCAGTTCTGCGGAATCAGAATCAACGGTGAGTTTAAGCAAGCGAATGAGCCAATTGGAGTAAAGTGCCATGCAGATTTAAATTTTTCCCACTTATGAAGAATGCAGCTATCGATGTTTTTGCATGCTAGCATGCTAGTTAACATTCGTGTCAGTCAGCTGTTGGCACACACGCTGGCCAATAGAATCTTCCTGCCTATTCGTGGCATCCAACTATAGGCTCTCATTCTGGCCAATAGAAAATGGCCTCAAACTACATGAATATTGACGTAGAAGCATGAAAAAATCGATTATATCGACTATCGATAGGAGTTGAGAAATGCAAAGTCGGTCTTGGCCTTTCCTCTGACTTGGAGCATGTGGATGCAAATTTTGGTGCAAATCCGTCGAAAATGGCGGCCATGTATTCGTTACACACACACACATATACACACACACATCCTGACTTTTATAGATAGAGATTTACTCTTTAGTATTTCAAGATATTTTTGTGCTTTAAAATGAGATATCCGTGCTATTTTCGTTTTAAAGTATGTTAGACGATAATGTATCCATCTCATCGTGTATATGTGCAGCTTTTGGGTTTTTTTTGTTTGTTTTTACGATTTCGTTAATATTCGGCCGAATGTGCGATAAGCATTTTCTCAATACTTCTTCAGTTGAACCTATTCTTTTTCACTAATTATTTTTTTCGTGTTATTTAGGCGTGAGAAATGTAATTCACATGAATAAGTTTTAGAAAATTGTATTAAAACTGATAAAAACTTTTTAGCTAATGTGGAATATAAAGTTTAATACTCCTTCATTAATTCAAATACTAGCGCTTTACAATTATTAGTTACACACGCACTTAATAGTAATAAACATGTAAGTATAAGAAATTATACACGTCTGGAAAACCCTCAGTGTCTTGATTTGCGAATAATCAAATCAATACCAAAAGGAAAAAAAAGTATAAAAAAAGAAAGAACCAAGAACATGTACGTTAGCCGAAAATAATCGTCTACCATGCAAGTTCATAAGCAAAAAACGAAAAAAAAAAAAAAAAACGATGAGTACACAAAACTACTAAATAAAGTGCTCAATACGGTAAGTAGAGCAGACCTAGTTAAACCTAAAAAGCCAGACAAAACTACCTAGGTTTTACCTAAGGGTGTCGTCAGGGAAAGCTGACGATCCGCTTAGGTGAAACCTTGGTAGGTTTGTCTGGCTCTCTAGGTTTAACTATATATATATATATATATATATATATATATATACACACACCATTATTTACATTATTCGGACTATCGTCTTCATTGTCGCCATATTTATAACAACGTTTCGGCTGTTGTGCGCTCCGGCCTTCTTCAGGTGGTTGGAATGTCGAACTGAACCCTTTATTTCGCTCACTGGGGTAAACTAGTTCCACGTGTCATGTCTAATGGATGTTAGTTATCAGTTATCTCCTGTTAACTTCCCTCTGAAAGTTCTCCACTGCCTTAACCGGGTATTGAACTCACACTCTTTGGGTCCTGTCACTAGATCTAACCAACGCCTTTATCCACTGTGCCATGTATTTTTTGAAATGTAATTAAAACAACTGAATTTATACATTAATCTCTTCTCGAGATTTGAAAACAAAAATGATAAACATTATTCAGTTTCTTTATGTAAAAGAGAGATGTGATCATGATAATACTGTTTTTACAAGATTATGGAAGTCGATTTTTGAACTATAACAATAAACTATTTAAATGATTATAAAACTGTTTTTATATATTAATATAAGAGCAATTTTATGTGGACAAGATTTTAAAAAATATGTGAACGAACTATAATGAAATATGTATTATTTACCTTATATTCATTAATAACCATATATTTTACCATTTAATAATAACCATATATTTTACCATTTATTAATAACCATATATTTTACCATTTAATAATAACCATATATTTTACCATTTATTAATAACCATATATTTTACCATTAATAATAACCATATATTTTACCATTTAATAATAACCATATATTTTACCATTTATTAATAACCATATATTTTACCATTTAATAATAACCATATATTTTACCATTTATTAATAACCATATATTTTACCATTAATAATAACCATATATTTTACCATTTAATAATAACCATATATTTTACCATTTATTAATAACCATATATTTTACCATTTAATAATAACCATATATTTTACCATTTAATAATAACCATATATTTTACCATTAATAATAACCATATATTTTACCATTTAATAATAACCATATATTTTACCATTTAATAATAACCATATATTTTACCATTTATTAATAACCATATATTTTACCATTAATAATAACCATATATTTTACCATTTAATAATAACCATATATTTTACCATTTATTAATAACCATATATTTTACCATTTAATAATAACCATATATTTTACCATTTAATAATAACCATATATTTTACCATTTAATAATAACCATATATTTTACCATTTATTAATAACCATATATTTTACCATTTAATAATAACCATATATTTTACCATTTATTAATAACCATATATTTTACCATTTAATAATAACCATATATTTTACCACTTATTAATAACCATATATTTTACCATTTAATAATAACCATATATTTTACCATTTATTAATAACCATATATTTTACCATTAATAATAACCATATATTTTACCATTTAATAATAACCATATATTTTACCATTTATTAATAACCATATATTTTACCATTAATAATAACCATATATTTTACCATTTAATAATAACCATATATTTTACCATTTATTAATAACCATATATTTTACCATTAATAATAACCATATATTTTACCATTTATTAATAACCATATTTTTTACCATTTAATAATAACCATATATTTTACCATTTAATAATAACCATATATTTTACCATTTATTAATAACCATATATTTTACCATTTAATAATAACCATATATTTTACCACTTATTAATAACCATATATTTTACCATTTAATAATAACCATATATTTTACCATTTATTAATAACCATATATTTTACCATTAATAATAACCATATATTTTACCATTTAATAATAACCATATATTTTACCATTTATTAATAACATATATTTTACCATTAATAATAACCATATATTTTACCACTTATTAATAACCATATATTTTACCATTAATAATAACCATATATTTTACCATTTAATAATAACCATATATTTTACCATTTATTAATAACCATATATTTTACCATTAATAATAACCATATATTTTACCATTAATAATAACCATATATTTTACCATTTATTAATAACCATATTTTTTACCATTTAATAATAACCATATATTTTACCATTTAATAATAACCATATATTTTACCATTTATTAATAACCATATATTTTACCATTTAATAATAACCATATATTTTACCACTTATTAATAACCATATATTTTACCATTTAATAATAACCATATATTTTACCATTTATTAATAACCATATATTTTACCATTAATAATAACCATATATTTTACCATTTAATAATAACCATATATTTTACCATTTATTAATAACATATATTTTACCATTAATAATAACCATATATTTTACCACTTATTAATAACCATATATTTTACCATTAATAATAACCATATATTTTACCATTTAATAATAACCATATATTTTACCATTTATTAATAACCATATATTTTACCATTAATAATAACCATATATTTTACCATTAATAATAACCATATATTTTACCATTTATTAATAACCATATTTTTTACCATTTAATAATAACCATATATTTTACCATTTAATAATAACCATATATTTTACCATTTATTAATAACCATATATTTTACCATTTAATAATAACCATATATTTTACCACTTATTAATAACCATATATTTTACCATTTAATAATAACCATATATTTTACCATTTATTAATAACCATATATTTTACCATTAATAATAACCATATATTTTACCATTTAATAATAACCATATATTTTACCATTTATTAATAACATATATTTTACCATTAATAATAACCATATATTTTACCACTTATTAATAACCATATATTTTACCATTTAATAATAACCATATATTTTACCATTTATTAATAACCATATATTTTCCCATTTAATAATAACCATATATTTTACCATTTAATAATAACCATATATTTTACCATTTAATAATAACCATATATTTTAACATTTATTAATAACCATATATTTTACCATTTAATAATAACCATATATTTTACCATTTAATAATAACCATATATTTTACCATTAATAATAACCATATATTTTACCACTTATTAATAACCATATATTTTACCATTTAATAATAACCATATATTTTACCATTTATTAATAACCATATATTTTCCCATTTAATAATAACCATATATTTTACCATTTAATAATAACCATATATTTTACCATTTAATAATAACCATATATTTTACCATTTATTAATAACCATATATTTTACCATTTAATAATAACCATATATTTTACCATTTATTAATAACCATATATTTTACCATTTAATAATAACCATATATTTTACCATTTAATAATAACCATATATTTTACCATTTATTAATAACCATATATTTTACCATTTAATAATAACCATATATTTTACCATTTAATAATAACCATATATTTTACCATTTATTAATAACCATATATTTTACCATTTAATAATAACCATATATTTTACCATTTAATAATAACCATATATTTTACCATTTAATAATAACCATATATTTTACCATTTAATAATAACCATATATTTTACCATTTATTAATAACCATATATTTTACCATTTATTAATAACCATATATTTTACCATTTAATAATAACCATATATTTTACCATTTAATAGTAACCATACATTTTACCATTTATTAATAACCATATATTTTACCATTTAATAATAACCATATATTTTACCATTTAATAATAACCATATATTTTACCATTTAATAATAACCATATATTTTACCATTTATTAATAACCATATATTTTACCATTTAATAATAACCATATATTTTACCATTAATAATAACCATATATTTTACCATTTATTAATAACCATATTTTTTACCATTTAATAATAACCATATATTTTACCATTTAATAATAACCATATATTTTACCATTTATTAATAACCATATATTTTACCATTAATAATAACCATATATTTTACCACTTATTAATAACCATATATTTTACCATTTAATAATAACCATATATTTTACCATTTATTAATAACCATATATTTTACCATTTAATAATAACCATATATTTTACCATTTAATAATAACCATATATTTTACCATTTAATAATAACCATATATTTTACCATTTATTAATAACCATATATTTTACCATTTAATAATAACCATATATTTTACCATTTAATAATAACCATATATTTTACCATTTATTAATAACCATATATTTTACCATTTAATAATAACCATATATTTTACCATTTAATAATAACCATATATTTTACCATTTATTAATAACCATATATTTTACCATTTAATAATAACCATATATTTTACCATTTAATAATAACCATATATTTTACCATTAATAATAACCATATATTTTACCATTTAATAATAACCATATATTTTACCATTTAATAATAACCATATATTTTACCATTTATTAATAACCATATATTTTACCATTTATTAATAACCATATATTTTACCATTTAATAATAACCATATATTTTACCATTTAATAATAACCATATATTTTACCATTTAATAATAACCATATATTTTACCTTTTATTAATAACCATATATTTTACCATTTAATAATAACCATATATTTTACCATTAATAATAACCATATATTTTACCATTTATTAATAACCATATTTTTTACCATTTAATAATAACCATATATTTTACCATTTAATAATAACCATATATTTTACCTTTTATTAATAACCATATATTTTACCATTTAATAATAACCATATATTTTACCATTAATAATAACCATATATTTTACCATTTATTAATAACCATATTTTTTACCATTTAATAATAACCATATATTTTACCATTTAATAATAACCATATATTTTACCATTTATTAATAACATATATTTTACCATTAATAATAACCATATATTTTACCACTTATTAATAACCATATATTTTACCATTTAATAATAACCATATATTTTACCATTTAATAATAACCATATATTTTACCATTTAATAATAACCATATATTTTACCATTTATTAATAACCATATATTTTACCATTTAATAATAACCATATATTTTACCATTTAATAATAACCATATATTTTACCATTTATTAATAACCATATATTTTACCATTTAATAATAACCATATATTTTACCATTTAATAATAACCATATATTTTACCATTTATTAATAACCATATATTTTACCATTTATTAATAACCATATATTTTACCATTTAATAATAACCATATATTTTACCATTTAATAATAACCATATATTTTACCATTTATTAATAACCATATATTTTACCATTTAATAATAACCATATATTTTACCATTTAATAATAACCATATATTTTACCATTTAATAATAACCATATATTTTACCATTTATTAATAACCATATATTTTACCATTTAATAATAACCATATATTTTACCATTTAATAATAACCATATATTTTACCTTTTATTAATAACCATATATTTTACCATTTATTAATAACCATATATTTTACCATTTATTAATAACCATATTTTTTACCATTTAATAATAACCATATATTTTACCATTTAATAATAACCATATATTTTACCTTTTATTAATAACCATATATTTTACCATTTAATAATAACCATATATTTTACCATTAATAATAACCATATATTTTACCATTTATTAATAACCATATTTTTTACCATTTAATAATAACCATATATTTTACCACTTATTAATAACCATATATTTTACCATTTAATAATAACCATATATTTTACCATTTATTAATAACCATATATTTTACCATTTAATAATAACCATATATTTTACCATTTAATAATAACCATATATTTTACCATTTATTAATAACCATATATTTTACCATTTAATAATAACCATATATTTTACCTTTTATTAATAACCATATATTTTACCATTTAATAATAACCATATATTTTACCATTAATAATAACCATATATTTTACCATTTATTAATAACCATATTTTTTACCATTTAATAATAACCATATATTTTACCATTTAATAATAACCATATATTTTACCTTTTATTAATAACCATATATTTTACCATTTAATAATAACCATATATTTTACCATTTAATAATAACCATATATTTTACCATTTATTAATAACCATATATTTTACCATTTATTAATAACCATATATTTTACCATTTAATAATAACCATATATTTTACCATTTAATAATAACCATATATTTTACCATTTAATAATAACCATATATTTTACCATTTAATAATAACCATATATTTTACCATTTAATAATAACCATATATTTTACCATTAATAATAACCATATATTTTACCATTTATTAATAACCATATATTTTACCATTTAATAATAACCATATATTTAACCATTTATTAATAACCATATATTTTACCTTTTATTAATAACCATATATTTTACCATTTAATAATAACCATATATTTTACCATTAATAATAACCATATATTTTACCATTTATTAATAACCATATATTTAACCATTTATTAATAAACATTTAAGTACACTTCTATTATTGTTTTATCAATATTCTAAACGTAGTTTTTTAAAACACTAAAAATTGTCAATACGGTATATAGTAACAGCTGTGTCAAGAGAAAAAAACAGACTTTACTTTTTGTATAGAGTCTTCTCTCGTTTAACGCGATAAGTGAATTTCCGCGAAGTAGAATTCTTTATTCATATATCGAATATTTTCGTAGTTAGAGCATTATAAATCTTGGTTGCGAGCATCTAAATACGCTTTTTGACATTATAAAAGCTTTCTAGACATGAAATAACATATCTATAGTCACCTTTACACTGCTATTATCAAATGTATTAGAGAAAAGAGAAAATAAGTTATATTAGACGTTACAAATATATTATTATTCTAGTACATTGAAATGACGCACAAAGTTCTTACGTGTACACCGTTTCATCATCGAAGAAGTTGCATTATTTTACAAGGTTAGTGTGAACATAAAATAATGCAACTTTTTCGATGATCAAGCGATGAAAAGATGTACTATACAAGAAAGGTTATTGCTCCTCTAAATCTTTTGCATAAACATTCTTTATATCGTGGAAGGACTAATAAACATAATTTGATGTTTTCTTTTTAGCACATCCTTGAAATCAATTATCCAATTTGCTTAAATATATTTGTATATAGTTTTGGTTTTGTTGCCAAAAATAAATTTTGGGTTTATTTTATACTCGGTTTGTTGTCAACTTAATATTTTCTGATCAGTTCTGCTTGCGGACTCGTTTGTACAAATATGCAGCGAAACACATCACTAACAAATAATCCACAGCACCCGCCCCCCAACAATAGCCAATAATTGAAAAGCAAGTTCTGAGTTCCTTCTTTTTACCACACCCTATTTTTTTAATAATACAGTCCTGGAAAAAAAAAGTTCTTGCCCACACACAAGGAGTGGTCGTGCGGCATTACATGGCTTTAAAAGATTTTCAGGGGTTCTCGAATACATAAGACTAGATTAACTTTAATACAAAGGTGTATAATTGTCTTAGACAACCGAGCTCACTAATGTATTTTCACTGTCTCGATCAACTGAAGGATAGGCTGTTCGTTTCCTCCTGAGATATGGGCAAGAACTTTTTTCCAACCCTGTACTAAACCGTAGTTAAGAGCAAAGCAGCGTAAAATCGCGATATGATTTTTTAATGAAAAGATCTTTAAAAACCGCTGTAGAGTGAAGCCTCTAAAGTGGAAGCGCAAAGTGGCGAAGGACGACTGTATGTTTAATATTATTTACTTAGTTTTGACTTGATCCTTTCTTCAATACCTAAGTAAATGGTTAGAGACTGAAATTGTAGTAATAAAATCAGACTTAGCTGTTTGGATTTGGATTGGTCTTCTTAGAGTGTACTCAACTGATTAATCCGTGGATTAGCGGAAAGAATAACTTTTTCTAATTCATAGTACCATTACGGTTTCCTTATTTCTATCATATTAATGCATTAGATTTTGCTTGCCTCAGTTCGTAAGGAGTTTTTCGGTAATTGAAAAATAAATATCGGAGGAAAGCGACTGCTTAATACAAATTGGAAATGTCTTGACATGCTTCGAGAAAACCGACTTTGTCTAAAAGAAATAAGTATTGTTTTTTCTTATTAACCTTTACCACATCCCACGTGACAATAGTCGCTGTAGAGTTCTCTCCCTTTGCTACTCTATGCACATTCTGTCGCCTTGAGACGGTTGCTATAAATAAACACTTGTCAAACGTTATTTCCGGTATTTTAAGCTGGGTATCGCCTACTCCTGCTTTGGAACAAAGCGAAACTTCCGTTTTCCAACACCATTTTGAATTCTTCCAGACTCCACACGCGGTGTAACATCGATTAAAGCCACATTATTTTTTCTTGATTTTTTGTAAACAAAAGTGGCCGCCTCATAATCCAACAAAGCCTTTATTCAGGAGTTTTTCTTTGATTAAGACGACGATGATTTTGAAGGCTTTACTCGAGTGGATATTGAAGTGTTCGAAGATGAGAACCACGCTAGTGACGTGGAGGAAAGCAATGATGACAATTAGCGGCTATTATCTTCCATGTATAACTAATTTTATTGAAACTACTGGTGACCATGGATATAACTAATGGTCTTTCTGAAGGCGAATTATTTTGCCTATTTAGAAACGGCGAAATAATATATTTGTCTCGTTGACGAATAAAGCTGGGTCAAGTGAAAGATAGAGCAAGCAAATTCAACGTTAAAAATTGAATGCAAAACGTAATGCATTACATCAAAATTTTACTCCTTTTTTACTTTATTTTACTTTTATTTTTTTTTTAAATTTTACTCATCCATTCTTTTGTTAGTGTGCAAATATTTATACGCAAAATACAAAGAAAGTTATAACAATTTTAAAACAGTAGATATTCATGTTTTTACACCATCAAAAAATGCAGTTTCAGGGAGGAACAAATCTAGAAAGAATTTAGCGCGGTAAAAGTTAACAAAGGTTAATTAATGTGACAATGCCAGCGGTGTCATAATCAAGGAATTTTTCCTTCTTTTGTCGTCGTTTAGGTTCAATCCTTTTGGCGTTCTTTTAAATACGTCTTGAAATAAAACTAAACAAAGAAAGCGGATGAAGATCCGGTTGATGAGGTTAGTTAAGTTTATTAAACGACGTGGTTGTCAATGAAAACACTTGCGGGTGGTTGCAAACAATTTGTAATTTATCGTCCTCATTACAAAAGCAAATAGACACCCAAGAACTCCAAATTCGTCTGTAATTTTATTACGCGAAGAACTTACATTTTTTTCATACTTAATTAATACTTAATCAATACAAGGAATTAGAGCCGTTCAAGGTTGTTAAAGTAGGTATGGCGAATATGGGTGAAAACGGAGCTGGTAGAAAGTGAAGATTATTGGATATGGAGGTTAGATAGCGATTGTTCTATGACTTAAAGATTTACTCCGCAGAGAAGAATCCAGAGGGTGTTTTGTTTTAGTTTTATTAAATAAATGCTTAGTGGAACTGTCTCCTTACATTTTGAATGAGAGGGAAATGAGGATGATGCGACTCCGTGTAAGTGTGGGCGGCCCGAGAAGTAAAGTGAAACTAAAGAATGAAGCCCATCTGAACATTTGGCATGGAAACAATGAGAAATTAGCCTTCATCTACGTTGTCTGAGGGAAAGAGGCAACAAAGGGGAGACTATCCATGTATGAATCATGTAGAAACATAAACGACTGTTAGTCAACTCGAGCAGACTCAAGCGACTGAACTCCGTTTTTTTTTGTGTTGGTAAACAAATTGATACGTAAATTGTTACGTGTCGTAAGCAGAGACAGTACTGGTCGGCCCGGTCGCGAGGATCAAAGTGTAGTACGCAGCCTTTGTGAGTTTCCGGGTCGGAGTCTGTCGAACTCTCTGCATTACGGATAGGAACTCGGAGGAAGCTTTGCCGAAGGACAATGTTTCCTTCGAGGAGGTAGACAGGGCCTGAACCCGTCTTGGTGGGTTCAAAGGCTATATTTTTGGCCGAGTCTACGGGCTCGGAGAGACCCACATTAAACCGGCCTTGTGCCACATTCGGTCCTCGTGGGTGGATTGATAAATACCAAACAAATTGATACGATATTTCCGTAGATCCTTAACCGTAACTACTTCAGTGTGTAACGAAATAAATTGACTTTACTTGTCGAAACAAAATTCAATACGTAAAGGAGGTGAAGTGCTCGATCTAATCTCCTATATGGCAGCGGACGCTGGACAATCTTCAATTCGTAAAAGGCTTGGAGCATCAAAGAAGTGGTCCTGACCAAAAAGAAGAGCCCAAGTAAATTCCAAATTGTAAATACCAAAATCAAACAAATAAAATAATTTAAATATCTGGGAAGTGTTTCGACAGAGAAAAGACAATGAGACATTGAAATCAAAAGGCAAATTGGGATAGACAAAGATGCCTACCAAAAGCTAAGTAAAGTATTAAGAAACAGAAATATCTCGTTAGAAACAATGAAAAGAATACTGAACTTTTATTTAATATCAATCCTTCTATATAACAGTGAATGCTGAAAAATCTCCACACTAAAGAAGAGACTTGAGGCAATAGAAATAGTGTTCTACATAGGAACGCTGAGAATACCATGGATCTTTTGAGCAAAAACAAAGTTTTAGAGAAAATGGAAACAAAAAGACATTTATATTTAACTTGAGGGAGAGCCGGTTGAAATGTATAGAGCACATTATGGAGAAAGTGATCGTAGAAAATTTGATACACACAGGGCAAATTAAAGGCAAGAAGGAGAGAGAAAAACAACATACAGGCTACCTAGTGATTTTGAGTAAATGGCAGAACAAGATTTAGGAGATGCTACAAGAAGACAATATTTATTAAGAGCTACAAAGGACAGGGAATTCTGGGTAATCTATAATCGTCTACGTCTTGAAGGACACGTTAGATAGAAAAGTTAATTGTAGGATAAAAATTGTTAGAATGAGAGGAAAGGATACACAATTTACATTATTCGGACTATTGCCCTCATCTTGGTCGCCATATTTATTACAACGTTTCGGCCGTTGTATGCCCCGGACTTCTTCAGGTGGTTGTAATGTCGAACCGAAACCTTTATTTCGCTCACTCGGGTAGATTGTTTTAATTCCACGTGCCATATTTAATGGATGTCAGTTATCAGTTATCTCCTGTTAATTCTCTTGAGGAAACATGGCACAGTGGATAAAAGCGTTAGTTAGATCCAGTGACAGGACTCAAAGCGTGTGAGTTCAATACCCGATTAAGGTAGTGGAGAAATTGGAGAGGGGAATAAACAGGAGATAACGGATAACTAACATCCATTAAACATGGCATGTGGCACAAGAACAGTCTACCCCAGTGAGCGAAATAAAGGGTTCAGTTCGACATTACAAACACCTAAAGAAGGCCGGAGCATACAACGGCTGAAATATTGTAATAAATATGGCGACAAATATGAGGACAATAGTCCGAATAATGTAAATTGTGTACATAATACCTCATCTCAGAAATAAGACAGATACTGAAGGGCAGAAACTTTGAAATAAATATGGCGACAAAGATGAGATTAATAGTCCGAATATTGTAAATAATGTACATAATACCTCAACTCAGAAATATAGACAAATACTGAAAGGCCGAAACGTCGTGATAAATATGGAGACAAATATTAGGACAATAAACAGTATACATAATACCTTATCTCAGAAATATAGATAGGAAAGGATATGTTGGAATGTTAACATCTAACCTCATAATGGCAGTAAATGCTGAACCAGACATAAAAAAACTCATACAATGAAAAATAAATGAAAACCCAAACAGTCGTTCTTCTATGTTGTGCGTACGCTTGATCGTGGGTTGCCGTATAATTATTCAAATTAAATACAATGAAGAAATAAATTTAAAAATGAATGAAAAATTAATTGTTCTGTACTTAATGTAGAGAATATACAGATGAGTTTTTAATTTCTTTGTTTCGTTGACTCTATTGTACTATATTGTACGGTTGTTGACTGTAGTGTACTGTATCATATATGATTTCAAAATATTAAACCTATTTCGACTTGGCGTAATAAATATTATGTAGGAGGCACGGTGGAGTAATGGATATCAGCAGGGATTGTGCAATGGGAATTCCGAGTTCGAATTTCAATCGAATCCATTACATTCACTGTCACTCTTGGGAATGGATGGGCACCTCGGCGTGGTGTAATGGTTAGCAATCTAATCTTGCTAGATCAGTTACTAATGAAAAGTGAGTTCGATCCTCACTGGATACCCCATACTTTCGGCCTTGTGCCACATCTAAGCTACGCTTGGAAAATCTCTACCCTTGCGAATGGTATGAACATGCTTCTTCTCTCGCCCCATCACAGGACAGATGGCAACCGGTCTACTGCAGAAAGAAATGGCAAACTGTTCCTGGAAAAAAAAATCTGCCACGTCGGCCATGTATCAAAAGATCATTTAAATGGTTCCAAATGTTATTAACCATATTTGAAGCATGGATAATTATTATTGCATGTTTGAAATAGCGTTCGTTTAATACTTGCATTTAGCCATTAGCTTATTTAACGACGGATTGTTAAGTGAGAAATGGCTGCATTTATTTTACACACAGCATCTATATAATTTTGAGCATAAACTTGCCATTGCGCCCAATTAACCATAACACAACAACTTACACAAAAAGAACATTATACACCGATAATTTCAGATCAACATTCAGGTACTAATTCTATATATATGTATGTATAGCTGGTCAATCGTATTCGTGGACACCCGTCTGCTAGGGCGGCTAGCCAATCCCTGTTGCAGACACTTGCTCAGGCGCAGTTGTGTTCATTCAACACACACAGAACCCGCCATTGCTTTATACTGCAAGTATGCTGAGCAGACCTTAGTTACAGTTTGTGGGAAAAAGCCTGTTATCTAGCGTGATAAACAATTTGAACAAGGCCAACACGCTCAAGCCCTCGGTCACAATGAGTTGAGACTTCGTGCTAGCACGGCTACTGACTGGCCTGTCGTATGGCTTTCAGGCACTTTTCAAATGTGCCGTATGCTGGGATCGACCGCTCCAGTTTGGTAACATTAGGAAGTCACCTTCCTGACAGACCGACGATGGGGAGATTCGAACCCGATACTCGTGGTTAGAATGTGAACATTCTAAGCATTCGGTCACGTGCCATACTAAATTTAGAAGGCTACGTGTGTATGGAAATAATCACCTTTCTTGTCAGAGAACTTAACCATTCTGAACACTAGAATTCACAAAAATAGAGTAAGGACAGAGATAATTTCCTATCAACATTCAAGAACTGTGTATGGCTACGACTACATAATCGTCTACCTTTTCAATGCACCTAAAGAAAGATTTCTATACAACTGTGACAGATAGATATAAAAATATTGATATTCAGCCAAAATATTAAAAAAGTAAAAATTAAAAAAAAGTAAAATATAAACACTCGGTCAATATCAAAGACACTGCAAAGATTTCTCTAACATTGCGACAACTGACTTCATTAATCGTATAAAGCGATCAGTGTTTTATATCAGCTAACTAATGGAGAATAATTATTCAGTTTTCAACTCTGAAGAAGAAAAAAATAATCGCTAATTTATTACACGTTATTTTCTCCAGTTTTTAAAGCAAGTATTCATTTTGATAAAATGTCTTATAATTCATTTAAGAATCACAATTAAAATGAAATCCACTTTTTTTTTATTTTTATTTTGACCTGGTAGCTAATTGTAATTGCTTCGGGAGATTTAGAATCGAGTGAAATGATTACGGTTATCACTGAACGGAGGGTGTGATTGCTTCATTTATTTCCATTTGAATATGAAAGAATAAATATTTCAAAAACACTTCATTTGGCCAAATATTAATAATTATCTGATTAGAGTTTTTCTAAAAAAAATAAAAAAAATTACGTGGACCACATATGTCGAGATTCTATGACTGCTATGTCTTCAAATTTAAATATAGATATTAGCGTAGATTAAGTTATAGTTAATCTGTCTATTAGACTAATTCAGTGGCCTTGGGATTTCAGTCCTGAATTGAAGCTCTTGTAATATTGAAGATTAAACAAAAAGGCATCTACTGTCGGGAGCTGTCGCGAGGACCAATTCATTTGCCAGTGGCTTTGATTTTAACTTTCTGATCTGTTTCCATATATTTGTATCAGGAAAGTAAGTCAGATCATACAAAGTAAAACTGCTAGCTGCTCTCGAAAATGACTCAGTCAAGAAATGACTTGTAAATTTGAACAGCTCCAAAAAAAATAATATCATGTGTTTACCATAGAGGACTATTTTTAACTTCCAAGAGCATGGACCATTCTAACCACTAGTAGAGCAACTTGTAAGCTCTTCGTCTTTCGTATTCTACTGGCATGGAATGGGAAGATTAAACTAAGTCAATTAATAGCAAAGTTGGTTCATTGTGTCTAGGCAAGAAAGTTGTTTCGATAGAAGACATCTTTCCCGTTTATAAATCGACTAGTTATGCGTGCACTGAATATTGATGGCATATCTGGTCTGGTGTCGACTTTTATACCTCGCACTTCACGAGAAAATTCAAAGACCTGTTTGTTATATTATAGGATCTGACCGGGCATCACGGCTTCAGTCACTCACTCACCAAAAGCCATAACCTGGCTTCCCTGTGTCTTTTCTGTAAATATTTTCATGTCAGTTGCTCTAATGATATCTTTTTCTTTGTACCTCAATCGCGTGAATTTGAGCTTACTTGATTGGCAATTATGTCTCACAGGTTTAGTGTTGATATAGTTAGATCTAACCGTAATATCTCTTCTAGAATTTCCTTTTTTCGCACTTCCCATCTGTGGAACTTTCTTGCGGTTTATTGTTTCCCTGCTAACTAGGAAATTTTGAAAGCGGAAATGCAACACCTAACGCCATATTATGTTGTCCCGAATTCTATTATCTTATTGTCCCAATTCCTAATTAAAGTCTCCTCATTGTTGGTCATGCTTAGGGTGAAAATATTTTGGTTGGTTTGCTCTCCTGGTTTAGCGATCTAGGAAACTCTCTTAGCTATCTAATGTCGTAATATAACTATGTTTGTACGGAATTTTATTTTAATTTTTTGGAAATAAAAATCGTTTAATTATACAAGTCTTACTAATTAACCGATACCTGGGGAGTAAACGAGTAGAATCATACCTTTCTTAAGTATATTTGCGCGTAAGTTAATATAAGGAACCAAACAGGAATTCGAACTCGGCTCTCCAATTAACATTCTCCAATTACACCACACGCACACCAAGCTTACAATCGCGGTCACCCAACTAGGTACCGACCAGCTTCGACATGTTGTTTCGACGTGATGCAGCCGTCTGTGGGATTTAAAAGTGAAAAGACAAATATGGACACCAACAGTACTGGATGACTAGCAAATTTCTTAATGAGACCAATTCGTAAAATTAGGACCATCTAATGTCAATGTGCAATCGTATTCACACGATACGATCTGCATTGATATATTATTCTCATCTTGAATAAACAACATAGCTCCTCTACCTGGACATTTGTCAAAACTATCAGTATAACCGATCCTTCAGTATCTGTCTATATTTCTGAGATAAAGATATTATGTACACTATTTACATTATTCGGACTATTGTCCTCAACTTTGACGCTATATTTATTCCAACGTTTCGACCCTTGTACTCTACGGCCTTCAGGTGATTGGGATGAACTGAAACCTTTATTTCACCCATGTTTTAATAGATGTTCTGTTAATTCCCTTATCCAAGTTCTCCACTGCCTTAACCGGATATTGAACTTACACTCTTTGGATCCTATCACTGGATCTAACTAACGCCTTTATCCATTGTGCCATGTGTCCTTGAGGACATCTGTTTGTGAATTTCTGGGTATTATAAAACTAATGTCTTGTGCAATCATTTTTACCAGAGTTCATATTGCAATTTGTGTTGTTATTATCGTTTTTCTCTGGCACTGTTTATTACTGGTTACTACATTGTATTCATTTCTATGCTCGGTCGACTCAGGAGATGTTTGTGGTCATTAGAAAATTCGTAAACTTAAGGAATCAGCACATATGCTAGTCCGGAGCTTATAACAGCCGAAACGTTGTAATAAATATGGCGACAAAGATGAAAACAATAGTTCGAATAATATAAAAAACACTCCTATAATTCTGATTCTCTCGAAAAATTCACACAGTGGCAAATAGTTTTCTCGGAGTGTAACATTTATGTGGAAGTTTAGTGTTGTATGAGATTAAGAAAAGTCAAGAAGCGAAGATCTTGAGGTCATGCGGGAGAGATACCGGTTAACCCTAGACAAGAAGAGGTGAAAATTGTATTGATTCCACAAGGCAGTAAGAAGAAGCTTTCGAAATGGAACTTATTTGTTAGTAATGGAATACGAAATAAATGGTGAAGGATTCCACTTTTGTGCGCGTCAATGCTGGCCCCCGTTGTAAAGCTCCGAGGTGGTGGGATTGAGTAATGTAACTTAACAGACCCTCTGCAATGGAAAATAGCGCAAGGAGAGTCACGCGGAATTTCGTGTTTGGAAAAGAGGTTGTAGGGTAGAAAATAATTAATCACCAACAAGGCCGCGTGGACGTATTGAAATTCTATCAAGGCAAGCAAAAATGTACTGGGCAACTCCAGCTCAGATATGGCAGCAATACTCAAATTTTTGTCTTATCTGGCGCTTGTTTTGTTTCCTTTTACGATACATCAACCTAAATGCGTTATTTAGTGCGGACAAGAATTTTTTTGGTGGTAATTTTTTTTTTACAAAAATGTATTGCTTCTAATATTTTTTCCTTCAAAAATGTATTATTTGTAATATTTTTTCCTTTAAAAATGTATTGCTGTTATCAAAACCAATTGTTACACTTTCATAGTATTTTAATCCCAGTTTGGGGGTTAACTATTTGCCCATACTTGGGACCCTCACAGGCGCTACCATCCTAGGTCAGGGTGAACCTGGGAACACCAGCAATTAAGAGGTGTTTTGACGCTCCTCAATACCTCCTGATCAGAGGCCTTGCTGTTGGATGTAGTTTATCGTCATACCCAGTATACGGATGTAGTTTATCGTCATGGACGGTATGGCGCTTGTAAAGTTAGCGTATAGAAGAGGTATCCAGATACTTGCTTGACCGGTAGACTGAACCAAGAGATTTTCCAGCATCTTTAGCAGTAGACTGGATAAATGAGTTCCACTTATAGTCTGGAGAGAGCTTGAGTCCCTGTAGACCTTCAAGACTAGCTGCCTCCTTGAGAGAACAACTATCCATCATAAGCGAATTAGTTAACTTGCCTGACAAGTGACTAGAATGGCAGGCTTTGTTGGAATGGAGACTATCTTTAGCCTTTGTGAGTCACATTAGCTAATACATTGAGATAAATGACTGTAGAGTTGCAGATGACGATGGAAAAACTCATGGAAGCTATAAAGGACTCTGGCTGTTTGGTAGGCAACAGTTTTGAAGTAGAATGTGATTTGATACCTTTTTTTCGTATTCGCTTAATTTTTGCCCTTCCTTTGTCAGTCACCATCGGTTTCATATTTGCTTACTGTCGCTCTTATTTATCACTTACCTTACATTGTCTCCCCGCCCCCCTGTTCAGGTTTCTCGTAGACAATTTTTATTGCTAATTTGGGGATCCCTAACTTTCAGCTGAAAAGATGATTCCGCACTGAAAAGGTGTTTAATCCAGTGCCCGTCAGATGATAACCACATCTATATCACAGATACACAACAGTTTTATTTATTATTTAAAACAATTAAGCTGTCCTCGGTATGACAATAAACTACATCCGCGTCCTGGGCAAGACGATAAACTACGTCCAGCAGCAAGGTCTCTGATCAGGAGCTTTTGAGAAGCGTGGAACTACCTCTTAATTGCTGGTATTCTCAGATCCACTCTGACGCTGTGTGGTAGCACCTGTTAGGGTCCCAGCTATGGGCAAATAGTTAACCCCGAAACGAGCGTAATAACAATGAAAAGTAAAAAATAGGTTTTAATACCAGAAACACTTTGTAAAAAAAAATCATTACCAGCAATAAATTTTTGAAGGAAAAAAAAATTACTAAAAATGTTTTTTGGGGAAAAAATATTACCAGCTATACATTTTTCAGTAAAAGCAATATTACCAGCAATATATTTTAGAAGGAAGAAATATTACCAGAAATTGATTTTCGACAAAACAAAATATTACCAGCAATAACATTTTTCGGCATTAAATAACACATTGATGTTAATATGCAGTAAACCAAACCAAACCAAACCAAACCAAACTTAAACCCATTTAGATGAATCAATTTCACTAAGTGGTAAGATTTGTAGTGGTTGTAAGGTTGTATAGCGGTGCGCATTGACGAATTAGAGTGCCGAGTTCGAATTCTGGTCGAGTTCTTTGCATTCACTTAAGAGCGAATACACTTTGGAAAGTATATTAGCACCTAGATATGGGTAAATAGCAGAACAGACTGGGTGACAAATAGGTTTAGGAGAAAGAAAAAGGCTGAATTATAAAAAAGAAAAGAGCCCTTGTTAGGCTATCTTTTCCAGAAAACACATCTGCTATCGCGGCCGAAGTATATATGGTGCTTCCACGACTCGAATGGGTAACGGGTCACGTGATCGTGAAAAAGAGAGCTCGTCTAACATACTGTAGCATGCTATTTACATTATTTGAAATATCATTCTCATTTTGTGGCCATATTTATCACACCGTTTCGGCTGTTGAACGCTTCCGGTGGTTGGAATGTCGACCTGAAACTTTTATTTCGCTCGCTTGGGTAGACTCTTCTACTTCCACCTGCCATGTCTAAATGATGTCAGTTATCAGTTGTCTCCTGTCAATTCACCTCTCCAAGTTCTCCACTACCTTAAACATGTACTGAACTCACACGTTTTGGGTCCTGTCACTGGATCTAACTAACGCCCTTATCAACTGTGGCATGTGTCCTTAAGAACATCTGTGTATGAATTTCTGAGACTTATAAACTTCATGTCTTCACCAACTATTTTTTACCAGTCATGATATAGCAATTTTTGCTGTTATCATTCATTTTTTTTTAGTAGTCTCGTATTATGGGGTCCACCCTTTTCTGATATAAATGGACTCGTTCTGCTGCCATAAAATAGCCACAGTCAGTCAGTGATGAAGGGGAGGAACAGGTAGAGGAACAGTGTGGAGGAACAGCGTGGAAAGTACATAAACACTGTGATTGAGTTGACGGTAGAAGTCAGTTACAAGGACGCCCGATTCTAAGGAAGTTTACTTCGAGACTGTATATAGCGATCTTTGATTAATACTAACCGGCGTTCCTGGATTTTACTAACAGCATTACCTTTTGTATTTTGTGTAAATACATTTAATTTCTTAGCTTAAATACTTGCGTTTGACATTTATTGGAGACCGATTTTTCACGCGGAATCGACAACAACTTGGTGAACGAGGATTCGAAACTCCCTCGGAAAGAAAAACTTTTCGTACGTCTAACAACAAACAACTTGGCGAACACACGCGGAAAAACTAATCAACAGAAGAAAAATCCTTCCCTCGTCGTTCAACAACAAATTAGCGACAAATAATTTCGAGGGGTAAAAATACATGACATTGAGTTATCATGGAAGATTTTAAAAATATGTTGGTAGAACTGATAAAGCACCAAAATGGGCAACAATTACAAATGCAGAAATACCAAAATGATCAACAGTTACACCTACAAGAAAAATGACAAAAGCAAATATTACAAACGCAAAAGGAAAATCAAGATAGACAAACAGAGCTCCAGGAGCTAATATTGAAAATAGCGGGCAGCGAGCAATTAGATATTGAAAAAGAAGCAACATTTTCGCAAGACGCAGTGTAGACTACCATAGAGATTTTCAAATATTCTCTAGATGAGGACAAAAATTTTGGAGATTACTTCAGAAGACATGGAGACATCTTTAACATAGACTGTCAAAATTGGACAGAAGCAAAACAGCTACGTCTATTGCTTAGAATATTAGGAAATGAAGAATATACAAAGTTCGTGGATTATATCTTGCCAAAAAAGACGAATGACTTAAAATTTGACGAAGCAGTGACATGTCTTAAAGAACTCTTCAGCCCCAAAATATCACTCTTCCATAGGAGGTGGAAATGCCTTAACCTGGTAAAGGGCGATAATGAGGATTATTCCACGTTTGCCGCAATCGTAAATAAACATTGTGACGACTTTAAACTAACGGAATTAACACTGGACAATTTTAAATGTATCATCTTTGTTCAAGAGCTAGTTTCTCCAAAAGATAGCGAAATGCGTAGAAGAATGCTTGCAAAATTACAAAATGAACCGGGTCTAACATTACAGCAATTATCAGAAGATTGCCAGAGATGTTTAAGCATAAAGAAAGACTCAATGGACATTGAAGATCAGCTGTTTCTCATATACGTAAGTTAAATAAAAGTCTACGTTCTTCACTCTCCCCGGTAAGAAAACTAAAATTTTACGACAATGATAAAGATTCTCGCCCTGCCCGGAAAGAAAAATAAAATATTATGATAAGAGAAAAAATACGACATACAGGACAAATTGTGACGGATATCGAAACAAATATAAACCCTCTCCATCAGCATGTTATCGATGTGGAGGATTACATTGGAACAAGGATTGCCGCTTCAGATATAAAAACTGTCATGAATGTGGAAAAAAGGCCACAAGGCATCCCAATGTAGAAATAGAAAAGATACTAATAGAATAAGAGCTACAAGGATGAATAATGATGACAACACCAATGTAAGGAAATATGTAGAACTTGAAATTTTAAACAAAAAGATTAAATTACAACTGAATTCGGGTTCCGACCTCACGATAATCAACTTACAGACATGGAAAAAACTCAACAGACCTACCATGTTACACACTCAAAAAATTGTCAAGTCGGTTGCAGCCAAACGAATAAAATTTGAGGGAGAAATAATAGTCAATGTTAAATTTCACGGCAAACGAAAAATCTTAAGATATACGTCATGAAAGATACTGAAAATTTAGTAGGTATCGACTGGATGCAGAAATTCAACGTTTGGGATCTACCTATCAACTCGTTTTGGAAAAAGTTAGAGGTTGAACCATCAGATACCATAAAATTGAAGGTAGAATTATACAAGCAATTTCCTGAGGTATTTTCAAGTGGTTTGGGGCGATGCAACAAATTTAAGGCCAAAATAGAATTAAAAGAAAACGTCCAACCAATTTTCAGAAAGAAGCGAAATGTACCGTTTGCTACTATAGATTAAATAGACAAAGAATTGGAGAGACTTGAACAAACTGGGATTTTATCTAAAACAGATTTTAGTGAGTGGGCTGCGCCGGTGGTTTACGTAAAAAAGAAGTCAGGAGAAATTCGCGTATGCGCAAATTTTTCGGCGGGACTCAACAAGGCAGTTAATGAAGACCATTACCTCCTACCGAGACCAGAAGAAATATTTACAAAGCTCAAAGGCGGTAAGATGTTTTCAAAAATAGATCTTAGTGAGGCCTATCTACAAATTCCAGTACAAGAGAGTTCGAAAATCCTTGGCATTAATACGCACAAGGGACTGTACAAATTAAACAGACTACCATTCGGAGTAAAAGTGGCTCCTGCAATTTTTCAACAAACAATGGACACAATAATTAATCCCCACAAAAAGGTATCTAAGGAGGGGGGTGTTATGGAATCCACCCTTTTCTGATGTAAATGGACTCGTCCTGCTGCCATAAAATAGCCACAGTCAGTCAGAGAGGGAGAAACAAAGAAGAGGAACAGGTAGAGGAACAGGGTTGAGGAACAGAGTGGAAAGTACATAGAAACTGTGATTGAGTTGACGTTAGAAGTCAGTTACAAGGACGCCCGATTCTAAGGAAGTTTACTTCGAGACTGTATATAGCAATCTTTGATTAATACTAACCGGCGTTCCTGGATTTTACTAACAGCATTACCTTTTGTATTTTGTGTAAATACATTTAATTTCTTAGCTTAAATACTTGCGTTTGTCATTTATTGGAGACCGATTTTTCACGCGGAATCCACAACAGCTCGTATTCCAATTTTCTTTGTTATTATTGCTTTTTTCTGACACTCCTTATTACTGGTTCCCGTATTGTATTCATTTCTATGCTTGGTCGGCTCATGAGTTTTTTCTTGTGTAGCATATGTGTTGATTCCTTAAGTTTAAAATTTTTCCAATGATGTTATTTATCCATGATTGCAACCTGATCCATTTTCTCTCCATATGTGGTCTGCCACGCCTGATTTTTCCACTTCATCTCGTGTTACAGATTTTTTGGTGTTCTTGAAGCCATACCTTAAGGGGGTGGCCTATCTCCACTTTATATTTCTTTCCGCAACTGCACGGGATGGCGTACAGGCAGTCTTTAGTCATGTTCTCCTCTATTGGTGTGGTCTTACTCGGCTGAGGTATCAGCGAAGTGTCGTCCAGCTTTTGAAGTTTGTCCTGACGTTATATGGACCACATACCCTTTGTATTTTTTCCGATAACCCTCTCACATAAGGCAGGCGGACCTTTTTCTGAGTGTTGTCGTTCTTCTCTCGTACACGCCTATCACAGTTTATTGGGTCTGCTGCCATGTACACAGAGTGGTTGTTAACGTTGTAAGATAAATCCTGACCAATTCTTTATCTAAGATTATAAGTCCCAGGTATTCAAACGCTTATATCCTTAAGGAAATTTATTAATTTTCAAATCGCATAGATTTATAACATTTTATAGAGCATGATATTTGGCTCAACTTTCGTCCTCTTCCTCCCTAGTTTTTAAGAATGTTTACACGTTACTCAAATATTCGGTTTGTGGTATTCTCATCATTCGCCAGAGAAATATCTATATCGCTTTAAGTTTATTCTTCGTTTGTGAAGAGATTTTATAGTATTCGCTAGTCTATCTCAGTTATTCAGTAGTTTTCTTTTCTTTGTTTCCATTGTTTAATTTCTCCAAGACATCTTTGGCATTCTCCTGTCGCTGTATTCTTGCATCACTTATTCTTTCTACCGAATTAATATCAACGAATGCCAAAACGTATCAAGTAAACCTTCAACACGCATTAAAATGCATTTTCTATAGCAGTCGTCACGTTTGCCTTAACCTTATCACACCCATTTTTTCGCAGTTTTTACGAATCATAAAGATTCAAATTACATTGTCAAGTCTTTCTAAAATGAACGAAAAATACATTTCAATGAAAAAAAAAATGCTTCATTGATTTTTTTTTTCTTTTTCAACTCATTCTACATTTCTAATTTGTCACTTTCTTTTGTTTTCAGGTTCGTTTTTCTAAAACAATCTCAAATCACCAACAGAAATCGCAAAGCACCTGTTGTAATCGTTAATTTTCGGATTTAAAATGTCGATAAAAGCAGTTATTTCCCGAAATGAGTGTGAAATTTATACGACAATTAAGCTGGATTCCCAGTGGATTTGAAATTCTACACTTGACTTCTTGACATTCGGTTATTAAAGCAGAGAAGATGGTAATGCGAAAAAAATATATGTGTATTTATCTGCGTTGCTAGGGCAACTCGTTAGTTTAATGCTTCCATTTTTTTTTAAATCATCATCAGTTTTCTTTTACTCTTTTATTCAGAGTATCGTTTCTGTAAATCTTCGAAAGCGGGCAGCCAATTTCTTTCCAAAGAATTATTTCTGCGATTAAAATTTGAATATTCTTTTTTTCACATTTCAGACCCATAGCTCAAGACACGAAAAGGATTGCACACATGGCCCAATAAAAGTGGCCAGTCTTAAATACTGATGTTCTCGAATCATGTGTTTATGTCATATCTTTAGTAAATAATGGTTTTATTTATTATTTAGGCATGCTTATTCAGTTTTCATGTTTATCAATTTATTTAAAATGCATTTTAAATTTATTTAATTTTTACTTTTATTCAGTCATTTTTATATATTATTTTGTCATGTGTTTATTATGTCATGTAATGCGGAAGAGTCATGTGTTACTTCCATGCGTTTATCTATCGGATAAATAATTTTCTTCCTTAAACTAAATGAAATGCTTCGGATTACTTTCAAATATATTAAGAAAATTTTGACATTCTTTAAGTATATTGATTTTCGCAATTATAGGCTAAAGATCGAAAGTTTTTTTTTCTGGATTTGCATATTTAAAAATCTACCATTCGTCCTGAATAGTGTTGCCGTATCTGGTTTTGTGCTGCTGTTATTCATCTGGAGGTCCTTGACTAAATCCAAAGAAGCATCTCCAATATAATCAATCCTGATTTGGTTTCTCGTCGTCAGTCACTTTCTCCCCGACACGTTGTGGCTTCCCTCTCTCATTTATATAAATATGTTCATGGCTACTCCTTTAACGAGCTTTTTTTCCCTGTTGCGCGAACTATATGAGTTTAAATGCTAGCAAGTCACACCATTTTACTGTAGAATTAGTTAAACATAGCCGCCATTTCTAGTCGAAAAGTTTCTTTTCTTGCACTTCCTGCACTTGCTTCAGTGATAACTAGAATATTCAAAAATTTAAATGCAACAATCGACATTTTCTATCTTCTTGAACCCCGTTCAGCTTTCTTCACCCCCCATTATACCAAGTATTTTTTATTACATTCAGTCTCTGTAACAACCTTCTTACGAGTGGCATTCCAGCATTTTTTTTGGGGGGGGGTGAAATGATTAAAATAATCGGAGTAAATACGTTTTATTATCGACGATGTTATATGGAACACACCTATTCTATAGTTAATAGACTCTCCCACCTATAATAAGTAGGATAGTAGGAGTCGCTCAGGAGTTGGTCAGTCAGTCGATGTCGGATGTTAAAGTATCAGCCACCCCAACTAGATTACTGCGTCATTACCTAATATATCAAGTTCCTAACTTTTCGTACGTCGTATTTTAGGACCGACTTAGTACAAATACAAGTTTCCACTGTGAAACCACTACATAACAGACGATAAGAGAAAGAAAACTGTATATTCATGTAAAGATTCCATTAATACGTTAGCGTTCAACTAAGCAACGCCAAGACTGCTCAGTGCCCACATTAGTGACAGCTTGGGAATATCAGGTCCTCTATGCCTTGATGTGCTGGTGGTGTAATGGATAATAACTTGCAGTTGTTAATCACAGAGACGAATTGAAATTATCGTTGGGTTTGTTATATTCACTTACGTGCAAATACACTTTTGGGAAATTGTGGACACATCTCTCTTCCACAACTATTGCTTTATTAGTATGATTTATATTACAGTGTGACCCAAAAAAGCGGGAACTTTTAACAATCCAATAAAACCAAGAGTGATGGAAGAAAAATATTTTATTCATAGTAATTGAAACCTTAAATCATACCATTTAAGAAACAATGATGGAATTTTCATTTTTTTAAAAATATGTCCTGTAGATAGCGTTCTCCTGTACGAATGCATTCTTGAAATCTGCTGTTGAGATTCCTCATTGACTGCTGCTAACGCACGCTGTTGTCCGTTCCACTGATCTATGGTTGCTAAAATGGCGAAATGTTTACTTGCTCAAGGTCACTGTCTCGCAGTTTTGCCACTTGCTCATGTCTGGCAATACGCACTTCAAAAATTCCGTTTTTTATGTCACCCTGTACTTAATCTGCATTACCTCCCACAATTCTTACAATGTAAAATACTTTCTGGCTTTAAATAAACTACAAAGCTTTCAAAAACTAATAAATACATTATCAATGTTCAGTCATCTCCTGTTTATATATAAATTTCTATATATCTGAAAAAATTCGTGCAACTGGATGATAAAATTGAAAAAAATGCTGTGTAACGGATTTCATATTGTGGATCGATTTCGTGGAAATATTTTTTTATTTTTATTTTATGGATAGAATTATATATGTGTAAAAAGAAAGACACATCAACGTGAATTCGGTACCGATTGGAAACTCTGAAGATCCGAGAACACTAAAATTTTATACTTTTCCTCAGACATGTCTTGACACACAATGAAGCCAATCTCAGTTTTTGTACGGGTTTGATTTTGTTTTTATCGTTTTTATTTATTTATTTTTTATTTTTTTTTATCCCACAGTAAAATAACAGATCAAGGAAGAGATAACTACTGATGTTTAGGAAACTGAGGCGAATCTATGAGAATTAGAATTTCCACTAGGATTCATTATTGGTAGCAACAATCTTAACAAAAATATATACTATTTACATTATTCGGACTATTGTCCTCATCTTTGTCACCATATTTATTACAACGTTTCGACTCTTCAGTGTATGTCTATATTTATAAGATGAGGAATTATGTAAACTATTTACGTTATTCGGACTATTGTTCTCATCTTTGTCGCTACATTTATTACAACGTTTCGGCCCTTCAGTGTATGTGTGTATTTATAAGATAAGGTATTATGTACAATATTTACATTATTCGAACTATTGTCCTCATCTTTGTCGCCATATTTATTACAGCGCATCGGCCGTTGTACGCTACAGCCGGCCTTCTTCAGGTTGTTGGAATGTCGAACTGAACGTTTTATTTCGCTCACTGGGGTAGACTATTCTAGTTCCACGTGCCATGTCTAATGGGTGTCAGTTATCAGTTATTTCCTGTTAATTCCCCTCTCCAAGTTCTCCACTGCCTTAACCATGCCTCAAGGACACATAGCACAGTGAATAAAGGCGTCAGTTAGATCCAGTGACAAGCCCCAAAGAGTGTGAGTTCAATACCCGGTTAAGGCAGGGGAGAACTTAGAGAGGGGAATTAACATCAGATAACTGATAATCGACATCCGTTAAACAAGGCACGTAGAACTAGAACAGTGAGCGAAATAAAGGGTTCAGTTCGACATTTCAACCACCTGAAGAAGGCCGGATTGTACGACGACCGATGAGGACAATAGCCCTAATAATGTAAATAATGTACATAGTACCTCATCTCAGATATATAGACAGATACTGAAGGGCCGACACGTTGTAATAAACATGGCGATAAAGATGAGGACAATAGTCCGAATAATGTAAATAGTGTACATAGTACCTCATCTCAGAAATATAGAAAAAACTAGATATGCATATGACACAGTATTGGTAGTAGATACAGAAATGAAAAACAGAAACACCTAAAGAAGTTAGTAAATGAAAACAAAAAAGAAAACACTAAACATCAACTGGAAGAAGACAAAAGAAAATACAAATCCCAACATGCGAATTACAATTTGGAGGTGAAAAAATAAAAGAACTACACAGATTTAAATATATAGAAAGTGTTTTAACAAAGGAAGAAAAATGTGATACTGAAATCCGAACTTACACTTGGATAACCAAAGATGCATTCCAAAAACCTTGCAAAGTATTAAGATAAAAATTTCGTTAGAAATTAAAAAAAAAAGTAAGTGCTCTACAATATTTGCCTTTAAATATGGCAGTGAATTCTGATCAATCCTCTCATAGATGAAGAAGAGACTTGACTGGATAAAAATGCGGTTCTATAGAAGAATGTTTCGAATAGCATGGACTGAACATGAGATCAATAAAGAAATAGGAGATTTATATTTAACATAAGAAAGAGAAGGTTGATATTTCGAGGACTCATAATGCGTGAAAACGGTCTGGAGAATTTAACACTGACAAGGCGTATTGAAAGCAAGAGGTTTTTGACGTTAAAAATTTTTTTTTTGCACAAACCTAATAGTAAGAGGTACAAAGAAAAGGAAATTGTGAAGTGCCATGATTACCTGAAGAGACACTGCACCTAAAAGAAGTTCTATATCAACGGGTAAGAAATATAATGTTTGTTATAGAAATAATTTCATAAAATTTATAGGGACGAAAAATGTATGCAATCATAATATTGTCTAATTCATAACAATATATATGTCATGGGTCCTTACCTATAACTACAGAATGAACTCTTCCTAACACTATGTTTACTACGCCTCTCAAGAGAGAGGGTCGAATCAAGCCGAGCTTCTCGGCTTGACGGTCGAACTCTCTGCCTCTGAACAGAGAGGAACCCGGACGAGGCTCCGCCGAAGGGCAGAGTCTCGTTCGGGGACGTTGACTAACCTGATACGGGTTCTACGGGCATTTTTGGCCGAGCCTACGGGCTGGGGAAACCCACGTTAAACTCGGCCTTGTGCCACATGCAACCCTAGTGGGGGGGGGCTAGATACCGAATCAAGCCGAGCTTCTCGGCTTGACGGTCGAACTCTCTGCCTCTGAGCAGAGAGGAGCCAGGACGAGGCTCGGCCGAAGGGCAGAGTCTCGTTCGGGGAGATTGACTAACCTGATCCCGTTTATACGGGTTCTACGGGCATTTTTTGGCCGAGCCTACGGGCTCGAGAAACCGACGTAAAACTCGGCCTTGTGCCACATCTTTTCCTCGTGGGGTGGCAAGTAAATATCGTATCGAGTCGTCCCATTTCGTCTTGATGGTCAAACTCTTTGCCTCTGAGCAGAGAGGAACCCGGACGACGCTCCGCCGAAGGGCAGAGTCTCGTTTTGGGAGGTTGACAAACCCGATTCTGTTTTTACAGTTTCTACGGGCATTTTTTGACCAAGCGTACAGGCTCAGAAAACCCACGTAAAACTCGGCCTTGTGCCACATATTTCCCGCGTGGGGGGGGGGGCAAGTAAATGTCGAATCGTGTCGAGCCGATAGTAGTTCACTCCAAACCAGGCTGACAGTCATACTAACACCTTCCACATCTGGTATTATTATTTCGTGTAATATACCTTCGTTATGTCTACTCTTGTGTTTGTGTTGTTCTTTCTTCGTCCTAACCTGGACCATAACAGTATATAATGTAATTATTCGTTATAAGAATTAATAAAAATATATTTGCTAGCATTTTTTAAAAAATTCTGTACCAATGCTAACGCAATATTCTTTTCTTTATATTGTTATATTGTAACTGATTTTTCTTCATCGTGTTTAAAAAAAAAACTAAAATGAGAACGTTTAACAAGACGATTAGAAATTTTATTTGGGGAAAGTAAACTGCCAATATTTTTTTTAAAATATTGGTAAAGATTATAGTGAAAATTTCACCACAAATTACCTTTGAAAGTTTCAATTAAAAGAAAAAAGAAACATGTTTAAGAAATATGTTTTTGAATTTTGTTTTTCTCAGATAACACGTAAATATATTTATCCTTCGTATTTGTACATAGTTAACTGTGAAAAGCATATGAAAAACGGTAATAAAAATATTTACACTAGTTTCTTTTTTAAATATAAATGTTGATGTAATCGTCTGGATTAAGAAAAAGATATAACAATGTTTTCTTTATAATAGCAATTTTTTGATGATTTCTTTTTATCTTAAATACTCAGGTCTAAAAAAATCGAGATCTCTTGAATATAATCTGCTAATTTTCCCAGATTTCATTTTCTTATGGTGAAAACAAAAATTTAAGAGATCATTTTGGTGAAAGGAAAAATTTAAGAGATTATTTTTGTTAGCAGGCATAAGATAAATACTTATTTGTAGGTAATTTGTAATATGGCGTAACGTATTATCGAAGAAAGTTAATATATTTTTTTTGTGAAGTTAATTCTATCGTACGTTTTTGTTTTGTTTATCTACAATGTCAAGTAATATCATTTTACAGGAATATATTAATAAAGCATAATCAATATATATATATATATATATATATATATATATATATATATATATATATGCATCAGGTAATTGAATATTTAGGTAAAGTGCATTGGAACTGATCACATTAAAAAAATAAACATAGAAAACATTGTAAGAACAGACAAGCGAAACTCTCCTACGGTAGCATCGACAATCCGAATTCTTCTTCAGAAAACTGTTAAAACTTATATAATATTGATTTGTGAAGAGTCGGCGAAATTCTATGAGTCTATGTATAACGGAGACATTTATTTCTGATCGTGGTAGAATAACCATTTGCTAACTGGAACATTGGTATGAATTGAATGATTAGCTTATACAGTTTATCAACCCTTTGCGTCTCATTTAAAGCCAGAAAATATTTTTTAGATTGTAAGAATTTATTTTGGGAGATAATCTACTGATTCACGTTTTGCTACTTAACCCATAGCTGGGAGTAAATGAGGTGGATTCATACCTTACGCACGGGTAATTGCGCATGTTTAATATAAGTAACCAAATAGGATTTTGAAGTCGACTCTCCGATTAACATTTTCAAGCCATTATCTATTACAGCAGCTGCAAATGCAAGTTCTCCACCTGACATTCCCAAACGGTTACCCATCTAGGTACTGACCAGGCTAAACGTTGCTGAACTTCGCTGATCGTACGTGATCAACGTGATGTGAACATAAGCCTCCTATTAACGGATTAATGCTACTGTTTTGCCTGATTTCTAAAATCTTCATTATGAAATATCTCCTCTAGCTTTGTCATGCTTAAGTTCATCCATTTAGTAGAGAACCTCATTCAGTTCCGTTCGAATTCCCACCATGATCATTACATTAGCTAAAACATCTTTGGCAAAAGTATGACTCTTTCTCTTCTCGATCTCATCTAAGTCTTAAATATTAAGTCAAACTGCGTTCTCTAGACGTGTTTGGTAGCCAGAAGGACATCTCTACATTCTAAAATCAGTTATGGAAACAAGGAGAAGGCTTATACTTAATATCAGGAAGAGGTCGATGAAGTTCCTGAGGCACGTAATCAGGAAGAAGGGCCTGGAGAACCTGATAGTCACGGGTCGAATAGAGAAGAAAACAAACAAGGGAAAACAACGCATTACATACCTGGCAACCTTAAGGAAGTGGATGAGAAAACGTGGCCTAGAGGTGGTGGCAGAGGGAAGGAACTTGTTGAGAGCTGCAAGAGATAGAGGTAGGTGGAGAGCCATGCTTGCCTACGTCCTAAAAGGACAGGGCACATAGAAAGAAAGAAGCCATGGCAAAGCTCATTATATACAGCTATTGAAAGTATAATCGAATCCAAAATTAATTACAGCACCGGGTTGTGGTTTCCATGAGAGTATTTATAAAGGCAGACAATATATATATATATATATATATATATATATATATATATATATATATATATATACAATTTAAAGAAAAGATTACCACTTTAAGGCTCCATTGTAATAATTTATTTCACAAGAGACTTTTATTTTCCCTGGATCTTCAGAAATCCCTTTGAAAAGGTTAAACCAAAAAGGAAATTAAAATTTACACTTTTGACGGGCAGTATTAAGCTTATATAAGTTCACATAGAGGGTGGTGAGGAATGGTATGAGAGACATGGTCGAGTTTAGAGAGGGAAGGGAGAGTTTATTTTATTTATTTTTATGTTTCTTTTTATTATAATATTTAATATTGAGGAAGGAGTGGGGTAAGGATCAGACATTGATCTATTTAATCGGTCAACTGAACGGAAATGATATGGGGAAGAGAAAAGGGGCAAAAAAGGAAAAAGAAAAAAATGTGGAAGTAAAGAGTTGTGCTTAGTGTTTTAGGGTGAAGAAGATGTGTGGTATAGATTTACCAATTTATATAAAAATAGATTTTAACGTTTGATAGTAATTTAAATGTTTAAAAATCTTCACATATATTTGTATATATATATATATATATATATATATATATATATATATATATATATATATATATAAACTATTTATGCAGACGTTAAACAATTTGGCGAGTCAGCTTTTGGTCATCAGTTGGGTCTGACATGGCGACAGGAGCCAGCAGTTAGCACTCCCTGCAAAAGACTCAACATGGCGTTGACAGTACAACTCACGCGCACGCTGATTGACCAGCAAAGTAAGTTCAACTTTCCCTTCATTATTTACAGATACGCTTAAGAACATTCATTGGAATTTTCTCTACACGAAAGATGATTCCGATAGAATACATTTTTCACTCCTGTTTTGTCTCAACCTTTAGTGTGTCTATTTGTCAAATCTTGTTCGTTTGTTTTTCTACACATAACACCTAGCATATTACCAATTAATTTTTGATGATCCGCTATTTAGTTGTGGGTTTCTTTACTTCGTATTAACATTAGAGTATCATTGTTTGGAACCTCATTTTCAGCATTTGTATTATTACATTCAAATAGCCTCATTCACGATAGTTTCGACGTAAGTTTTTAGTAAATTCATATGATGAGGAGTTCATTATTTAAATTATTTACAGTCGAACTTGTATAGATCAATATTTGTAATGGTCGTAAAAATAATTAGTCGTGAAAATAATTACAATGACGACTGTATTTTCGCATCTTCCTCATGGGATGCATATAATGAATAAATATGTCTTATAAGATGTTTACCATATGCTGAAAAGTACTCAGAACAACGAACAAAAATTCTAAGACCATATTAGTTCATATTGTCAGCTCAGTATTAAAGAAATATTAAGCATATTTTTATCAACTACCTCTTCATTTCCAGAATTCGGATGTTTAGACATTGATATACGTATTTTCTGAAGTGGCTAATTTTGTGGCTTTTTTAGCACAACCTATGGTTTGATTTTTCACATGTCATTTTATGAACTTAACTGTTTGTAATGACAAAAGTACGCAGGAATAGGCTTTTAAAAAGCTTTATTCAACTGAAAAATACAAGGTTTGCGTATAGTGTCCTTTTATCGTCCCAGTAAACAGAAATAGCTCTCTCAAAGAGGAGAGTAACAAAACAAAATGAGATCACTCTTGATTATTCATAACGCTATTACTGGTAAGTAAAATTCTATTAGAATAAACAGTTTCGAATTTCTGCTGAAATCTCGTCACGATCAAGCTTTGTGAAAGGCATACACATAATAATCTCTGACAGATTAATCATTTATGGTCACTGGAAAAAGCTACATGTAGTAAAGGGTGTTTGAGTGATAAATGAAGTACTCGGACCGTTAAATAACAAAACTTACTACAAAAGGTTTAATAATAAATGTTTCAATGGTGATAGTAGAACAACGCACGCATGTTAGATTCAGATACCGTTAAAGATTATTGATTACGTTAAAGATATATCAATATAAAGATACCGTTAAAGATATATCAAACGAAATTAACATAAATATATAAGTATACCATATTTTTAATGAAAAAAGCTCAAATAATTTTAGCAACTGTTTTTTAATGAACATTAAATATATTAGTTTATATATAATTATCGGTCTTGTTCTTTTTCATTGCCTTCTTTGGACTTAAGTAAAATCCAACATTCTCATGTAGCTGGACCGGCTAGCAGGAAATTTTAAGTCACGTGTGTTCTTTACATCTTCACCCCATGGTTCGTTACACCCTTATGCCTATATTTATCTATCTATTTCCTTTTGTATATGGTGGGGAATTTTTCTGTTACTCCAAGCAATGAAAATATATATTAAAATCTGATTTAAAAAACAAAAAAACAAAATTCTTTCAAACAGAAATCTAACTTCTATTCGCTTTTTAGTTGGAACTGAATTTTAGCAAGATATATGAAGTAGGCCAGTTTCGAACATATTTTCATTGAATTGGGCGCCTGGCGTTGAGATGTTTTGTAATTTGTACATGCGAACACAGTTTTTTTTTTTAAAATAAGTAAGTTAAACAAGTATATTTTTCGAATATTCAAATATGTGTATTGCTCTCAATGACAATGTGTTTGAATTTCCATAAAAAAGTTTTTACGGCATACACGTGTCTGAAAAGAAAAGTTACATGATACAGACTCTGAAAAGTCTCAACTCAATATCTATGCTGATGAAACATCGGTTTAATTCCGTGCTAATGGTAAGTCAAATGTGCAGCTGTTTTCGAAAGATTATATACAATCTGTTGTCAATTTTGGTGAAAGAAATGGCCTTTTAATTAAACAGCTCCGTGTGAGGGCACATTTTTTTGACTTCCATCAGTATGGCTGATGCTAACGAGAGTGACACTTTGTGCCTTCACAGGCTAACGTTTTCCACTGACTTGAAGTGAAAATATTATATTAAATCCATTTCTAGGTCCACTGGTTAGAAATTCGGTTCACTGGACCGTGCTAGACAATTCTTCTCACCAAAATCCATCTTGCATATTAATATGTCTACCATTCGTCCATGTGTTGATTATCGCCGTCAAATCTGGTTTGGTGCTTCTGCAAATATTTAGATATTTTTGATGAAATACAAAGAAGGATCTACAATTTTGGGGTTTCTCAACGGGCGTCTTGGTTTCAATCACTTTTCCACTGACATAACATGGCTACCCTGTAAATATGCTGTAAATAATTTTATGAGCTTTCCTTTATTGAAGCTAGAATTTATGAGCTTATGTGCAGTACTACATTAGTAGCAAGGTCTGACCATTTTACAGGTGAAATGTCTAAATGCAACGTTTTATGCCAAAGGTTTGTTTTTCTTACGTACTTGGCGCTTGTGGAAATCTCTTCAAAATTTCTTGCTTTTTTATCTTAGAAAATTCAAATGCAACATCAATTGTTATCTTATCTTATTAATGCATCGTCTTTTAATTTTTATCTCTACTCAATAATCTTTTATTTTCTCAGATTCTCCTTCATATTCCTTGCGACTTTTTTGCGTTACTTGGGCTGAAATTATTAGAAAAATATACATTTCTTAAACGACAAAATTAGCAAGCGAGCGTCAGTATGTAATAACTTCGTGTCGCGTTTCTTTCCCAGAAGAAACTTCTTCACACAAGTAACTGATTATTGTGTGAACTAGTACATTGCTATTTTTTGGTCCAGGATTTTTTATCCCGTGACCCGTAGGGTCGTAGGAGCACTACATGTATTGCAGCCGCAGCAGAAGTGGTGTATCTTGGGCAATATAGTCTAACAGAGCCCAATCCTCTCTCGGCTGATTCTGAATTCAGTTTTTAGCTTCTCGCAGGCCGGTTGCCGCCCAATGCTATAGTAACCAGTATATTTACCGATAATTGAGGGAGAAGAAGTGGATCCCTAAGTTTTCCAAATTATTTTGTATTTTATGTTCTTTTTAGGTTAACAGAAGTAGATAATCTCACCTATCATTCGGACCACACCCCTTCCATGTCAATTGAGCAAGAGTATAGGTCCATCCCTTGTCTCCTGTTCCGGTTATGGTTTACAGGTTCTCACTCTTTCTTGCTTCTACCAGGGGCACATTGATTTAACCGTCTTAACTTTTTTGCGATCAGACTAACCAATGGCTCTGACTTTCCATTGTGAGGGTACCAGGTTGGCAGTTTACTGGCTGCGACTTCTGACTGGTCGTAAGGAGCCCGAACTCGTTGGTAGCACACGGAGAGACTACACTGATCAAAAACAGCATAATTCATCTGTAGTGCCATGTCCCTCATGGATTGGTGTTTCTTAATGTATTTCCGGTGGGCATCACTGAGGTCAGATTATAAACTGTTCTCAGCCAGGCTGTGGCGAGTTTTTATTGCCATGGACAATAGGTAGCGATAATTATTGTTGTTGTTTTTGAACACTTTCTTTTCAAAACAAATATCATGACAACAACAACACAAAGAAATACAACTAAATCAGCAAACAAACATAAAACACTTGACCATCTCAACCTTTCAATCTCTAATATTCGTGGTATCCGTTCTAACGTTTGCAGTTTAGAATATTTTGGAATGGCCGCTAGATATCTATACCCTTTGTGAAACCAATTTCATTCTTTGAGATACCAACTCATTGTCTAGGAAAGATGACTAATACATATAATAAAAACTTATCGACAAACTTAAAATGTTTTAATATTTTTCATTTTACTTTCATTTTTGCTTTCATTTTGCTTTCATTTTCACTTTCATTTTCTTTCATTTTCACTTTCATTTTAATTTCATTTTCGTTTTCATTTTATTTTCGTTTTCGCATTCTTTTTAAATTTCCTTTTCGCTTTCATTTTTTTTTCATTTTCACTTTCATTTTACTTTCATTTTCGCTTTCATTTTAATTTCATTTTCGCTTTCATTTTACTTTCCTTTTCGCTTCCATTTTAATTTCATTTTACTTTCATTTTCGCTTTTATATTACTTTCATTTTCACTTTCATTTTACTTTCATTTTCGCTTTCATTTTACTTTCATTTTTGCTTTCATTTTAGTTTCATTTTCCCTTTCATTTTTCTCATACGGTCCTTCACTCGTTCATTCGTTCTCGAATCTTTAATATTCCACTTCTATTAATTTATTTACATATTTTATTTTTTTACAATGCATCGAATCATTCATTCTTTATAATTTTCTTTTAGCTTCTCGTTCGTTTGTTCTTTCACAGTTTTTAAATGCCGCCAGTTTCAAACTTTTCTCAATGCATCGGATCATTCGTTCTGTATATATTTTACTTTATGTTTTTAATGTTATCCTACGTCAACATTTTGTCCGTCGTTCTGTTTTTATTTCCTTTCTTAAGTTTATTAGTTTCCCTACTTGAAAAATATAACATCTGCAAATAATGTAACAGCATATCGTACATAACTATCTAATCTCTGTTGAAACCTTCAAACACCCCCAACAACTAAAAAAAAACAAGCCATGTAACTTTGAAACCAACACAATACACCAATAATCCAATGTTCTTTGTTATTGTAAGAATCAAAGAAAACTCGTTTTATTTATTGTAACTTATGTGCAGATCAACCAAAAGAATGAAAATTTCAAAGAAAACCTATGTGTAATGATGCTGAAAATTTATCGGAGTGAATTGAATTACGTACCAAGAGGTGCATTCAGATCTGCCTGTATATTCAAGATCTAAAGTCTCCATAATTTGTATATATTTGTAAATTGAATCAACAAATATATACGATATAGCGTTCAGCTGATTTGAATTATACATAAACATTCTCTGAATTCTGATATTTTATTTTACTGCTATGAATTTAAACTAGCAACCCCCGTGAAAATTTCACGGTTTTCCTATTTTAGTATTCTCATGAATCATATCTATTAAGTCATTGATTGAATAACGTATTTTTAAGTTCTAGGATTCTAAAATCGTGATGATTCCCCGATTGCATCGTTAAATATTTGAGCTTAACAACAAAATATTGTAATAATAAGCATAAATAAGAATACTGGTCATTATTTAAATGTGTAAATAGGTGCAAATGAAATGATTCAAAATAAACAATGTTAGGTATTTCACTGAAGCAGCGTTTAAACACACGTGAATGCTATCGGTTTCACTTTTTCTTTTTATGTTTCTTTGATCATTCATTAGTTATTTCTTTCTCTTTCATTCTTTCTTTCTTTTTTAAACGAAACAGCACCATGCATAATGTTCTTTCTTTCTATCTTTCTATCTATCTATCTTTCTTTCTTTCTTTCTTTCTTTCTTTTATACTCTCTTCCTTTCACCGTTATTAGTCGTACATTCATTATTTATTTCTTACTCTTTCATTCTTTCTTTCTTTTTTAAACGAGACAGCACCATGCATAATGTTATTTCCTTCTATCTTTCTTTCTTTCTTTCTTTCTTTCTTTCATACTCTCTTTCTTTCACCGTTTTTAGTCGTACATTCATTAGTTATTTCTTTCTCTTTCATTCTTTCTTTCTTTTTTAAACGAGACATCACCATGCATAATGTTCTTTCTTTCTATCTTTCCTTCTTTCTTTCTTTCTTTCTTTCTTTCTTTCTTTCTTTCATACTCTCTTCCTTTCACCGTTTTTAGTCGTACATTCATTAGTTATTTCTTTCTCTTTCATTCTTTCTTTCTTTTTTAAACGAGACATCACCATGCATAATGTTATTTCCTTCTATCTTTCTTTCTTTCTTTCTTTCTTTCTTTCTTTCTTTCTTTCTTTCTTTCTTTCTTTCTTTCATACTCTCTTCCTTTCACTGTTTTTGCCGTATATTCATTAGTTATTTCTTTCTCTGTCATTCTTTCTTTCTTTTTTAAATGAAACAGCAGCATGCATAATGTTCTTTCTTTCTATCTTTCTATCTATCTTTCTTTCTTTCTTTCTTTCTTTCTTTCTTTCATACTCTCTTCCTTTCACTGTTTATATCGTTCATTCATTAGTTATTTCTTTCTCTTTCATTCTTTCTTTCTTTTTTAAATGAAACAGCAGCATGCATAATGTTCTTTCTTTCTATCTTTCTATCTTTCTTTCTTTCTTTCTTTCTTTCTTTCTTTCATACTCTCTTCCTTTCACCGTTTTTAGTCGTACATTCATTAGTTATTTCTTTCTCTTTCATTCTTTCTTTCTTTTTTAAACGAGACATCACCATGCATAATGTTCTTTCTTTCTAGCTTTCCTTTTTTTTTTTTTCTTTCTTTCTTTCTTTCTTTCTTTCATACTCTCTTCCTTTCACTGTTTTTGTCGTATATTCATTAGTTATTTCTTTCTCTTTCATTCTTTCTTTCTTTTTTAAACGAAAGAGCAGCATGCATAATGTTCTTTCTTTCTTTCTTTCTTTCATACTCTCTTCCTTTCACTGTTTTTAGAGGTATATTCATTAGTTATTTCTTACTCTGTCATTCACTTTCTAATTCTGTTTTAAAGTGAAACAGCAACATCGATACATTCTTCTCTTTTTTCTTTCTTTCTTTCCTTTTGTGATCGCTCATTTATATTTTCTTTCTTATATCAGTTTTATTCGTCCCTTCATTAGTTCTTTTATTACTCTTTTTCACTTTCTTTTTCAGTCTTTCCCTTCAAACATCGCCATCCATACATTTTCTTTCTTTCTTTCGTTCGCTCATTTTCACACTTTTTCTTTAGGATTTTATTCGCCTTTCATTAGTTCATCACATTCTCTTTCACTCCTTTTTTCATTGTTTTATTCATTCTTCCCTCTTATCCTTAAAACCAAATAGCACCATCCATACATCTTCTTTCTTTCTTTCTTTCTTTCTTTGCTTTTTGCGTCCACTCATACATACACTCTTTCTTTCAGTTTTTATTCGTTCATTCATTAGATTTTCTTTCTTTTTCACTCTCGTTCTCTTTCTTTTGTATTTTTCCCATCTTATCCTTAAAAACAAACAGCAGCAGCCTTACATTTTTCGTTCTTTCTTTCTTTTTGTTTTTTCTGTAGCTCGTTCATACTCTCTTTCTTTCATTATTTTTATTTAGGTACCTCCACTTTTTCGCGGGAAAACAGCATAGCGTAATAAACAAATGCCACAAACTTACCGAAAATAAATTTTTATCGTCAAAACGCTTATGTTATTATTAAGATGAAAGACCAAAGTGTATTTTAATTATTTTTTGATATTTTTTAATATTTTTTAACACGTTCGAAATTTTGGTTAAATTTTTCTTTTTTTTACGTCATCGCGGTGCTGTAAAAATAACATTGTTTTTTTTTGCGCTTTTTTCCCGTTGAAAACCCATTGATTTGGAAATTCTTGTAAAATTAAAGTAATTGTCCGATTTTAATGAAATTGTCAGGACTTATTCACCAATGAATGAAATTATTTTTGAAATATTTCTTTTTAGTAAATTTTAGTAAAAAATATTTTTTTTTTAATATGTTACACCCCACTTACTTAATTTCCCGAAATTTCGTTCAATTCTTTTTATTTCCTTACAATTTTTTTTTGTTTAAAGTAAGAGTCATTGGAGATGGTAAATCACCTACTTTTTTTTTCTAATTTGTTCCAACTTTTGTAAAATGAGCTTTGAATAGAAAAATAATGAATCCAATAAAACTATGATATTATTTAATTAGAAAAGCTTTTAATTGCTTTTGTAAATAAGTAATATTAAGGTCATTATTGCCTGAAGAAATAAATTTTTTCTGATGAATAATTAAATTTTACAAGAATTTTTTATTTGTTTTACATTTTGATTATAATAATTTATAATAGTTTAAAAATCGTGCAAAACTCTGTATTAGCTTATTTCCTTTTGATAATTAGTAATTAAGTAGAAACAAAATTTACGAGTTCAAAATTGCCAAGTTTAATAAATTTAGTGATTCCACTTTTTTTTCAAATACTTTTTTATGTTGTATTTTTCTACTTAATACATTCCTTATTTCCATGTACGGTAGACTGAAATTGCCATTATTATAAAAAGAGTTTTGTCCCTTTATTCTAATAAATAGACATAACAGTAAAACTAAAAATAAAAGGGTTCACTCAGATTTCTAGTAATTTTCATTTATGGTCATCCGTAGAAGCTGTCATCACTTGTCAATCAACACATGGATCAAGTATCGGATCAAAATTACGGTACCAATCGTTAATAATTCGTTGTATATTTCTTTTTTATGCTATAATTAAGTAATATTTTTTTTAAATCAGATTAATTTAACATTAAATTTTCTAATTTTACTAAAATGACGTGTCAGAAATTTTTTTAAATATTTTTAAAATCGATAAATTTGTGTTTGTTTACAAATTTCTTAAAATTAAGAAAATGGCGGGTTTTTTGAAAATTTAAAAATTTAAAATTAAATTTGACATTCCAATGTATATAGTTTCTATCTGAAATATACCAGAATTGTTTACTTAATGGAAATAATAAATTTAATGATTCAATTTTCAAGTAAAACTAAAATGAAATATTCAAGCATATTTTTTCATTTTAAAAAATGCATTTTAAACTTAGGTATCGATAATTTATGCCGAAAAAGTGGAGGTACCTATTTTTATTTGTTCATTTACTAGTTCGCTTTTTTCTTTTTTTGTTCCACATTCACTTTCTCTCTCTTTTTTCATTACTTCCCCTTCCTTTACTTTAACCCAAACACAACCAACTACATATAACTCTCGTGTATTTTTTTAGCAGAGGAAAAGCAAGCTCTCTCAAATCTATACGCGCATCCAAACAGGAATATCCCATTTTTTAAGTCAGGTCGTTGCAAGACGTAACATACACGGTAAAAAAAAAAGGAAAAAAAAAAAGAACGAAAACTAGCAGAATACTTGGTTGGCTACAATCCTGGGTGGAATTTCTGCAAAAACATCCCCCAACAGATGCATTCTGGGACTTCTTCCTAGCAAATTACATACAAAACTTCTCGATCTCCCCCGCAAAAATTTTTTGTACTTTCTTGTATAGAAGTCAGAACGCTGTGATCATTTGTCTGCATCCTTTTTGCGTGTTATGTGCACCTTTTGTTTTATGAACCTTTTGTCTTATTACTCTTGTTTTGGCGAAGTCTCTCTTCCATATATATATATATATATATATATATATATATATATATATATATAGAGAGAGAGAGAGAGAGAGAGACAGACACAGACAGACAGACAGAAAGAGAGAGACAAAGGTAATAAAGACAAAATAAAACCTTATCTTAGCTGAAGGGTTTTGTCCCAGGAAGCCCTTATTGTGTAATATTAGTGGTTAATACACACACACACACACATATATATATATATATATATATATATATATATATATATATATATATATATATATATATACACGTTTCATTAAATAATATAGACAAGTGTTGTCTATTTATTTTATATCATTTTTTTCGTAACATCTGATAAGGTTAATAACATTATCGTTGAACGAGGAAAGAAATTCACAATATTGATCCATATTTTTTTATTAATACAATCTAAGCTTTCGACTTACCTTACATAAGCCATTATCAAAGATGTCAATTACAACATATTAAACAATATACGGTCAAGACTGTGATGATAGTCTGTCAATGTTTGAATCGATGATTTCTAAGCAACGATAAACACGAGCATGTAAGACGCTAGAAGCCAAAATCGCACCGCATCTCATGACGTCACACATGACCAAACGCGAGTGAATTGTAGAAGTATGAAATATGGAAAGCTGTTGCTTCTCTTACCAATTATAGACATTTAAGAATATTTGTAGATATGCCATAATTGATTTTGTTTAGGTTGGGTTTGAACTGTTTGATGTATAATCCTTCAAGGATTTTTAGTTTTTGTCTATTGTTTTCATACCGAAGTGTAATTGTGTTTTCGACAAGTATTTTAGGGAATTGTGTGTGCGGGCAGCCATGTTGTTTTAAATGCCTAAAAATGTTAGAGTTTTCATTCAAATGTAGTGTCAAGCGTCGTGAAAGCGAGTTTGTGGTGTGACCAACATAAATATTATTTAATTCGTTGGAGATACACTCTCTCAAGTTGCACTTGAATTTATAAACTATGTTCGTCTTTTGTAAATCGCTAACCGGGGGTGAAGAATCATTGCGAAGAATTAAGTTGGGTATACTAGATTTAGTGTAATATATGATTAATTTAATTTTTTTGCTAGGATCTGTAGTTGTTATATTAGAATATACTAAATTTTTTAGTATATTTTCATCTTGTTTATAATTAGTATGCATTTGATTACAATATAGGAGATTAATATGTTTGAGGTCAGTAGAAGCAGTATTATGTACAAATTTCTTAGTATTGAGATTTCTAAGAAAGCATCTTATTTGTTCATCAACTATATAGTTTGGAAAGCTATTATTAATAAGTGTCTGTTTTATATTCTTTAGTTCACTGTAAAAAAATCTGTTTTGTGGGGGAATTAGTTTCTGCACGATGTATTAGATTCTTTATAATAGCTATTTTGTAGTAATATGGGCATTCACACTTGTAGTTAAGTGTACATGAATTTATGCTTGTAGGTTTTTTGTATGGCGAAATAGTAAATTTGTTATTATTTGTGTTTATCAATATGTCAAGGAAGGGGATTTTATTATTAGTATTGAGTTCATATGTGAATTTAAGGACATAATTATTTTGGAAACGTTTTTGAAGTTGAATTATTTCATCTGTATTTTTAACTAACATAAGAATATCATCAACGTATCTTAGGTAGATTGATGGTTTTTAAAATCTGTAAATATCTTATTTTCGAAGTTTGACATGTAGAAAATGCTAAATGTCGGACCCAGTACTGAACCCATGGAGACACCATCACGTTGTATATATATATATATATATATATATATTGTTATTATGATCGAAGAAAGGAACTTCAGTAGTACAAGCTAATAGTAGTGTTCTTAATATATTAAGATTAATTTTAAGTGAGGGTAAATATGAGTTACTGTATATATTTCGTATAATTATGTCAATAGTTTCACTAACAGGGACATTGGTAAATAAGTTTTCAACATCAATTGAAGCCATGTCGGGTTTTTCACTTTTTAGGATTTGGATTACTTCTAATGTTGACTTAAAACTATATTTACTAGGAAGATAGGGAGTAATAAGTTGGTTAATCTGTTTTGTTAGATGATATACAGGAGTTGGAATTTGCGATATGATAGGACGGAGAGAATAGTTAGGTTTATGTGTTTTTATAGTGCCGTATATGTAGCCAGGTCTATAATCACCAACAATTTTAGGGAGTTTTAAAGAATTCTGTTCAGCATTATTAGCTTATTATTGATGAAGCTTTGATTTTAGTTGGTTCGTCGGGTTCTTGTTAATTTTTTTAAAGTGTATTTGATCATGGAGTATGTGGTCAAGTTTTTTGTTGTAATCCAATTTGTTTAGGATGACAATAATGTTGGTCGTATCAGCTTTTTTTTACAATAATGCCAGGGTGGTTGCGTAGTTATTGTGCGGCAATTTTCAGTTGTTTCGAAAGTATTTTTGAGGAGTTTCTGCTTTTATCATGCCGATCCTTGAATGCCTCGGGCTTAAAAAAGTCTTTAAATTCTGGTGTAGTTTCTATTAGTTGTTCATCCTGGAATTTAACGATGTTTTGGTATAGGGTCTCAATTTCTATTTTTTTAAAAAAGTCGATTGTACTTACGATATCTATGGCAGTTAGGTCCAAGGTTAAGTAATTCTTTTTGGTTAATGTATTTATCAGTTTTGTTAGGAAGAGTGATATTACCTTTGTATAATGTATTCAGTGTTTTTTTATTATTTTAAGTCGGTGTTGAGCTTCAGATTTGTTGGTAATTTCCGTGAGTCTATGTGTAATTTCCTCCACTTGGTCCGGGGTAGTGAAATCCTGTAGTTTATCGTAAATGTCCTGTTTGTTGCTGTTAAGGTTGTTCAGTTTTTCTTTTGCTATTTCAATTTGCCTTTTCACAAGGCTACATTTGTAATTCCAATTATTGATGGTATTGTGGGCTGCTGGATCATGCAATTTAAATTGTGTGTATTTAGACAGCATCATTTCATTTATACACGTTTCATTAAATAATATAGACAAGTGTTGTCTATTTATTTTATGTAAATCTTTTCGTAACATCTAATAAGTTTAAAAACATTATCGTTGAACGAAGAATGAAATTCAGAATATTGATCCATATTTTTTTTAATACCATCTAAGCTTTCGGCTTATCTTAAGCCATTATCAAAGATGTCAATTAAAACATATTAATTCATATATATATATATATATATATATATATATATATATATATATATATATATATATATATGAATTTCCAAGAGGATAGAATCTCAGTAGGCCACAATGTTCAGGACAGAATAAGAATATTATGTTATATATATATATATATATATGTGCATATATATATATTGGAAGTTGTCCCTTGACTTTACATTGTTTAGTGCTTGCGTCCGATTTTTTATGTGTGCTTGTCGAGGGCATGTGTTGCATTGCTGTTTGGGATAATATTGTATATGTATGTACATATAAATGTATATATATATATATATATATATATATATATATATATATATATATATATATATATATATATATATATGTATGTCGAGCAATCACGTGGTCAAGATAAACACTCAGTTGTGGAGCAAGCTGAGGGGAAAATAATTCAACCTTGAGAAAGAGAGCTATTTATGGTACAATGGAGCATCTCATTGTGCTAAAGTGGGATAGTCCATTGCTTGGGCTGTGATTGGCTGCTTTACCTGAGTGGATGTATTTCTATATAAATACCAGCTTGATTCATCAGTTAGTTTGCAGGGTGTGTATAAAGTTACAACCTCCTTTATTTTTGTCTGTCAGCTGGACGCTAGCTGGGACTCTTACGCCGGTAAGTGTTGTTTATTGTATTGTTATTCTACATCTACTTTCCCCCCCATCGCGTGTGGGCAGTGGCCTTTGGGGAGGGATAAATTTCTTTTAACCTGGCTGGTTGTGTGGATGTAGTCTGGACAATGCCCGAGGGGGTTTTGTCCGTGTTATTGTAGACGGCTGAGCATTCTTATGTAGCAATGGAATCATTTTTTTTTAAATATCATAATATATATATATATATATATATATATATATATATATATATATATATATATATATATATATTGGATCTATGTCCGGATGAGGAGGGAATTCAAATTTAAAAAATCTGTTAAGAATTAGTGATTTTAAAAGTTTATAATTTATATTCAGTTTAATATAACAAAACATCTTTGTGGATTTCAAAGAGTTTTATTTTAAATGCATTTTAAGATATGTCCAAATATTTGTGAGTTAAATTGAGAAGTTTCCTGTGAGAAGTTTTGAAGTTGAATTTGTGAATAGAAGAATTTGAAGAAATCAACTCAGCTGAAAATGCACGATTTATTTTTTTTTTTTTAAGAATACAATTTTCGGTCCGAATTGGAAATTCGCCCTAGATTCGTATTTTAGCTGGAATTGGAATTGTAACCCGAGTTAAAGTGAGTTTTTGACGTTCCAAGGAATGAATTGAGGAATTCAGCTTATTCTTCAAAAAGCTGTTTTCTAAGCCGAACCAGTGGTCCCTTTAGTTTTTACCTGGTATCTCAGTTAACCTTCAAGCAAAGCAGGCTTAAAAGCCAGTTGTGTATAAATTAAAGTTTAATATTGATGGTCAGAAAGAGAAAAAAATTACAAACATTTACCTATTTTGCTGAAAAAACATTGGATTCGTAAATACTATATATAAATAGCTGAAACTCTGGAGTTAAGAAGATTCATCAACTTGTGAAAACCTACACCGGAAGTAAAATAAACAATTGGTAATTAATTAACAATTGGTCTTACAAGAAGACAGTCTTGAGTTATTTCAAAGTTCCAACGGACTGTCACTCTAGAAGAAACCTATTGCGATAAGGGTCTCAGTGCCTATTCGGGGATTGGCATCGGTTATTGTAAATAAAAAGGAAAATAATCTCAAAATGACTGTTTTATTTATTAAAAAGTATTATGGAGGGGAATTTATTGCCTACTTATTCGAACTTCGGTTGTTGGACATAATGAATTATAATATATATATATATATATATATATATATATATATATATATATATATATATATATATATGGTGGTCAGCCACGCCTGATTTTTCTACTTCCCCTCGTGCTAGAGCTTTCTGGTGTTCTTGAAGCTTTACCTTGAGGGGGCGGCCTCTCTCTCCTTTATATTCCTTTCCGCATATGGAGAGAGAAGGGAGACCACTGTCCCCTGTGGGATCATGTTGAGTTCATAGACAGGGAACACCATTGGAAAATTCGTAAGCTTAACGAATCAGCACATATGCTAGGTCACAAAAATCTCCTGAGCCGACCAAGCATAGAAATAAATAGAATATGGGAACCAGTAATAAGGAGTTCCAGAGAAAAGCAATGATAACAAAGTTGCAATATGAGCTCTGGTAAAAACACGAAATGATAACAGCAAAATTGCAATATGAGCACTGGTAAAAAAAATGGTTGCTGAAAACATTAGGTTTATAATACCCAGAAATTCATACCCGGATGTCCTCAAGGACACATGGCACAGTGGATAAAGGCGTTAGTTAGATCCAGTGACAGACCCAAAGAGTGTGAGTTCAATACCCGGTTAAGAACTTTCAGAGGGAAAATTAGCAGGAGATAACTGATCAAACGTGGAACTAGTGATCGAAATAAAGGGTTCAGTTCGAATCCAACCACCTGAAGAAGGCCGGAGCGTACAACGGCCGAAACGTTGTGACAAATATGGCGACAAAGATGAGGACAATAGTCCGACTAATGTAAATAGTGTACATAATACCTCATCTCAGAAATATAGACAGACGCTTAGCTAATCATGTATATGTTGATACATGACTGACAAGGTAGATTTTTTCCGTAGTAGGTTGCCATTTCTTTCTGCTGTAGACCAATTGCCATCCAAGGCTATAGAACCCGGTCTGTTCTGCTATTTACTCATAGTTAGAGGAGAAGAAGAGGATTCATAACTTTCCCAAGGGTATTTGCACGTTATTGAATTTCAGTCAGTTATGTGCTATGCGTGATGCACGCTTAACCGATCATGTATCTTTCGATACATGACTGACGACTCAGAATTATATCCCGTAGTAGGTTGCCATTTCTTTCTGCGGTAGACCAATTGATATCCAAGGCTATAGAACCCGGTCTGTCCTGCTATTTACCCATAGCTGGGGAAGAAAAAGAGGATTCATACCATTACCAGAGGTAATAGCACGTAAGTGAATGTAATGGATTCGACTGGAATTCGAACTAAGCTCTCCGATTCCGTAATCCGAGCCACTAACCATTACTCCACTTTTTCTTCCTCGAGTCGCTTTTGGGCCTTGTATTAGGTGTTTGGAAAATGGTCAGAAATTACAAGAATGAAATAAAAAAAAATCTGAATCGTGTAAAACTAAAAAGAGAGTCAGGAATGTTTTCGGGGAATTTGTGTGTTTTGCCGTGTTTGGTGGTTAAGATAAGAATTCACGTTACAAAAGTCAATATATTTGCGTCAGGAACTTGGACTTGAGTTTCCTTGCTATGCTTCATTTGGCTCATCCAAATGGCTGCAGGTGATAATACCAACAGGCAGTAATGTTTGTTTATTTTTTATTTTCTTCATTTCGTAGAAGTGCGTGAATAACATTAGTGAGAGAATATGAATAAAAAAAAATACTTGCTTTCGTATTTTACCATATTTGCCCAAGTCCGTAATCACACTCGCAAAACACACATATCTACATATAACAATGAAGATGGGTATTCATTGACTATGAATCTCTTTAATTTCTTTACGCACAAACACCCACTAACATAAATTACTTATAACTACATACTTCATTTAAGTGATGACGCGTGATTGTGCAAACATCTTTATTTATTTCCAAGCAGTGTAATCAAGATTACTTAAAACTCGCCGCCAGGCACACGGGTAGACATGCACGCAATACACACACACACACACACACACACACACACACACACACACACACACACACACACACACATATATATGTACATATATGTATATACATACAGAAATACATAAACACACACATATATATGTATATATATACTGGAGATAATAATAATAATAATAAGAAGAAGAAATATACATTTCTTATCCACCGTTTAGTAAAAACGTTTTGTTAGCCACAAATTGAAAACTTTCCAAATATGCCTTACAGTTGCCACGTTCATTAATCTTGCTCTACCAAATAGTGCAAAAGTTTTGTATATATATATACATATATATATATATATATATATATTGAGTGAAAGAGAGAGAGAGTATATTATTATTGTTAATAATAAAAATCATACTATATATAAATCTGCAGTTGTCCAGAACAAGATTAGTATAATAAAAATTCATCAACTAGTTCCAATTTACGTAGGACAAACCTTGTTGACGAATTCACATGCCCCACCCCCTTAAGGATCAAAATCACTTCATGAATAGTAATTATATCGCAAATATGTTATTAATTATCTGACTAAAAAAAGGACATAATTTGCACTCTCAGATTATTGCTCCATCAGGACACATTTAAATACAATTGAAAAATGATTTATACATTTTCAGTCATCTTCAATGAAACCTGCCTAAAATCAACAAAAGTCGCCGTGGTATTTTCGATCTCCTCCAAGATCATCTTCAGAGGTGACTTGCTCAGACAAAACTTAATGTAACTGCGAACGTAGTGATTTTGTAAACACACGTAAATGTGATCTGTTATAATTATGTTAAAAATTAACCGTTATAACTATGGCGTTTTTTTGTAAACAAGCATTCACAATGTAAGGGAGTAAACAGTAATAGTAAAAAAGCAAATGCATTAAACGTCAATCAAATGTATTGTAATAATTTTGTTACTGAACTAATATTAAATTTTGTTCAGTGTTGGTTGGTTGTTTTTAATACAGAAAATCTCAATTTTTTTTGTTATATTCATAACATTATTACAAGCATTTTCCTTTATTGTGAAAGGTGGGCAAGAATGTCTCTTTAAATGCTATGCGATAGAAATTATAACCAACATATGGAGTGGAAGATGTTTTGATAATGTGGTCGTCAAGCCAAAATATGTACTTACTTACTAATCCAAAAAAATATTGATATTATATCAACTTGTCCTCTTAATTTATGTTAACTTATGAAATTTACAATGATATAGAATGTTGGGCTTTTCCAAAACACTAGTAGACGACGAAGAGTTTGTTGCGCATGATAGCGCTGGTTGTGTTAAGTTTAAAGTTCTTTAAAAAGGTCAAAAAACTACGGCGCCTTCTTTGAAAAATTTCCTCTCAACACCAGGAAATAGATTAGAGAATTACAAAGGGTGATTATAAAAATAAATAGGATAAAATTTATGGGTAAATTGTCGTCATGTTATATTTGTCATTTCCCACATGGTGGTTGCTTGTTTTTTTTTATTTTATCGACTGCGCAATATAGTAGGGCCAGTTGGGCACCGTCTGTGAGATAAAAGTACCGTGATTCAATCCACTTCAACATAAATTTGGAAACGGCGTGATTAATTTATATATATATATATATATATATATATATATATATATATATATATATATATATATATGAAGAAAAATATACGGAAAAAACAAACAAAAATCTTTATATGAAATTATGCTGTTTTATTGTTAATATAATGTCAACGTCGGATGTTTCGGTCTAATAAACCATCTTCAGGACATATTCATAAAATATAATTAACATTATTAATTCAACATGACAAAGAGACCGAAACGTCCGACGTTGACATTATATTAACATTAAAACAGCATAATTGCATATAAGGATTTTTGTTTGTTTTTTCCGTATATTTGTCTTCATACTGTCGGATCTATATCCATATATTTGCTTATATATATATATATATATATATATATATATATATATATATATATATATATATATATATATATTTGGTTGGATTGATGTGAGTTTGTGACCCTGGGTTTCACGCTTTTACGATCGTCAGACAAACTGATTATTTTTTTAAGGATTTGGGTTTATGTAGATTGGGTGTATTGGTGTTATTATGGGAGTGGGGGGGATCGTCGTCGTGATGTCATCGTGCTAATGCAAACATAGATGCATGTCCGTACATCAGATGAGGTACGCAGACACACATACATATGTTAGCTCTATCTCTGATATTGAGCGCTTTCTAATAAGTAACGCGTATATAATATATAAATAATTACATATATATATATATATATATATATATATATATATATATATATATATATGTGTGTGTGTGTGTGTGTGTGTGTGTGTGTGAAAATATTGTAGAAAATAGGAAAGAAACTGGTTTGGTAAATAATCCGAAGTTCCTTAGTATTTTTGTAATTATTTAAAAAAAAATAGTGCTCGATACGAAAGTAGAGCAAAAATATAATTATTTATTTAAAATATGATTCCAACTCGCTACATAAGAGGTCTCATGTTTCAAAACAAGAGCCGAAAACTGCAAAATAATATTTGAATTAACTTGAGTTAAAGTAGGCTCTGTTCCATCTTCAAGCGAAATTTTTTGGGAATTACCCGGCATCTATGAAAGTAACTCTATACTGATACAAATTATTAACACCCCACCCCTGCCGATTCTAAACAATCCGCCCTTGATGTTACCATGGAAATTTTTTATTTCAATTCCGACCATACTATTAAAACTCGTAAATTTCAGAAATAATTCATTCCCAAAAAATTTCGCTTGAAGATGGAACAGAGCCTACTTTAATTCAAGTTAATTCAAATATTATTTTGCAGTTTTCGCCTCTTGTTTTGAAACATGAGACCTCTTATGTAGCAAGTTAGAATCATATTTTTAAATAAATTATATATATATATATATATATATATATATATATGAAAATAATTTCAATCCTTCATGAGCTTCGGAATTATTATTTATCATTAATTAAATATGTACATGTCAATTTCTTTTATGATCAATTTCATTACGATACTTCTGTTACGCTTAGAGAGTAATTATATATATTGCTCAAAATTCTGTCCAATAGATTTATGAAAACCTTGGCAAATTCAAGTAAGATATCCTTAAACATTTCTCAGCTCCATCATTTCAAAGATCAATATAGCAATCGAATAATTTTCTTGTTAAACCTCATATATATATATAGATAGATAGATAGATAGAGATACATAGATATTTTAAGACATTTTTTTGCTGATACATTTTTTTATAGGCACAGATATTTAAGTAAATGCGCTGTTATAGAATAAACAGTATAATACAGCCTGAATGTCCGAGAAATATTCATAGAATTTTTTCTTACCGCGACAGGAATCGAACCTGTATCCTATAGGCAAACGTCATTTAGCCTGACTTGCCTGAACTGATCTAGCCACAGAGGATCGTTCGGTTAGCATGGTCTATTTTGCTGCTTTTAAACTTCAATCTTTCATGAATCTCTCACGTATATTCATATCTGCTCAAAGCGTATCCAAATGGAATTTTAAAATTATATATATATATATATATATATATATATATATATATATATATATATATATATATAGAGAGAGAGAGAGAGAGAGAGAGAGCGAGAGAGATGTATATGTATATCTCTCTCTCTATATATATATATATATAAATATATATATATATATAGAGAGAGAGAGATAGATTGATAACTTCGTTACGGAATAGTTATCGGCGTTGAAGTTCGGTGTGTGTGTATATATATATATATATATATATATATATATATATATATATATATATATATATATATACATACATATATATATATATATATATATATATATATATATATATATATATGGGGGGAGAGAGAGTGAGATATGGATATATATATATATATATATATATATATATATGGGGGAGAGAGAGTGAGATATGGATATATATATATATATATATATATATATATATATATATATATATATATATATATATATAATACCAAATTATGTTTGGTTTAATCACATGTGGAATGTTACAATCCTGGCTATTGAATTCTCTTGAAAGGATTGAGGGTATTAGTTTGATGGCAGGACGGAGAAAAGTTATTGAATCCAAGTAAGCAGGATCAGATATAAAAGGAATCAGTCATCTGAAATGAAAACGGCCTTCGATATAGTCGATGCTCCCTAAAATAAACCCGCCCTTCACACTGATTGAAAGAATGAACGCAGAGAATAATCCTTTTTTTTTCTTTCTGATGTTGATTTCCCACAAGGCTTCAATCGATTGAAATATAAAACAGTAAAGGATTATGTATTCAAAAATATGTATCAATATGAACTTAAAAATAGAGGTCATAAGTTTTTAGAATATCTTTAACAATTAGGAGGACAAGTTGATATAATATCAATAACTTTTTTGATTTCATAGATTCATCTTTTTCCCTGTCGATATGAAATTTTAGTTGTAAGGTTTATATAGAAAAACGTAACTGTGGGAATAGGAATATAATTATTCATTTTAAAGATAGTTTGATCCGTTTATCTTTAGCATTGTAGACATTTTTTCTCAAAAATAAAGTTTTTCTCAGTGACTGTCTCGGATGAAGATTATCATTATTTACATCATTTATACAGGGTCTTTTGTTTTCATCTTTGTTGTTGTCACAAAGTTTCTACCGTATTACGCTTAGATTTTCGTCAAGTGTACGTCGAATATAATTATTTTTAAATAAACGATGCAGTTCAAAATTCACTTCATCGTAGGTAGATTATTTTGGTGCCTTTGACGATGTCTAAGGATATCTCGTCTTTTTTCCGAAGCAAGGTCTCGCTGTCCATTTACTAGCATATGGATTGAACTTAAAATTGCTATATCACTAAACTGACGAACTAGTGCCTCAATCCTCTATGTTACTGTCCTGTGGGTTACCTGGATCGATATACACCTGATGAACTACATAATGACCGAAAGTTTGAGATAACAACGCAATAAAGTGCATGTAAGTGACGTAAACAAATCAGTTTTATTTAAAACTATGCCTAGATAAGTTGTTAAGTGCGACACTGACATCCTTAGACGTATTTGGACGGCCAAGGACGCATTCCAAAAGCTGGGCAGAGTATTACGAGACAGGAGGATTTCTTTGGTAACAAAGAAAAGAATACTCAGCTGTTACGTGACATCTGGCCCTATTACAGCATCGAAGGTTGGTCGATTTCCTCAAAGATGAAAAAGTGACCCGAGGCGACGAACATGTGGTTCTACAGAAGGATGCTAAGGGTATCATGGACCGAGTGTGTGAGCAACAATATGGTCTTAGGGAGGATGCTCACAAGAAGGAGGCAGCTGAATGTTCTTGGACATATAATGAGAAAGGAGGGTATGGAGAATCTGATACTCACTGGTCGAATAGAGGGAATGAGAGACAAGGGAAAACAACGCCTGACATACCTGGCGGGTTTAAGCAAGTGAATGACAAAACGCGGTCTGGAGAGGAAACTTGTCGAGAGATGCAATGGATAGAGTGAGGTGGAGAGTCATGATCGCCTACGCCCTGAAAGGACATGGCACATAAAAAGAAAACGATCTAGATAAGTCGCATATATTTATTATCTACAAATCTTTTATGTTCTTCTTCTAAGGGTCATACACTTTTAAGACGTTAACGTCCATATCTCTCCAAAATTCCCTGTCCTTTAGAGATCTCAGCATATTTTGCCCTTTTTCTTATATCTTCTACTACTTATGTTATGCCTTATTTTTCTTTGTCCTTCTTGCTATAATTTTGTCATGTCATTATCTATTTTATCAACCCTTTTTTCTTCAGTATTTGCCCTAGAAATTTCATCGGTCTCTTTCTGATGAAAATATCAGTATAATTTTTGTTTCCCTTTTCTCTAAAACTTCATCATTGCTCACATGTTCTGTCCATCGTATTCTTGGCTTTCTTCTGTAGAATCATATTTCATTTAGTTCAAGACCCTTCAGCATCAAGACAATTCCGCATCTTTAAGGACGTTTTCCAGCATTCCCTTTCATATAAGAGGGCATATTATGCAATAGTTCAGTATTCTTTCCTTTGTTAAAATTCTTTAAAATTTTTTCCTCTTTCTTAATATACTGTTAAGCTTCTTGAAGGCATCTTTCGCTATCATAATTTCGACTTCGAATTTCAGTGTTGCACTATGTGCCTTCAGTTAAAATCGTTTCCCAGATATTTATATTGTAGCAATTGTTTCATTTTGGAATATCCAATTTGTGTTTTGCAAGCGAAAGAAGTAGCCCCAAACATAAGCAAGATGCTAAAAAATGGAAATATTTCATTAGAAATAAAGAAAACAGTGATAGATTGATAAGTGATATCCATCCACCTATATTCCACTGAAAGCCGAAGCATCCCTGCAGAAATGAGGACAAAATTCCTAGCAACGTAAATATAGTTCTATAGAAGGATATATAAACGTAGCACAAGCTGTTACGTGGCATCTGCTCTTCTTTTGGTTGATTTCCTCAAAGATGAAGAAGAAACTCGAGGCGACGGAGATGTGGTAATTCCGTGTATAGAAGTTTGTTTTAAAAAAATGGCAATGTTTTTCTCGTCTGAGTTCATCCTTCATATCTATAAATCAACCACCCGTCCTTGCATGGAATAAAGTCATATATATTCTGGTGCCCCCGCTGTACGTCTTGAGGTCCTCGACAACATCCAGAGAAGATTATGCAATGTGTTAAGTCCTGATCTGTCATCTAGTCCACAGTTGCTTTCTCACAGACTTGCTTTGGCTTCCTATATCTCTTCTAGAAGTATTTTCAGGGCGACGAGTTGCTTTCGCTGGTTCCCAGACTGCATGAATTTAAGCGAGCTACTTGGTTGGCATCTCGGTCTTACCCTTTCACTGACCAAATGGTTAAATGTAAACGTCTCTTCTACTCAAACAACTTCTTCTCTTGCGCTTCCCGTCCGTGCAACCCCCTTCCACTTACTTGCTTCCCTGTTAACTATAATGTTGAAATAGTCAAGTGTAATGTCAATCGACATCTTCTGATACCGTTATCCTCTGCCCAGACACTCCTCTTTTCTCTACCCTCTGTAACCTCTTGCGTGCTAGTCGCACTCCCGCCTTGGTTGCGGTAAAATGCTTAAAAAACAAACAAAACGAACACAGAATCAGGAAGAGACAGCTGAAATTTACATACTGAGGAAGGAGGGCTTTGAAAAGTTAATCATCACAGGTTATATTGACGGGAAGAGAGCCATGGGAAGATGAGCTTGGATGATGGAATGGATGCCGAAAGCTTTAGCAAAAGGAGAAAAAAACTGTTAAGTGCCACACGAAAAAGGACGTGGGGAGTCATCATCGGCCATTTCCTGAAGGAACGAGACAGAATGAAGAAGAATCGTACACATGTCCCAAAACTACTAGACAGTAACGAGTAAAAGGTTTGCAAGTCTCCCTCACTCAGTTCCCCTCTCTATATCTACTGCCCTGAGAAGTAGACGATAAAATGCCCTAATACAGGTCAATAAAGACAATGACTGTGAGTAAAACATTTCAAGTGTTAAATAAAGGCTTGGACGCAACCAATAGGACAAGCTAATATTATCAACCTTTTGCAGCGGGTTATATAATAAATATTTGCTTATCCAATACTTATTAATTAACCCATAGCTAGAGAGTGGAGGAGAGCAATACATACATTACCCAAGGGTCTTTGAGCGTAAGTGAATATAAGAAACCCACCTGGAATTTCAACTCGTCTCTCCGATTTCAAATTCTGTGACGTTATTCATTACACCACCTGCATATCTAGGTTTATAGCACTTGGCATTTCCATGCTTACAAAACTCAGTATTCTCACCTACGTATTGACCAAGTTCGACATTGCTTAACTTATATGATCATACGACAGCCGATGTTTCAGCCTGATGTGGCCGCAAACCTTCCCGTAAGGGACATTCATTTCTTAGAATATTTGCTTTATCATTGAAAACCACAAGGTTATTTGTCATATCAAAGAGAAGATATACTGAATAATAGATAAGGTTAATCAGGAACATTTCGAAAGATTTGCATTTATAGGAACGCCTGTTATCGCCGGATTTTCAAATAAATTTGCATGCGAAATTTGTAAGAGATTTGAACAGAAATTATTACAAAAGCATTAAAAATGATGAATAATTTTTTCTTCATTTTTTTTTTTTAATTTAAAATCAGTGAATAAATTTAAGTCCGTTTCATGAGCTCTCATTATTCATGATCAGACCTCATAATAGCGGATTCGAAATATCTTGTAAACAATTTTTGTGATAATAATTCTTTTTGTGATGTAAGTCTTACTAATTAACCTATATCTGGGGAGATAAGGTGTGGATTCTTACCTTTCCTAAGGGTATTTGCGCGGAAGTGAATATAACTATCCTAACTGGAATTTGATCTCGGCTATCCGATTAACAATTCCGAGTTATTATACATTACACCAGCCGCACATCCATCAACGTTTTGACTAAGCTTGACTTAATTTCGGTGGACGTACGGGAACCGGTGTTTCAATTTTTTTTTTTTTTTTTTTTGTGCCGTAAGCCTGTTACCCTCATTTGTGCAACTAACACATCTTAAGAACTCCAGTTCAGCTATTTCCAGTTCAGCTATTTCCAGTTCAGCTATTTCCAGGTCCTGAGAGATGAGTGACCCTGGAGCTAATATTGCAGTGTTATTTTTTTAAATGTCTGATAAGAAAACGAGTCTAAATGTTTCAGACATAAAATAAGAGTTTACTCACTTCAAACTCCGTCAAATAAACGTCAGCCGCATCGAGAGTACGTAGTTTCAGGTCCTGAATCGAACATCCGACCTTCTTGCGAGGATGCGTGGGAATTTCTCGTCTTCAACTATCGTCAGGCGTTATATAACTTCTTCTCGCCCTGTTTTCTTGTATATGCATATCTTAATTTCAACTTTGTTTCTGTTGGTGCATCCTGACACAGACAAAACTCAGTACTTGATAAAGCAATTGATGGTTTTGCATGTAACTGCCTAGTTTAAACCCTCGAGGAATCTAAGTCTTTTGATGTACTGCGGGGATAGCGAGTATAAAAATTACTTTTGTCTTTCTTTGGATGAACTAAGATGATGTTAGGGTTTCCAGAGATCAACGATTTGCTGATCATAAACTCCCGAGGGACCTTAAATTCAAATCGCTGACATTTTCATATATGAATCATATAGTACAATATTTGCAATTAACAAATTCTCCTTCATTTATTTACTCGTATTTCAACAGCCATTTATCTTCTACTTCTTAGAATTATGAGTGCTGCCGTAGCTAAGAAAGATAATATATAAGATTACTGTACAAATTATTAAGAAACACATTCCGAGAAAACTATAAAAGAAAAAAAATGAACTGTGCAATTTCTTGCTTATTTACGCTTTTGCGAATAAATTTCGTTATTCTACGAAAGTTGTCAGATCCGGAATTTGCACTTGAATATTTTATTTAAAACTGATTTTTCGTGTTTAAAATAACTGAGGCTAATATAGGATAAAGCAATTTGTAATTTGATAAGGAATTGATATTAAAATCAATCAATTATTTTTTTCTCGTTCTTTTTTCCCCCGAATGCATATATTCACCCACAGAAAATAATATTTTTAATTAACTGCAATAGAATTTTTGGCGTGATGCACTTAAATAAACAATGTTTCAATGGATATCAGAAATTAAAGATATAATTAATCATATATTTTCGAAAGGAAAATACAGTGTGTAAACAAGTCAAAGATTCTCGATAAAAAGAATATTATAAATCGGAGCGAAATGAAACGGTTTGTAGCTGCGAAACTGCGAACTGACTTCGAATTATCGTCGCGTCCGTTGCGTTCATTTTCGCTCAACTACTGTCTGCAAAGGTATTAAGCCATCTCCCCAACTCAGCTAAAAGGGAAACAATAGGGTAGACTCTGCTTTCTAGCCTTGTCTTTTAAATGGTTGACGAATTTTACAACTCTGAATTTAAAATGTATTTGCGTCCAAAATGATGGATGGAAGCACTTCATCTTTGGTTGTATATCCTTGTAAAACACCAATCCCCCATCATACTGGGTCATTCAACGGAACGAAAGGACCCGAAAAAGATGAAGTAACTGGAATTCTTAAGTTTTGTTAGTTGCACCAACGAGGGCATGTAGAGATAGGTTAATTTTCTTTCATTCTCACCATCTATCTATCTATCTATCGCTATATATAGCACTCTTTATGAAAACCACCCTCTTGCTACTATCTCTATCTCTCTATCTTCCTTTCTCACCTCACTATCCCTCTTTCTGTATATATTGCTCGACTTCTTTCTTTCTCTTTGTCTCTCATCTCTCCCCCCACTATATCTGCCTATATCTCTATATCCTCTGCTCTCTTTATCTCCTTCATTCCCTCTCTCTTACCGGTACTCTTCCAACTATCTCTCTCACTTTCTCTCTCTCTCACTTTCTCTCTCTCTTTCTCTCTCTCTCTCTCTCTCTCTCTCTCTCTCTCTATATATATATATATATATATATATATATATATATATATATATATTTCTCTATTTTTATCTCTATCTCCCACTCTCTTTTTATTTTATATAAAACAAGCTTTGCTTTTAAAAATAAATTATTGTCGGAATTTTTAGGATAATGAATTCACGTAGCAATACAAGTGAACATTTCGTTGCTTTCTTGCTTGAATTTATTGAATCTTAATTCTTAATTTAATGATTGAAAACGTTCTTTGCAATTAATAAGCGTGTACAAATAAAAAAATATTAAAAATTGACGAAAATTTTCATTTCACCGAAGTAGATTGCAAACGCCTGACAGCTTTTATCGCCTCTTCCTTCTTTCTTTGACTAAAACTAAACATCCGTAAAGAATAGCGCAGACCGAGACATTTAACCCTGACAAGGAAACCAGTCTAGAGGAATTGCAACTGTAAATTCAAAGTCAAAGGCAGTACTGATAGCAGACATAGAAAAGAAATTACGGATTGTAGCAAAAGAGAGCGAGAAGAAAGGCCAAAACATAAACTATAAGAAGACAGAATACAAGGTCATCAGTAAATGGATGAGCCTAAAATGTGATTTGCAGGTCGGTGACACTAAAATCAAGCAGGTGTAGAAGTTTAAATATCTGGGAAGTGTTTTGACTGAGGACGGTTAGTGTGACACCGAGATCCGAAGAGGTATTGGGATGGCCAAAGATGCATTCCAAAAGCTAGGCAGAGTATTACGAGACTGGAGGATTTCTTTGATAACAAAGAAAAGAGTACTGGATTGCAACGTGATTTCTGTCCTCTTTTACCACAACGAATGTTGGACGGTCTCTTCAAAGATGAAGACTCAAGGCAACGGAGGTATGGTTCTATAGAAGGATGCTAAGGGTACCATGGACCGAACATGTGAGTAACGATGAGGTCTTGGAGATGATGCAAACAAGGAACAAAATTATACTTAACATCAGAAAGAGGTAGCTGTAATTTCTGGGACACGTAATGAGAAAGGAGGGTCTGGAGAATCTGATACACAGTTCGAATAAAGGGAAAGAGAGACAAGGGAAAGCAGGACGGGCTTAAACAAGTGGATGATAGAACGTAGTCTGGATGAGGTGACAGAGGGACGAAACTTATTGAGAACTACACGGAATAGGCGGAAGTGGAGATCCATGAACGTCTCAAAGGACACGGCACAAAAAAAGGGAATGGGTCTTTAAGCAATCTTAGCGTGGTGCAGCCACTCTTGCTATGGACGCATTGTATTAGGTTGATGCACAAATAATGACGGTTTCTCACATATGTTACTATGTGAGAAACCGTCATTATTTTTGCACCAACCTAATATCTGGCCGTACTTTTGTATTTTGAACTTCTCGGACTAAATAAAAAAAAATATCGTTTACACTGGAATTGTTCCGTTGTGAAGAAAGTTAAATGATTGAACTAGTTGATCTAAAGAGGGAAAAAAGCGATTCACAATGTGATGTTTCAAACGTTTTTATTTTGAATTAAGTGTCACGTGTCACAATGATGGGAACAAAGCATATATTATTGTATTATATGTAAATAGTAGATATATCGCCGACTTTAAACTCTATTTACTATTTTCTCACGATTAAGTCGGCGTATTAATGTAATAAATATTTAATTTTTCTACGTTTCCTCTCAGTCAAAACGGAATGGTCTATTATTTACGTTAGGCAATATCATTTGGTGAAATCACAAGAATTTAAAAGTAAGATTTTTGCGGGAAGATTCCTTGAGTCACCGTTTGCATAAAAATGAGAGGAAAGACTTATGTGTTCAAATAAAGTGATATTTATTTAAACGTAGCATACACTATAATTAACTATAATTACTTATTTATGAAATGAAAGATAGAAAGTTGTTCTCTTTAACTATAAGGAAATAAACATGAATTTTCATTCAGTGAGGAAGAGAGAAACTGGAGTTGAGAGAAAAGATCAAATGGAGTCCGGTGTTGCTTTGATGAGAAAGACAAGACGCTGATGTTGACTCGGGTCTCTCTACTGCTGTCAGTTCTTTTTGTCGAGTTGAATGAATGTTTTATTTTTATTGTCTTGTGTGGGCTTCAAAAACTGTGTTTATCTACTGGCGGCAGCTGATTTTATTGGCTATTTATTCTTATAATATTAAAAATTTGGAGTATGTTTGAAACCCAGAAGGATGTGCGGAGCCCTTGCGCCGTGTGTTTCATTTTGTCATTTGCTCTTTTGATTTGATTTTTTTCACTTCCGCCTACTCTACAAGATAATCGTCGTGCCCCGGAAGGAATTTAACCGGAAGTATGTAAAAATGTATGTATTTACTCTACCTGCGTATTTAAAGCAGAATTTGTGAGCAGTGAGTTAGGGAAGCCATTACAGTGCGTTACAAACAGAGGATCACTGATTTGAATTGTTTTTGTATTTGTATTTCTGCTTTTATCATCACTTTGTCGGTTATTCAAAACCAAAACATATTTTGAATTGCAAGAATAAGTTCTTTTTTTTTCTGTGGGTGAATGTTTCATTATCATTTCTCGAGAATAATAATAATGTTTCTCATATGCAATTTCTACTATTTAATCTATAGCTGTGGAGAGGATATGGTTTCTATTTACATAATTCGGGCTATTGTCCTCATCTTTGTTGCCATATTTATAACAACATTTCGTACGCTCCGACCTTCTTCAGGTTGTTGGAATGTCGGACTGAACCCTTTATTTCGTTCACTGAAGTAGACTGTTCTAATTCCACGTCCCATCTCTAATGGATGTCAGTTATCTCTTGTTAATTCTCTTCTCCAATTTCTCCACCGCCTTAACCAGGTATTGAACTCACACTCTTATCCACTGTGCCAATGACGACACATGGCACAGTGGATAAAAGCGTTAGTTCGATCCAGTGACAGTACCCAAAGAGTGAACATAATACCTCATCTAAGAAATATAGACAGATATTGAAGAATATAGCTTGTTACGTTTCCCTATGAGAAACAAGCATAATTTTAATAGAAGTATATACTTTTATGTTCGCTCATCTTGGTTGCTGTATTCGTATTGTTTCGGCTTCTGTAGCCTCCGGGGTTCTTCAGATGTCGACATCGTGAAGATTATCTGTACAACATTGAAGATGAATACAATAGGAGAATGTGTAATAAAGATGAAAAAAAATATATTAAAAATTGTTTTGTAATATTTGGCTTTTTGGTTATTTAAGAAAGGGAAAGCAAGACGATTTCTTTTTCTTTATTTTTTCACATTTTTATAAATTTTTTCACTAGACAAAATATAATAAAACCGATACAAAATTACAAGACCCTAAAGAAAATATGAGTTTCCCCTTCTGGGTTATCTTGATTATTTTATTTCATTATGAGCTTATCAAAAAAATCATATAAATGAATGAATGCTCTTTTGTTTTTGCTTCAGCAAACACTGTTTTTATACATAAACAGTTTTATTTCACGTAAAAAAAGTATAAACATTTTAATGTAGCTTTATTTGACAAAACTTATCGATAGAAAGAAAACAAAAACGCGAGAGAATTCATTTGTAAGAATGTGGTCAAGTGTTTTTATATCCTTCCAAAAGCTTCGTTTTAATCTGAGATGTATTTTAAGACTCGGTGGAAAATGGGACACGAATATTTGCAGTTGCATTGGAATAGCGAAAGCAGTCTTCCAAAAGCTCAGCAAAGTATTAAGAATCAGGAAATGTTCGCTAAAGACAAAGAAAAACTAGTGAACTATTATCGGTTCCCCTATAAGACAGTTAATATCTTCACAGATATAAAAGGGAGTCGGGGCAAAATAATGTTCTTCTACATAAGGTTACTGTGAATATCAGTATTCTAAATATATGAGTAACCAAGAACATTTAAGGAATATGGAAACAAAATTGGCACCTATAAATAGAATAATAAAATTTCTGGGGCACATGATGAGGAAAAACGGCTGGGAGAATTTGACCTACACAAGATATAGCAAGGGGTAAAACGACAGGGAAAAGTAATGAATAGCATAGATAACGAAATCTGTATGTCATTCGTAGGATAGGGGTTTTGAGAAATATCAAGCACAACTAAAAGCTACAAAACAGGAAGTTGTGGAGAGATATGATCGCCCACATCAGGAAGGAAAAGAACGAAAGGACTCATATCTAACGAGGACTGAACAATGCTTTGGTCGAAATATAGTGTTCATAACGAATATATGGTAAAACATATTTAATTGTTATTCCAGAAATGACGTAAATTCATTTCTTTTTCTTATAGTGATTAACGCAAAAAACAAGTAAAATAACGAACACATGACATCATCTAAAAACATTTATCAGGCTAACAGTCACATCGTGCTTGGTCCCTATCTTGATGGGTGACAGCTTTAGAATACTAGGTGATGTAAGCTTAGATGTGCGTATGGTGTACTTGACAATGGCACGGAATTGTTCGTCAAAATATTAGTTCCAATTGCATTTGGGTTGGTTATATTCCCTTACCGGCAAATACAATTGTGACAGGTATGAATCCACTCTCTTCCCAGTCATGGCTTAATTAATTAGTAGGACTAAATTATTACTATCTCCCAAAAATTTTTCAGGCTTTAAATAAGCTTGAACTCGAGTCTCCGATTTCAAATTCCTAGTTGTCCGCCATTACACTAACCGCATGTCCAAGTTTGGAGCACTTGATATTTTCAAGCGGTTATCCCTCAAAGTACTGAACAGACTCGACGTTTCTTAACTTCAGCGATCGTAAGAGAACCGTTGTTTCAACGTGATTTGTCCGTAAAGTACACACACACACATACACACACATACATACACTCACACACACACACACACATATATATATATATATATATATATATATATATATATATATGTGTTTAAAGATATGTTTTGTGGTACAAAACTTTATGACGAAAATTATTATTATTACCTCTCAAGATGATGATAAAAAGTAAAACTGAAAAACGGGCTAGCTAACCGATTTCTAACCTCGCTCAACAGAGCTAAATCGATGTAAATAAAATATATTATCACTAAAAAAATGGACAATATCAATTTGAGAAAAGAAAATAAAGAAAAGGAAATATATATATATATATATATATATATATATATATATTTATAGAAAATATATATATATACACACACGCACACACACATATATATATTTAGGGGTAGAATCTTCGACTGGCACCAATTCAGCCAGGTTTCGATCCTAGCTAGAAGCAACCGGACTTCTAGCCACACTGATGAGCTGTGATAAAGGAAGGAAAGTTGTAGAGAGCCATGCTATCCAAAACCTAAATGGATATGGTCGATGCAGAGAAAAGGAGAGAGATAACGTTTGCGTAAATTCAGTCTTACATTCACCGCAATCAAATCCGGCACGAAATAACTAAATTCACAGTTTGCTTTGTTGACGTGTTGACACTTTCTTCTGCAAATGTCAATCCCTTTTTCCGCTGCATTTTGCTCGGTTTACGCATCAGAGCTGTTTCCACTTGAAGGCACACAGTGTGGCCGATCGTTACTGTGTATGCTCGTCTTTTCAGGCGAATTTTTCTTCTTTCAACACCCACAGGGGCAACATGTGACGAAGAATGCCACTATGATGTCCTGTTTAAAAATGTATTCGTATTCTCTTATGTGCCGTTTCCCGTCAGGATGTTGGCGAATATGACTCTCCACAATTTACTAGCTTTCATTTTTAGCTCTTAATGTTAAAAAACTTATTTAAAATTTACTCAAGCTTGCTTGGCACACTATACAGAGTTTTCTTCTATTCCTCTAGATATCAAACAGTCCTGTAAGTATAAAATTTTACAAGCGCTCTTTCCTGGTTATATGCGCTAGAAACTTCAACTGTCTCTTCCTGATGTTAATTTTGTATGAATTTGTTTCCATTTTCTCAAAAAGTTTGGTGTTACTCACATGTTCGATCCATGGTATTCCCAGCATTCTTCTGTAGAACCATATTCCTGGTGCCTCAAGACCCTTCTTCATCTCTGGGGTGGTTGTTCAGCATTCACTGCCATATAGGAATACTGGTATCATGTAACAGTTTAGAATTATTTTCGTTGTTTCTAATGACATTTTCATGTTCTTGATACTTTACTTAATTTTTAGAAGGCATTTTTCATTTAGGTTGGTGCAAAAATAATGACGTAATAAAAAAACGACATTATTACGTCATTATTTTTGCACCAACCTAATATGTTCCCAGATATTTAAACTGTTATAAGTGCTTGATTTTGTTATCTCCAATTTGCATGCTCGGTTGTTATTTTTTTATAACCACCAAGCAGCCTGTATTCTGGTAATTGAGGTTTAGCCTTTTCTTATCGCTTTCCTCTACTACCTCCTGCAAGAGCACTTCTAGTTTACCTCCTGTGTCAACTACCAACACAGGGCCATATATTCTTATACTGTTATGGTCCAAGTTCCTTGTACCACGGTGATGGTCCAAGGCTAGAACCAATGAAAGATTACAACAGAAATATAATACAAAGAAGTAGAAGTATTAGTAATGACTATCAGATTTGGGTAGAGTGAACTATGTTGTCTCGACAAGTATCACTATTCCAATGTCCTTACAATATGCCCTCAATTATCTCTCCTCGTCTTACAATCTCCTCATACCTCTTGAGAGGCGCAGTATTTATAATGTCAGGAATAGTCCATTAATATTATGGGTAAGTTCCCATAACATATACAATGACAATAATCATCCTTGCTCGATACAGAACATAATTGAAACTTTGAAAAATGAATTTTCATGATGAATAATCTAACAGATATCTCCTAAGTTTGCATGCATAATTCAAGTTAGTGGTAGGATTATTTTGCGCCAGTCTTTCATAAAGAGTATATCTTCTTTTTTGATGATACAGCAGATGGGATGTTGCCTTCTTATGTAGACATAAACACCTGTCTCTGCAGCAAATTCTCATATATTTATGATACCCACGCAGTCTTTATTTCTCGAAAAATGAAAATAAAATATTCTCGACAAAATCCAAAGAAACGTCTAGCCTTTCTCCTTCAGTCAATTTCTCGCCAACTTCAGGTGGCTTTTTTTCTGTCTTCTATAAATATTTCCATACCAGTTCTAATGGGCTCTCATCCTTGGGACGCAGTCCTACATTAATTTAGGATTGTGTGGAGCTTTTATTGCTAACACTAGTGTGCACATAGGACTTTTTATTGCAATTGTAATTGCTGATCATGTTGTTGTTTTTTTGCAATTGTTGTTCTTTTGTAGTTTATGTTTCTGGAACTGTTGTTCTTTTTGTTGCTTTTGTAGCGTCAACATTAGACTCATGTTAGCTTTTATTACTTACATTTCGCTGTACTTCGCTGAATATTTTGAAGATTAATTTTAGAATAACTTCGCCTGGTTATTTCTCTGTAGTCCTGCAAATATGTCGTCTCTTCAGTGAAGTGGTAAATATTACTGAATATCTTATTACAACGTGTAGGATATGTCTATATTATTTTCCCTTTTGTAAGTTCAACTAATACACGTCGCATCTTTTGTAGAAGAGACATTGTAAATCATAGATACAATAATAGTTACGCCTATGAACATTACTCCGTCAGACACCGCTAATTCCCATATATATATATATATATATATATATATATATATATATTTCCTTTACCCGTCACGTGATCTAATTGTTTTAAGATGAGGTCGAATGTGCTTGCTTTCTGGTGATCCCTGTTCAAACCCAAGTATCAACCGCCACACTGTCTTCCTATATGACAATTTTGTACAATTTAAATACGCATTGGTATAACATTTATAAAATTTTTTTTTTGTTGTTTTTTTCTTTCTATATCCTGCAAAACCAAATGGGTATTGTCACCATATAGAAATTGTGTTATTATTATGGTAACTGTAGTATGTGTGTTATGGGCACATGGCTGAGTGGTTAGTCACAGAAGTCACAAATCATCGTAGCCAAAGGCTTGAGCATGTTGGCTTTCCCAGAAACTGTAACTAAGGTCTGTCAGCAAAGTTGCAGTATAAAACACAGGTGGTCTCCGTGGGTGTTGAACAAACACAAATGTGTCTGATCAAGCGTCTACAATAGGGATTGGCTAGCCACCCTAGTAGACGTGCATCCTCGAATACTACTGGCCAGCTAAACAGGGTCACTTAATGAAATGAACAAAATCTGGAAATTAAATCTATCGGACAAACTGAACAGAAACTTTTTTAGTAGTTTTACAGTAGAGTTAGTCCTTCTATATGTCTCTTTAAACTGAACACTAACAGCGAAACTGGAAAAGTGGTTAGATGTTGCTTACACACGAATACTTCGATCAACACTAAATAAATCCTGATAAGATAATCCAACAAAGAAAGACTTCTAAGGCAACATATCTCACATCAGCTAATTAATACGCCGACAAAGACTAAGATTTGCTGGACACTGTTAGCGTAGCAAAGCTGGAGACGTGATATTCTGGATACTATCCCATGGAAAAAGAACACAAGGTCGACCAAAGACGATGTACATAGACCATTTGATTGAAGAGATGGGACGCAGACTGGATGCTCTTCCAAAGACAACGAACGACAGGAATGGATAAAAGCAGCATGGAATGCCAATCTTGCTCGACCTGATGAAGATGATGATAAGTGGGTAAATATATTATTTCTGGTTCAGTGATTGTGGTTAAGTTAAATATAGGGCAGTTGAACACTAATCATCTGGGGTGTTGGCCTTTTACTGCATCTTCTCTATATCTCTATCTTTAAAAGGCAGGATGTGTGTGTGTGTGTGTGTGTCTTGTGTGTGTGTGTGTGTGTGTGTGTAACAAATGCACGGCTGCAATTTTCGACGGATTTGCACCAAAGTTTACATGCACATGCTCCAATTTAGCGGGAAAACCAAGACCGACATTGCATTTCCCAACCCCCATCGATAGTAGAAATAATTGATTTTTTTCATGCTTCTACGGCAGTTTTCATATAGTTTGCGGCTATTTTCTACTAGCCAGAGTGAGAGTCTATATCTGGCTGCCACGAATAGGCAAGAAGATTCTATTTGCCAGCGTTAGAGTCAACAGCTGTCTAACACGAATGTTAACTAGCATGCTAGCATGCAAAAAAAAAATCGATAGCTGCATTCTTCACAAGTGGGAAATATTTAAATATGCATAGCACTTTACTCCGATGGACTCATTCGCTTGTTTAAACTCAACGTTGATTTTGATTCCGCAGAACTGGGTTGGGTGTGAAAAAGTATTTGTTAACATTCTTTTTTCATTCTGTTTTTACAGTTACGAGTCCTTTTTTTAAAGCTGATCGTTTTGTGTTCATTTTGTTTAGTACTTTTTTCATAACAGATTTAATGTTTAGTATAGAGCTTACAAAAAAATCGCAGTGTTATATAGGCAAGAAGTTAGGCATGTATTAACATCACCACGGCAAAGGGCACTCCTTTAAAGGCAAGGAAGGGCAAAAATATTTTAAGTGATAGCGATTGCCGCATCAGTCGTACGATTTTTGAATCAAGCCCGGGAAACGCCGGGCCATGCTGCTAGTACAGCAATAATTGTTGTTAGCCTCATTGGTACTTCTAATTTAAACGAACTACTTTGGCGATTAGGTCTCATCGTTTTAGTGTTGAAGCAGCTAAATGGAACCGTTATGTCTAGCTTAATAATTTCTTTTCTTGAACCTCTAACCTCTGAGATTTTCTTCTAGTTTCTTGTTTCCCATACCACCTACAATCTTCAAAAAGGTAAATGCAACGTCAATCAACATCTCCTTTCTGAATCCTGTTCATTTATTGTCCGTTCTCCTAACGAAAGTCTTCTCCTTATTTTCCACTACCAGTAACCGATTGCGTTTTAGTAGAATTCTCCTTGCTTGGGGTGAAATGATTCAAGAAAAAATTTGAAAAATATAACTCCGAGGAAGCGCGGTGGAAAAAATGAATTTCGTTTCGGATTGAGGGGTCGAAGAGCCGAGTTCGAATTCCATTCTAGATCATTAAATTATGTTCTAATACCATTGGAATAACATGAAACAATCTCTTCTCCAACCCCCAGCTATGGTTAAATAGCAGGATAATCTGAGTTATTTTGCTTTGGTTGGCACACTTTCTAGGAGAATGAAAAAATCTGAATTCAAACCAGCATGGAGAATGTTGGGCTCCGTTAGGATATCTAGCTCACAGCACACCACTTCTACTGCGGCTGCAGTGTGTATGGTCATCCCCCGACCCTAATGGTTTACAGGACCCTTCATCGTGGTAAATTCGACTTTAATTTTACGTGTATCGTGTAATCTTGGAGAAGGGTTTCTTTGTATATTCGAAAATTAAATAATCTTTCTTTTGAATATGAGCTGTATCAGCCAAGACGATAGGATCGAATTTAAGTGGGTGAGATACGCATGGCACTTGTATAGTTCGAATTCTATAAAGTTCTAGCAAATTCTATATAGTTCTTTTATACAGTTCCCTATAGTTCTATATAGATATACAGTTCTATATACAGATATACAGTTCTATACAGATAACCTCTACATACACAGTTCTATACAGGTCTGAACAGTTACAATTCTATACGGTTCTATGGCCAGTAGGTATAGAATACCAACTGTCACTTGAAACCTAATTAGTGATGATACCAGTGTTTCTATTAAGAATGAAATATTAAATTTTTAGGAATTTATGAAACTGCTAAGACGTCGAACTAGGGAATTTGTAGCACTGACATTGATACATATTTAATGTGAACCCATTTCTATGTAAATTTAAAATCTCAGCTTTCACAAACTTGAAATTTTATCTGTTATCTTTTTGAAATAATCAGATATAGAAAATAATCCGCTTCCAGTAATAAGTAGCTTAACCGATTTATGGAAACAATATAGATTTCTAAATAAGCCTAATTCAGGTGCATCCTTCTGTGCGCTAATCTATTTTTTTCGGGAAGTTAGATTTTTTAAAAAAGAAGTTAAAAAAACCACAACAAAAAACACAGTGGTTTAATTAACATGTAATTAAACCCGGAATAACTGAAAAATACACGCGATTAAATATAGTGAATACCCACCGACCAATGATATTAATAAGCCTGTATTATTTAAAGTATCTCTCACCTTCTCACAGTTAACATGAATTGTCGACGAGAAATTAAATCAGTTCATAACAGAAATATGAGAAAGAATTAAAACGTTAACGAAATAATAATGAAAAGCCGAAAATAGTTTTGCGATTGAAGTTTTACAGACATTTCCGTATCGGTCCGAAACGACCTTAAAATGAATATCGAAGACGGAAGTAAAAAAAAAGAAATGGAAAAAAGAAATGTAACTTTTTTTTTATCTCGAAGAAAAAAAATAACCGAAATGCCCTGAAGTCAGCGTGTCGAAGAGTAAAACCAAAACGATCGCATTTCTGGAAATTTTGAAACAAATTTGAAAATCACTCCGTTCTAAAATTTACACTATAACTTAATATTAATAAAAAAAAATCTCATTCCTTGATGCATTTATTAATTCTAGCACAAATAAATATACTACTTTTTATATACGAAACCCACAAGCATTAGCTCGTATTTTTTTTAATTATAACAGAGAATGCACCCAACACTATCAGTTAGCCTTTATAAAAAAAAAAAAGATATAAAAAAACTTAATCCAACGCACACAAATGATATATTCGCCCCAAACCATATTCTATAAAGAATTACATAACATTAAACACAAATTTGCTAATAATGGATTCCCTAATTCTGTTGTTGAAGAAAAACTGAAAATGTATCTCAATAAACTTAATAATACCTCTAACAAAATCGATAAAATTAATAAAATATTGTACGTCAAAATAAACATAATACATATATATTATACAATTGTAACCAAATGCATAATACTTACAAAAATGATCAAACAACACCTGGTAGGTAGAAATGTGTAACTAAAGTTAAGATGATCATATATTATTAAGAATTTAAACAATTGACCTTATAGTCTCCAATAAGCCTACAATCACACAACTAAGTCCTCTACAAAAAAATAATGTAGTGTATTAATTTACATGCCCGTTCAGAGATTGTATCACTGATGCTAATAATAAACTCACTACATATATTGGTTTTACTACAACCACGCTGTCTCGTAGACCTACCTGTCACCTTTCTGATCTTAGTTCTATTAAACAACATTTCTTAGAATAACATAGGCATGTACATAATATTAGACAAATATTAGTTGATAACACAACAATACTCACACATACACAATAAAAAGATATTGGAGGCCATCTACATTAAAACAAATCAACCCACACTCAACAAAATTACGTTTCAAACTAGTCACAACATATTATATTGCATTTAGATATAATGTTCTGTAGAATGAAAAAATAATATAAATAACAATAAGTGAAGAACCTGGAAAGAAAGAAACTACGTATACAAATCTTTCTTTCAAAACAGTAATTACGCGAACAGCACAATGTTTTCGAAACATATCTGGGAGATTAAAAATAGAAACCAAATCAATCTAAAATAGCATGGAATTTAGGTAAACAGTATCAGCCTATAACAAGACATCCCAAAACTGTAAACTATGTCAGGAGAAGGAAATAGATATAATTCACTTGCCAGAGCAACGAAAACTACTAAATAAACGATCAGAACTCATCTCAAAAGGCAAACCCTAAAACAAATTTTTACTACGTGACTTAAATACTAAAAACGGACAAGGATGAAGAAAATAAATAAAAAACAAAAATAAGTAATATAAATTAATTCAAACAGATAAGTTAATAAATTCAGTAAAATATTGAAAACATTAATATTGTTGTATTTTTGTTAACGCATAATAAAAAAAAAACAAAAAAAACACAAACATCAGCATTTTTTATAGCAACCAGATGCACAAAAATTATGAGCAGGGTGAATTTTCTATAAAGAATATCATTAAACACCATATTTCTGCTGTAACCCCCGGCAAATATAAAATTCATAATATTTTATAGAAAATGCAATACTGTAATCCTCGTACTCAACAAATGAAATAACCCCACCGAATCTAAACTAGCAGTCGCCAACATAGATTACCAATTCCAGTGCTGAGTACAAGACTGTAGAACATGTCAAAAATCAGTGACCTATATCAGACGCACTACAACCTCCTTACGTAGACGTCTTACATGCCACCTTTCGAAGCAGTGTGATTAACAAAGATTTATTAAACCCTAATTTACAAGAATCCTTAAGGAAAAATCTAGTCTGCATGACAAAGACTCTTTTCAAGTTGCATAGCCGTACACAACTCATGATTAGGGAAGCATTGTTCATTAAATATTATTCACCCGCTATCAATCTTAAAATATTTAGCACTGGGTTTTGCATGTTAAAATTTTCTAAAAGTAGAAGTCACGGAAGGTCAACCGGCTACTCATATCACCTGACTGCAATAAAGCATACAACACTCGTCGCACATACCGTACACAGCAAAACTACTGTGTATAAACAGCACACATAAATTATCCATCCCACAACAATATCCTTGTTAGTGGTTATGGAACTAGCGGAAAGCGCTCGGTAAAATTATAACTATGGATAATTCCTATATTTTTTAACCACTGAAAAAGGAAAATGTTAGAATGTTGGAAAAAAATCAATAAAAGATTAATTAATTCTTCCGTATCAGCCGTTTTTAATGAATCAGGCTCGAAAGAGAATTTTCAGGCTATATATATATATATATATATATATATATACGCGTATGTGTGATAGATATTATTAGGAGGATTTGTGATAATGATAATTAAGTTTATTCATCGAGTCTTGAAGCCTCAACAGAATGCAGAAAGCACTAGACGACCGTCCCGTCCTATATGTTTCGCCCGCTATAAATCTTAAAATATTTAGCAGTGCAGTTTGCATGTTAAAGTCACGCCCAGGTCAACCGGCTACGCATTGCACCTGACTGCTATAAATATTTGGGACTCAACAGCAGTGCGCTTCCACTACCGGGAATTGAAACCCGGACAGTTACGATACCAGGCAATATTCATAACAAATTGTAACAACAGGCATCGGTAAGAATGAGGTAACGAATTAGACTCAATATAGCGCCGCTCGATCACACACACACACATATTATTTAACTTTCTGTATATATATATATATATATATATATATATATATATATATATATATATATATATATATATATGTGTGTGTATGTGTATGTGTGTCTGTGTGTGTGTCTGTGTGTGTGTGATTTTGTACATATATGATTAATACTAATAAATTACGTTACTTAGTTGATTGAATCAGTACCTTGAATATGGAGTTTAGTAGAGGAATCTTTTTGTAATCAGGCAGTGGCTCCACAGTCATGACTGTGATTGATTCCATTGATGACGTAGCAACTGTTTTGTGGCGTTGAATAGACGATTGAGAATTTTAGCGGTTTCCTGGTAAAAGGCACCGGAATCATAAATGAAAGAAATCGTCTTTAACTTTAAGAAAATGGTAAGCTCCACCATCTTGTAATCTACCATGCTAAACCTGACACTACCAAAGAGATGCGAATGAAAAAAAATATTCTAAAATCTCTAAAAAATAAAATTCAATCTCAATGAATTAAAACTCTTCTGTTGTACTTACTGCTTAATCTTACTGTTGAAATTGACGAATGCATGGAATAATAATGCAACACAAAATGTACTTAGAACAAAATGTATTGAAACAAGAAAGTGTACACAATATTTACATATAGTCTTTTGTATATTCCTGGGAAAACCGTTCCTGGAGAATGTGTTGACTGAGTCTCTGGTTGAATCTCTTGATTCCTTCCCTCTCTTCCCGGTACCAACCATATTTATATGGTCGGCACTCCACTATGCAAATTAGGTGGATCCTACCACAACACTTACTTATTATAAAACGCAGATTGAGTGTGTGTGTTTGTGTGTGTGTGTGCCTGTACGTTTATATATTGGATCGGATTTCCTATATTTTTCAACCGATTTCAACAAAACTTCACAGGACTACGAAAAATTACCTTGCGGTGGTTCTAACAGCACCCAAAACTGGAAAAACACAATTGTTTTTGCACGAAATCAATTTGAAAACACGATAAAACACGATTCTGTCGCCAGAATGAAAGGGGGACAACTCATATCGAGTTATACTTATTATAAAACCCATGTTGTGTGTGTGTGTGTATATGTATGTTCGTTTATATATGGCATCAGATTTCCTACATTTTTCAACCGATTTCAACAAAACTTCTTTTTGGTAGGTAGTGTTTCTTATTGTCTTGCACACTTTTTTCTTTATTTTTACATTCAGAATGCTTTAAAAATTCCATTTACAAGACAATTGCTTATAATAAAATTCTATTCAATCGGTAGACTCATAACGATTGAAAACAATGTTTTTGTTTGAGTTTGGGTTTGACCAATTCGTAAAAAAAAAAAAAAAAAAAGAAAAAAGAAAAAATCTAATTAAGACATGCGTGTCCGTCAACCTTAAACCATAATCTTTGTCAATTTTATTTTTCAGTCTTTATGATGGTCGAGACTTGATCTATCTCTTACTGTTACAACCCCGGGCAACACCGGCCTCTCCTTCTAGTATATGATATATCTGCAGCACTTGTTTTGTTATTTCTGTAACCACTTACTTGGTCACACCCGTTACATGTTTTACTCTGTAAATATCAATCTAACAAATCTTACAGCTCGCGTCTATTCCAGAAACACATTCACAAGTCGTTCTTTTAATGTGCCATTTCCTTTCAGGACGTAGGCGATCATGCCTCTCCACCTCATTCTATCCCTTGCGAGCTCTCAACAAGTTCCTTCCATCTGTTTCCTCCCCCAGACTACGTTCTCTCCTCAACTAGCTTAAGTCTGCCAGGTATGTCACGCGTTGTATTCCCTTGTCTTTCTGTCCTTCTATTTGATTCGTGAGTATGAGATTTTCCAGACCCTCCTTCTGGAACACATAATGGGTCCCAGAAACTTCAGCTGCGTATTCCTGATGTTAAGTATAAGCTCAAACGCTCGGTCAGTGATAAGATCCTTGTGTAGAGCCACATTTCCGTCGCCTGAAATCTCTTCTTCATCTTTGAGGAAATCGTCCAACATTCGCTGCTGTATCGTTTCTATATCTATATGACACCTGCTGTTGTTTGCATCGCAAGTTTGGAATAATATCAATAAGGCATTACAACATTGTTGAATGTGTTGCCAGCTTCTGCTAATTATTTTTATGGACAACTGCCCCCCGCATTGGAGGAAAATTATGGTTTACCTTTGCACATACTTTATAATTGTTTGTATCGTTTACACTATGTATTTAAAAAAAAATGCAAACCCAATTTTAGAATATTTAAATTTCGGTAATTCGATTTTTTAAAAGAATATTCTTTTTATATTTGCAGTGCACCTTCATGATTTACGTGATCATGGCTCTCCACATTTTCCTGCGCTTTGTAGCTTTTAATAAATTTTGACTTTTTTGTTTTCTCTTCTAACTATCGTAAAATATTCTTATCTATTTATCGTATATACTTTTGAATAAACCGCCTTCATATATATTGCGAACACTGAATTTTAACCTCTCCAGTATACCTGTATATAGTTTAAATTGCTACTGAAAACGTATGATTTTTAACCTCTTCAAAAATTTACCTATTAATGTTATCTACAAGGAAAAATATCAACGCCATACAAATTTTATTTAGAATATTTACAGAGTAAAAAATGTAACTATTGTGACCAAGTAAATGATTAAAGAAATAACAAAACATTGTTACATATATATAATATATTAAACAGTAAGTACAACAAAAGAGTATTACATGACTAGTCAGTGTGTGGTGGTTAACCCAGCGTTCAATGTATTCGACTGTTCATATTTAGTAGAAACCAACGAGGATAGATGTTGCACAAGGCCAAGTTTAATGTGTGTCCACCGAGCCCGTGGGCTCGTAAATTGAATCTCCGTAAAACCCGTATAAAATCTCTGTCTACCGCCCTGGATGAGACTGCTCTTCGGCACAGCCTCGTCAGGGTACCTCTCTGCCCAAATACAGAGAGTTCGATAGCAGCTGCGAACAGTCACAGCCCGGTAAAACAATTTATTCGACTGTCTTACTTTGGTTTGTTATCTATAAGGAAAAGATAACAAGCAAAAGTATCGCCTGCTTTACTATGTAGATATCGTCCATATAATACTAAAAGTCTGTGATTGCGTACTGGAGTGGTGTGTCGTCCTTCTGGCACATAATCATTTCAGTTAATCTGATTTAAGTTAATCTTATTTAAGTTAATCTGATTTAATTAGATGAGAATTAAAAATACGGCTTGTTTATACAGTAAGAATTTTGATTTCAACTTTCTTCAAACAAAGAGTTTTTAATTAAAATATTTTTAAGTAAAAGACAGACACAAAGAGATTCCGCTTTGCCGTTTCGTCCAGTTGTTTGTAGAGTAATTATTCATATTTTAGCTTTCTTTAAACAAACGGTATTTTAAATTTTTAAAAAATATATATTTTGGTATATTTAAAAATGTTTAAAATCAATATGATCTAAACAAATTTTGGCACATTAAAAATATTTTAAAGTAAATCGGAAGTTCAAGTTTCTCCCGGAAGTTCTGTTCGTATTAAATGAGGTAAACAACCAGTAAAATGTTGATAATAACCTTGTAAACCAGGCCAATGATGAAAACGAATGGACTGAAATATTTAACTTAATCATAATAAAATTAACTTTCTTTTCAATGGAATGTTGAAATCAACTTTCAAAGTTTTATCACCTGAACTGTCAGTTACACAACTGGTCACAGGTAGACTAGTACCAAAAAAAATATGTAGTGTAGATCTATTTTCCTTTCTAGGTAACAATCCAAAGTAGTACCAAATATTTTTCTGGTTTTAATAATCAGCAAAATAATTCGTAGAAAATGATTCAATCAATAGCCAATTCCACTGCTCTAAAAGTCTTTTCTTCCACAACGTTCTGTTCTTGATAATAACAGAGTAGATCGAAGTTACTTGAACAAAATAGAAGAAGACATGAATCTTTATTCATAGTTTTTTTTATACTGGTCCGCAAGAGCAGATACACTGAGCTTTTCAGTTAAAATTAACAAAATATGTACGGATTGGTTTATTTAGCACTTCATAAGCTAAGATGCTGATACTATGCAAACGATTCGTGGATAACATTCTAATTATAGCGAATAGCTGACATAAAAAAAAAATTAAATAAGCTAGCCGTTAACCAGAAAAAATAAGCAAAAACAATCAAGATCTTAAGGATAATTTTAAAAATCATTTCACACCGAGCAAGGCAATAAAAGCTCATAAGACGAATAGGATTTCTGAGTGAGAATGATTATATATATATATATATATATATATATATATATATATATATATATATATATATATATATATATATAAAGAAAGAACGGTAAGATATATAATCCGGTGTTCTTATAGATATTTTTATTTTTATTTTTACAAAATAGTGCTCGATGTAAATTTACAGAGCATTAATATTATAAATTAATTGATTTAAAACATGTTTTTTTCGCTACACAGTTCTAACCATGTTTCAAAAATGGAAGGTCCGAATTTAATTTTGTAATTAAATCAAAGACATTAGTTCCATTTCATCCTCAAGCAAATTTTGGAGTAACTTACAAAATTATTCGGTTTTAAAACACAGCTAAAATCATAATTCACGTTTCCAAGGTTACAGATGAATTCACTTTCACTAGACAGGGGTGTTTGCGTGTTCTTTATGTCTGTATTCTGATGTATCCGTTATTAGCTACATTTTGGTAGGGGGTAGGGATGTAATCTTCAATGAAATCTGACATCTGTTAAATGCATGTCATCTGGATTTAAAAAAAATTTATTGTTAACGGCAAAAATTCTTACGGCATTTTTTCTATTTGTTTATTCAAAGATTTTTTTTTTTTGGTGGGGGAGGTGTTCAGGTTAGAATACGTTTTATTTAACTACAATTTGAAAAATATTTTCGCTATTAATTTTTAATATACTATATTTCTTTTAAGAACAAGTAAATGTATTAGAATCCCTTACAGTATGTAGAGTTATTTTCATATCAACTATAAGTATGTATATTATTAGGTAACATTTTTTTAAGTTAACTTTATGAAAATGACGCCAAAAATAGCTAATTGATTTCACTGATTTAGTAAACTTCTATTTTTTATATAAACTTAGTAATATCTTGTTTCTCATGTAAGTACAATGGACATGGGTCATTCATTGGCTTACATCTTCTAGCTTTTCATATTAAATTCATTTTAACTGTTTTATTGGATTCCTTTAAGTGCTTGTAGTACTTGGAGGGAGATCTATAGGTTAGAACACGGTTTATTTTATTAAAAGATGTTTAGGTTAGAATGTTTTTTTATTTAACTACAATTTTAAATACAACTTAAAAATATTTTCACTGTTAGTTTTAATAGACTATAATTCTTTTTTAAAAGAAGTAAAAGTATTACAATTGCAGGAAGTAAAATTATTTTTACATATCAAGTATAAGTATGTATATTACGCTTGCTAAAATTTTTATATTTAAATATTATTTGAGTAAAATTTATGACAATTACGGTAAAAATAGCTAATTCATTTCTCTGATTTAGTAAAAATTTTTTGTATACTAAGTAATATATAGTTTCACATGTCTGTACAAAGGACATGGGCCATTCAATGGGCTACATCTTATAGCTTTGCATCCTAATTTCATTTTTCTGTAGGTGTTTTATTGGATTCCTTTAAGTGCCGGTAGTACTTTGAGAGATGTGTTTTGGTTAGAATACGTTTTATTTAAATAAGTTTATAAAAAACAAAAATTTACTGAATCAGAGCAATGAAATAGCTATTTTATGCCGTCATTTTCAAAACTTTTCCTTAAATAATATTTAAAAAAAAAAATAAATAAATAAAAAAAAGAAAAAAAAAAGAAAGAAATTTAAAAAGTGACCTCGTAATATACCTACTTATATTTAATGGGAAAATATAATTTTATATACACTAAGTAATTCTATTACATTTACAAAAAAATCTATTAAAATAACAGTGAAAATACTTTAAAGTTGTATTCAAAATTTTAGTTAAAACGAATTCTAACCTAAACAATTAAGTATTTTGCTTTCTGTTTTACTCGTTTGTTGTAGATGGTATTTGCTTCATTATGTCTTCGCTTGATTTCAGGTACATTAAGATGTTTCTTGAAAAGTGCAATTTCTTTGTTGATTGAGTCAATTTGGTGTTTTACTATTTGTAGGCGAGGGTCATAATTTTTTATGAGGTATGCTTCCAATCCGATTTTGGTAGATTTTAGAGTCAATTCAAGTTGGATTAGACCTCGGCCTCCTATAACTCTTACTACTTATGCCATATAAACATTTGATTTCGGATGGTGTATCCTTATTTGGGTTATTATCTTTCTGGTTTTGGTGCTCAACAATTTAATGTTATTCAACTTCCATTGAATACTGTTGAAGGTGTATATTACTAAGGGTAAGGCTATTGATAAGCTTCATTTTATTGAACCCATTAAGTTAGGTTTCTAGTATCAGACTCTCTATCCTAAAATATTCTTTTCAGATCCTTTTCTTCATAATTCAATGTTGTATTGCTCAGATTGTTCATTTTCTTTATATTGTTTTGAGGCATATCAACCTGAATGTGTTATTTAATACCGACAAGAATTTTATTGCTAATATTTTTTTTCCAAAAATGTCTTGCTGTTAATATTTCTTCTTTAAAAAATCATTGCTGGTAATATTTTTTACAAATATCTATTGATGCTATTAAAATCTATTTTTACACTTTCACAGTGTTTTGATCCCTGTTTGGGGGTTAACTATTTTCATAGACATGCCCTTCGTAAAGTGTGGGCTGTGCTTGTGAGAACATTTTTTTTTGTATTTCTTTAAGGCATGGGCTTCCAGGAATCCCTTCAATTACTCTAATAGAATTTTTCCAAACAATCCCAGGGCTCAAACTACAACAGGGATTTTTGATGCTCCCATGTGCTACATTTTCTTTTGTTATTATTGTTGTGGTTTCTGTTTTAGATCCTTTGGTTTCTGGTGTATACTCTTTTTAGCTCAGGGACACCAGCAATTAATAGGTGGTTCCACGCTCCTCAGAACCTCCTGATCAGAGGCCTTTCTCTTGAAAGTAGTTTATTCTCTTACTCAGGATGTGGATGTTGTTTATCTTCATACCCAGGACAGGGATGTTGTATTGCTTTTCCTTCAATTATTCCTAAGTATTTGTATCTATCATCTTGGACTAGTTCCTTAAACGTTTTTATACCTGCAGTTTTCATTAGTTTACCGTCTCTGAAGGTGGCTTTGACACATATGTCGATTCCGAACACCTTCATAATGTCTTCGCTGAAGGTTTTTACAATGGTGAGTAGGTTTTTTCTGTTTTGTTATTCTTGGTAAACGTTTTAAGATTATAAAAGCACTGGTGATAATGAATCACTTTGGAAGATCCTGCTTTCGATGTTGATTGGCTCTCGATGTTAATGGCCCACTTATATCGTTTCGGTTTAATGTAGTCTCCAAGGTTCTTATGCACTCCGTTATGAATTTGACTACTGTCGACCGTACTCTATATATTCTAGACTCTTCTATATCCATGAGTGTGGTACACGACTTTTTATAATCGATCCACACTATCGATAATTTTCTTTTCCTTGTTTTCACCTCTTCCAATATTGTTTTCTTGGTAATTAGTTGGTCTTTGAACTCATAAATTCCTCTTTTGCATCCCTACAGTTCTGCTGGGAGCAAATTGTTTTGTCCAAGGAAGTTACATGTCATTTAGGTTATGATAGAAGTGAGAATCTTGTCCATTGTATGTAGACAGGTGATGGGCCTATAGTTCTTACGATTCTGCGTCTCTTCTGTTCTTGGGAATAGGTATGTTACTCCTAACGTGAGCCAATTGGAGAATTTTTCTGGGTTGATAATTATATCATTCAATACACGTGCAGGGTGTTGAGGGATGCTAGATAGATTCTTTATTTAAAAATTGGCTATTCGGTCTATTCCTGGTGAATTCCAGTTTTTTCTGTTGCAGATGGTAGCGATTGTTTCAGTAATATTAATATCCATCCATTTTTGACAATCTATATTTATGTAATGTTCTTGCTATTATTATTATTATTATTATTATTATTATTATTATTATTATTATTATTATTTCCATTCTGTTATATAATAATTTCCTTCCGGCTCCCAACCAGAGAACTCAGGTCAAAAATGGTATCATGATATTTTCCACTGACAATTTTTGAACCTCAGAACACATACATTTTACATTGATAAAGTTCGTCGTCTTGTGACAAGACTTTTTTTTTTATTTTTGTAACGAATAGGCTACCAGGGATCCATTCAACGTGACTACCAGGACCTTTTCCAATCAAACTGGGGTCTCCAAGCTCAACTGGAATTATTGAAGTCTTCACATGGTGCATTTTTTGGCATTTACACATCAAGTTCCTCCTATTTGATAGTTTTTGAAGGATCTAAAACAACAACAACAACAACATTCTATTATTATAGAATATATGATAAAACGCTCCAGTAAGATGAATTCCCTCTAAAACGGGGTGACCTAGTGAGTTAGTTTACAATGACACTCTTGTTTAAAGTAAGTCTTCGAAATGTAGGGGTTGGTACCAAATTGTTTGACTTAGAAATAGAGAAAGAGAGAAAGATAATTTATCTGTGTATGTGTGTGTGCGTGCGCGAGCGCGTGTGTGCGAAATTTTATCCACTACTTAAAAGATTTTTAAATTAAAAGTATCTTGGAAATGTAAACTTTATTAAAGTATCCAAGTTCCTTTGGATGACGTCAATGGACTACATAAATTATATTTTATTTTTGTTTTGTTTTACTTATAAAACAAGCCTGCTGCTGTTTGTTTCATAAAATTGACTATTTACGACGTAAAGTGTGACGGATAAAATTACAGATCTGCCATTTTTACTTCGAATAAAAAAAATTATAATTTTAATGACTTTGCAAACGCTTTTGATTCCCTTGGCAGAAGACTCAATAGTAAACAATACAAATAATAAATAAATAAAATAAAGTTCATCAAATATACTCGGAAGGCGTCACATTTATATGCTAATAGAATCTTTTTTTTTATTTTCGCGTAAAAGTGTGATAAGAGGTTTATATTTTTCACTAGTACAAGCATAGATATTGTAGTGATTAATCTACAAATAAAGCCGCTGAAATATTCTGCTGCTGTTTTTGTTATCTGATACAGTGGATTTTAATTTGATTTGTTTAGATTTTTTACGGCTTATCAACAATTTCTGTATTATTTAAAGACAATATATATTTTTGATTGTAGAAAATATTTTTATTTGCGACATTTTTTTGAAAATAACAAAGCTTTTTCCAAAAAGAAGGCTTATTTAACCCATGGATAGGGAGAAAATGTATTCATACTTTCCCAAGCGTCTTTGAGTGTAAGTGAATGCAACAACTTTAACTAGGTACGTCGACTAATTCTGTATAAATTTTTGATACTTAAGGTTTTATATAAAATTTTTCAAGGGAAAAAGCATTCTTGATGATATCATTGCAGCTTTAATTGAAGGCTAAATATTTAAAATTTACTATTTCCAGTAGGTAAGGTATTCTGGTGTAATGAAGATAGAAATAATATATATAGGAATCTCAGCATTTTGGCCGATTTCAGAATTTTTTCTTAAAAGCAGCTATTTTCTTAATTTTGAGAAATTTGTAAACAAAATAATATTATCGGTTTTAAAAATCTTCCAAAAATAAAATATAGCTTGTGACATGTTATTTGAGTAGAATTAGCAAATATAAAGTGAAACTAATCTGATTTGTAATAAATATTACTTATAGCATAAATAGTAATAAACAAGCATTTCTTAATGACGGGTCCTTTATTGACGTATAGATAAGTTCCGAGGTGATGACAGCTGATATGGATGACCAGAATTGATATAAATTTACGAAGTCTAAGTGAACACATTTTTATTTTACTTTTTGTAATAATTAAATATTGTTTAATAATTATTAGTTAATAAACTTTAATTTACATAAGGTAAAAAGGCTTTTCTATTTTCTTCAAATCAAGCAAGTGACCTTTTCACCAGAATGCTATGTTTAGATGAAAAAAAAAAGTGACGATGAAAATAAAAATTAAAAAATATTTTAAAAATAGAATAGCCAAACAACGTCTATTAATCTTTAAAAAAATCTTGTAATAATTCATGATTCATTGAAAGAATTTTATTCCTTCACACAACAGTGATCTTAATATAACTTATTTACAAAAGCAATAAAAAACTCTTCTAATTAAATAAATTCAGAGGTTGATTACATTTCTTTTTTACTATTCGGATCAGATTTTCAGTTAGAATAGCCAGAATTTGAAAAAAAAGATGGACGATTTACATTCTCCAAGGAGACCTACATTTAACAGAACAGAAACTCAATAAAAAACAAACTTATTATTTTTTCGACTGCTGTGTCATATATCGTGTCGGTCCTCTATTTTGACAAGTTTATAGGTTTACACACCGTAAAGAGTCTATGTATACATAGCGAGAAGGAATGAAAAAGTGAAGAGGATGATGTATTCACAAATGCTCAAGTGAATTGGCAATTTTCTTTCAAATACATACAGCATATCAGAAAAGAAATAATATAATACACACTCCTGTCTCGTTTGACTGGTGAGGGTCTAGCAGTTCTGACTTTATACCGAGAAGCCTGACGTAGTAAAAATTGGGGGGGGGGATTTGTTTAGGTCGCTTATTTAATAGTTTGTTTTGGTCTGGGAAGATAAAGCTATTTATTCTTACAATTTTGGGATTGATTGCTATAGACTATTCTGCTATTTTGTCAGGGGAAAGTTTTAATATTTTTATATTGTATTATTTGGGTTGATTATTATATGTTAATAAAAAATCGAAAACCGAAAGGAATAAATAAAATTAAATCAAATGAAAAAAAACAAAAACAAGTAAAAAAAATTAACGCAAATAAATAAATAAACAAGCAAGCCACTCCCGTCAAAACAAGAGCCAGAATGGATTACCAACAATGCAACACTGACTTACATAAATAAATAGTCGAGAAAAATCCAACACTCACAGACTGACGATTGCGTCTAGCATGAACAAACCTGTCGCCCCTGAGTGTAGATTTCAACATTCACTTATATATATATATATTTTGTTTTTAATTTAATCCATAAGCACTATAGTCATTCTGGAAAGGTAACTAATATATATATATATATATATATATATATATATATTTAGCAATGCCACCCCTGATGACGGTCTCAGAAAGAGATGTAAAATACTTGAGCAATAAAAGTGATTCTCACTGTTAAATCTTGGATCATCTAATTGTAAAATACTATTCATGAATATGAATGGATTATGCTCAAGGTAAATAAGCAAAACGTTTGTAACTATTATAATCATATATATATATATATATATATATATATATATATATATATATATATATATATATATAGGCCGGAGACAACTGCATGTGCTGTCATATATATATATATATATATAGCATAATGAGAAGCCACGTATACTTTCTTAATATGTATATATAGAAAAAGTTGCAAATTATAAAAAATTATGGTTTATTTTATGAAAGTATTTATTTATTTATATATATATATTTGATATTTCAAATTGTCCTCAATCATTCATATGTGAGAAAACGGCATTATTTTTGCACCAACCTAATATATACATATATATATAGTGCCTTTCACAATCATTTCTATATTTATTTATACACAGTTGTTTAAATTCATATATATATATATATATATATATATATATATATATATATATATATATATATATATATTCTATACATATATATGTATATACATATATTCCGTAAGTTGAAAATTAGTACATGAATATATATATATATATATATATATATATATATATATATATATATATATATATATATATATATATATTAGGTTGGTTAAAAAATAATGACGTAATAATGGCGTTTTTTTACGTATTTTTTACGTTAAAAAAACGACATTATTACGTCATTATTTTTGCACCAACCTTATACACACACACACATATATATATATATATATATATATATATATATATATATGTCTGCGTGTGTGTGTATACATATAAATTTAAAGAGATATCTATCTACCTCTCCCTTTACTGGTAGGATTTCCGTCAATATGGCATGAACTATATTGTTCATGAATCATCATTATGTCTGTAGGAACAGACGATTCTTGTTAAAAATTAAAAAGACCGTATGCAACTGGAATTTATAAACAGGGATCATATTATTCATATACAGGTTGGGGTCGTTGTATCTTATTTATATTGTTCGCCATTTAAATCATTAACCTCTATATTTGTTTTTTGTATGAATGATTCATGAATTTATATATATATATATATATATATATATATATATATATATATATATATATATATATATATATATATTGATTAAACCGGACATATCGTTTTTTATTATCAGAGAAATAAAATATCCTGCCGGAGGACGAATATTTTTCTGTCAAGTTTCCTTGAATATTCAGGCCGGTAAATGCATATCAAAGGAAAATCTAAAGCCATCATCGAAAACTCGATTATGAATTATAATTTATTTCAAGAAATACGTTTTTACTACTTGTCTCATCAGATCGAGATTACAAGTGGTTTAATTTTACTAAATAGTTTAAATATATATCGACAATATTTAAAAAAGTAAAAGGATAGACCGTTGACCTAGAAAATTTATTTTCTATGGATTTATATGATTGAAGCCATTGGTGTTTGGGGCAGAGGCGGCTGTCAACACAATGTCTATGTGTGGTTTTTGAAAGATTACGTGTAACAGCTTAAGAAATACATTAGAATAAATCCCACATATCCTGAAGATATATATATATATATATATATATATATATATATATATATATATATATATATATATATACGCACACACATATATTCTCACACATAAGCACATACGCACACACACACACACATATATATATATATAGAGAGAGAGAGAGAGAGAAAGAGAGAGAGAGAGAGAGAGAGAGTTTTGATTTATGAAAAACTAGGTAATCCGTATGGGTAAACCCAAGGAGGATAAACTTATATTTTTAAATAAAATTTTATTCTTTTAATGTAGTTTCTATGAATATTTTTCTAATCGACTATTTCATAGAAAATCCTCAAAATTTAAAAAAAAATTTAAATCGCTAACAAACACCAATTTAAATTCTTTGTAGACAGTTTAGATATTGAAATTTATATCAAACATTATAATCTTTATGAAGCCCCCAAAATAACACTTTCAAAGTAAAACAAAATAACAGCTTATGTTTCTAGCCTGTTTTTTTTTTCCAAAGACACCTTTTCTCATTACTTTCTTCCCTTTTTTTCTCTTTATGTGTTTTTTTCTCTCTACCCCTTCGATATCAATATATAACTTCCGTTAAGTTAATCGTTTAAATGTGTCAATGTCTGGACCTCCTCAAATAATTTTGAATATTAAATTATAAAATTTTTTAATTACATCTAACTCACTCATGTCTTATCTCTCCCCCTCACTTCCTCACTTCGTTAATTTACATATGTTTAATATGGCCCGTCAAAAATGTGTAAATTTCTTTTCATTTTTTTGTTTCAACTTTTGGAATTAAAGTATGATGATCCGCGGTCCCTTAAAAGGGCTGTGGCGAAATAATTTATTACATTAAATTGTATATATATATATATACATATACATATATATATATATATATATATATATATATATATATATATATATATATATATATATGAACTCAATTTATGTATATATTTATATATATACAAACATATTTCATTTAATAACATCCACAAGATGTGACTAGTAAATATTTTATTGTTTTCACATATTCCGAATTACCTGTCTTAAATAAAGATCAAAATTGTTAGTAAACTCTCCAAATGTTAATTTTTATATTCGAATCCTGTCGCCAGTCGCAGTCCATTTCAATTAGAGTCAGTCATTAGTACATTAATCAAGATAGACATTTATTAATAATTTTCCTCGTGATGTAAAATATCTCAGGGGAAATAATAACAAAACTGTCGCGTTTATTTATCGCATAATTTGTCGCTGTTATTTAATAAAAGGAAATTGTCCTTTCTGTTTTCGTTCTTTATGCCTTTTCTATACCAACCTATTTCAGAATTATATCATATAGTTTATTCCTCACTTCACTTTTTTCCTTCATCGTTTCAATATTATCCAATGCTTGCCTCAGATTCTCTCTGTCTCTCTCTCTCTCTCTCTCTATATATATATATATATATATATGCTTCCGTGTATCTGGGAAAAACTGCATTAGTGGCTAGTAAATTATTCTAAATATTAGATTTTAATGGGACTCCATCCTGACAAGTAAACAGAGTTTGGAAATTTGGCTCGACTGTTTCCACAAGAAGTTGATATTCTGACTTATACTAAGTTAAATATTAAAACTTAAGAAACTCAAAAATATATTTAAATTCTCCACATTGAATTGTGTATCATATATATATATATATATATATTTATATATATATATATATATATATATAAATATATATATAATCCCAAGTTCCACTCCTTTCTTGTTGACTATCTATTCTTGGGATCTGGAAGAACTTGAATTTCTTTCCTTCCTATTACCTCATCTCCCTCTAAATACACCGATATCAGTTAAACATAGCATGGTCAAAGTTTCTATGCCTGCTGATTGACTTCCCAAAGAAATTATCTGAATGTTCATTCCTCGTAGTAACATAATTGGAAATCAGGAACAGGATTGTTTTCTTTGTGTCTTTTGTTCTGTACTTGTTTTTGTCTCTGTTTATTTGGTATTTTTTTTGTTTTTGTAATATATGTTGATAGGCTTTACTATCGGCCGATCTATACTCTTCCTCTTTTCTTGAAGAGGATTATAGGTTAATTCCTTGTTTCCTGTTTAGGAACGAGTTCCCGTTTCCTTTCTTTTCCTTAGGCCTTGGTAGTGGTGCTGTCGTGGTTATTATGTGTGTCAATTGTGGAAAAGTCTCTTCATACTGAGGACACCGGGTTGTCAGTTTTCTGATTGCTGTTACCGATTGGTAGATAGGACCCCGGACATTTACGTGTAGTCTTGAGAGGCTGCTCTGATCAACAGTCGCATAATATCGGGGTTATTGCAGTAACATGTCACGCATTGAAGTGTATCCGTGCAAGCTGCTCCGGTGGCAACTCATTGACCGCACTAGTTTGCCGTCTACGCCAGTTGCGTTCCTGCACTTGTTACATTAGATGACCGACTATTACTGCTAACCTTGGACTTTCTTTACGAAAACAACGCACAATGACTATAAGCTACCAAGGATATCAAACTAAACCATTACAAGAAAAATTAAATAAACCGACCCATAATCATGTTTTCTCCAACATTCTTGGTGTTCGTACCAAATTCTTCAGTGTGGAATAGTACTTCTTCAAAAAGTCTACTGACATCTTAGTTCTTTGCGAAACTAATGTTATCTCTTCAATCCCTTCTTCACATTTCTCGATTCCTGACTATCTTCCTCTCCTTAGTAAGGAATCTGATGTCTACATGCATGGTCTGGGAGTTTGTGTGCGTGCATATCTCCCGCCGGCTAGAAAACACTCTCTTGAATCTCCACACCACTCTTACTGTGTCCTCGTCTCTCTTTACTTAACTCAGCCAGCTATCATATTTTTCTCTACGTTCCGCTTCCTCTCATGACTGTTGCGTGCTAGATAGTATTTCTGATAATTCAAACAATGTCATCAACCTACAACCAGTTGCAAATATATTTGTCTTTGGTGAATTTAATGCCCACCTTGCCAGTCTGGCACTGACCCCCTGACATCAAAACCCTTAACTTCTCAATAACAGAATCTCCCACTCAAGTGGTGGACTTACCTACACGTTTCCCCATTAACACTAACGGACCCTCTTCTCTTGTAAATATATTTTTTTGCTTCTATTCCGGACTCATGTCTTACTATAGAACTCTGATCATAGGGTAGTAGTTGTAAACATATCATTCATCTCCCCTACCAGCCTCGAACCTCCTATCAACATAATATATTTCAGTTATCAACGAGTTATTTGGGACTAGTTCTGTGATATCCTTCGTGACATTCCTTGGAATGCCGTTTTAATAATCCTGTTCATAAACGCGAATTTGGAGTGCTCTCCTGCGTGCAAGCCGGCATCGATGCTTTCATTCCGGCAAGAAAATGCCCAGTTAAACTGCAATCATCTCCTTGGTTGTCACCTGCATACTCGGTCGCTATAGCCCGTAGGAATCACTTCTTCCGGCTGTAGCAGAGCTACACGTCTGACTGAAATTGACGTCTCTTTGTCTCTGCTCGTAACGAGTTCAAGCGTGTCCTCAATGAAGCGAAGTTACTGTTTGCTGACAGAATGAATCAACGTATATCATCTGACAACTTCGGTTCTAGAGATTATCGTCGGCTCTGAAAGAATGTGTTGAACATCATCAAATGCTAAATTCATTCTCTGTTCAATCAATTCAAAGTCCTGGCTTCTACAGCAGATAAGGTTGAATGCTTTGCTCGGAAATTCTCTTCCAACTCAACACTCGACTCATTTGGAGTAGCCACACCTGATTCCCCACCTCTAGAAAAGAGGTTCTACTGAGTGATACGCGCACAAACACAACACTGGTCTCGGAAATTATTTCTAAATTAGATTTCCATAAGGCAAGCGGAGGTGAAGGGATGCCAGCCGCCGTCCTAAAGAAATATACTCCAGTTCTCTCCAAACTCTACAAATATTGGCTCGCTGCTTCCTGCTTTCCTGATTAATGGGAATCCTCCTCTGTGTTTGCTGTTTTTTCAAGAAATCGGGAGAAGCTTATGACCCCTCTATCTATTGATGTATTCTTTTCCTAGCGCCTTTTGGCAAAGTATTCGAGACTCTAATCAATGCTAACTGACCTGATAAGAAATATTTTAAAGCCGAAGAAGCAAACTTGCAAAAAGCAAGGATAATACTTCACGCAAAGCATTGCTTTATTGTCAGCCTACGACGACACAAAAGTTTTCGAAATGTGTAGCTGTTCAGTATTACCTTTTATTAATATTAATATTACTTTTAAGTTTTTTACCTCAGGAAAAAAAGAGTTATTGGCCTTGAAATATAGTATGTTCCCTTTTTAATACATATTGATACCAGCGTTTCACACTTACTGTTTAAATTTTAAATTGAAATTGTAATTAGTAATTCTTAATTATAAGTGTGAGCTTGAAGATAAATTTAATTTTAAAATACAATAACTATTTTAAAATCGTAATAATAAGCTAGTTCATTTATATATATATATATATATATATATATATATATATATATATATATATATATATATATATATATAAAAGGAAAAGAACTGTTCAATTGATGATCCGATGTTCTTTAGTATTTTTATTTTTTTTAAAATAGTGCTCGATACAGGCGTAGAGCTCCAATTATAATTATTTTTTTGAAAAATATAATTCCATTGCGACACAGAAATTACAATGTTTTAAAACTGGGCATCAGTATTCAAGTTTAATTTCAATTTTAAACCTTAACTCTTGGATTGAAGTTTCTTCCTCAAGCGATGTTTAGAATAACTAATCAACGAAATCTTGAACTCATTTATAGCTTTGAAATGGAGGTGTGATCTGGGGTTAGTCTTTCATTATCTTGGAGACTCTGTTTTGACTGAAGTTGGGGTGTTTTTTATATGTCAAGTTTTTGGAACCGTATAAAGTTGGGTTGGATTTTTTTTTTGTCTAAATTTGTCAGGCTCATTTGTTTTTTGGTTTTTTTTATTATTAATTTCTGCTAAAATTCTAACTGATTGATGTAAAAGGCATCTACGAAACAAATACCATCTGACAAAACCTATTCAGAACAGCTTCAAAAATAAATATATTTTCGTCTGAGAAAATTTTCACAGTGGACTTGTTTCATTTAAGATAAGTAAGAGTTTTATGCATCTTCCGAATCTTCTGTTTTAATGGGTCGTGCCAGAAAATGTCTTGGTGTTCTTGTGTAAGATTTTATTTTTAAGTCATCTGTTCCGATAGTCTTAGCATCCACCTTAATTTTAGTTGCTAATTTTCTCATGGATTTCGTTGGGTCTTTTGAGATTTTGGGTTTGAGAATGTTGATGAACTCATTATTGAGCTTTTTGTTGATTCCCCCACGTCCAGGCTTTGTCTGAATAGTTTCCCTCAAAGTCATTCTCTTCATCACATTAAAAACTGTCCGCAGGGGTAATCCAACTTTGCTGGAATCTTCTATGGATGAACATGTCTGTTTATCATATCACGCACCCTTTGCCTTAACACTCATATTTTATTCACTTATCTGAAAAAAATGTGAGTAATTATTATGCAAGCTTATGATAATAAAATACAGCAGGTTTCATAAAATTAGTTGAACTGCTTCATGAGAAACACAAAAAAATTTCCTCCCCATATATATATATATTATGAAATGGACAATTTTTATGTTTATACATTCTTTTTATAGATACAAGTATTAAGGTAAATGATCTGTTTTATAATAAACAGTATTAAACAACATTTACCGACCTGAATGTCCGAGAAATCTTCTTAGAAAATATTTGTCCTCCGACAGGAATCGAACATGTATCCTAAAAGGATAGCCTGATGTGTTCTTAACCGGGGCGAGCCACAGAGGATCGTTTGATTAACAAGGTCGAATTTACTGCCTTTAAACTTCAATCTTCCATGAATCTCTCAAGTACATTCACACCTGTTAAAGTTTATCCAAATGTAAACAAATGACGTCACACATTATGAAATGGACATAGTCTCACAATTATTTTAAGATATTTTTTATGTTTATACATTATTTTTATAAATAATAAAAGTTTTATAAATTTCTATTCGATCTTTCTAATCGAACGATCCTCTGTGGCTCGATTGGTTAAGAGCACATCAGGCTAAATGACGGTTCCAAAAAGGCTACAGGTTAGATTCCTGTCGGAGGACGAATATTTTCGATGAAAATTTCTCGGACATTTAGGCCGGTAAATGTTATAAATACTGTTTATTATAAAACAGAGCATTTACTTAAACAGTTGTATGTATAAAGAGAATGTATAAAAATAAAAATATCCTATATATATATATATATATATATATATATATATATATATATATATATATATATATATATGTGTGTGTGTGTGTGTGTGTCTTGAACAATAAGAATTGTTAAAAATTAAAATTTCAGATACACTCTGTTGTGCATTAATACTTTTGTTTTGTTTTTTAATTACCTTCCTCGACTAGTTTCACCCAATATGGCCATCGTCAAGAGAAAAAAAAATCATACAGTCAACTATAAGTGCGAATGACAGTCTCTGAGGAAGTTGAACTTGGCCTCTATTTTTCATTTTTTTATCGTTAATTTTTGGTCAGTTCTGGGATTGGTACAAGATGTGTTTTTAAGAAGTCCTCGGAAGACATATTGGTCTCAGATGTTATTTTGACAGCTTTATTGGTTGCAAGGAATGGAGCGTATGTTCTATGTGTATGTTATCTTTCAATTTTAGGGGAGTGTCTGTAATGTGTGCTAGTGTATATATTTTTGTGAGAATATGTGTGAATACATGCATGAGAGACCTCAACTCTGTAATCGTGTCTGTCTAGCTGATCGTGGTTGATGAAGGGTGCAAGGAATGTCAGCTTGGGCCCTTCATTGATGGTGTCAGGTATATGGTAAGAGTAGAGCATAATCAAAAATACTGAGATTATGTGTCAGAGAGAAATATGGTGCGGTTGATCTATGCGACTATATGTTAATTGTATGTGTACTATTTAGATTGTTGTTGACTTCCTCTGGGCAGAGTATTTTGAGTCGCTAAACCCACTGGTCTTCATTTTCCTCTAATATGTTCCTAACATTGTCTTTTGTGTCTATTTTATTCTTTCAATTATAGTGATATATATATATATATATATATATATATATATATATATATATATATATATATATATATATATATATATATATATATATATATATATATATATATATATATATATATATATATATATATATATACATATATATATATATATATATATATATATATATATATTATATATATATACCACGGTGATAGTGCAAGGTAGAACCAATAAAGAAGAATTCGAATAAAGATATGGAATAACACAGATATATTACAAACAGGAATATATACAGAGAAGTAGAAAGTATTACTACGAACAATCAGGTTTAGTAGTAAGTGTCTGAACGCGACACTGTTTCGGTCTGACTCTGACTCAACTGACAGACTCGCTCGCTCTGACTGACTGACTGAGAGACTACTGACGGACTTCAGCCTTCACTTCAGACTTCAGACGGAATTCTAGACTTCAGACGGAATTCTAGCTTTCAGACGGAACGGTATTTACTCACCCCCCCCTACCACGAGGCCATCATGTGGCACAAGGTCAGTTTAACGTGGGATCTCCAAGCCCGTGGGCTCGGCCAAAAATATGCCCTTTGAACCGGTATGAACGGGTTAAGGGTCGGTTTACCTCCCCGAAAGTGACTCCGCCCTTCGGCGTAGCCTCGTTCGGGTTCCTCCGCGCCCAAAGGCAGAGAGTTCAACCGATCTCAGGATCAGCCGGTCGCCCGATTTCGGACTGAACTGTATTTCGTCACCCCCCCCCCCACGAGGGCATAATGTGGCACAAGGCGGGGTTAAAGTGGGATGTCCTTTGAACCCGTATAAACGGGTCCGGTTTACCTCCCCGAAAGAGACTCCACCTTTTGGCGTAGCCTCGTTTGGGTTTCTCCCCGCCCGAAGGTAGAGAGTTCAACCGATCAGTCGGTCAGCCGGTGGCCCGAATTCGGGCTGAACTCCCTGCTTCCTCTTCAGGCGCAGTATTTATTACGTATGGAATAGTCCATTATGTTATTTTGGGTAACGTCCCATAACATATATATATATATATATTGGAATCATATTTTTAAATAAATAATTATACATATATATATATATATATATATATAATATATATATATATATATATATATATATATATATATATATATATATATATATATGTGTGTGTGTGTGTGTGTGTGTGTGCGTGAAATGGTTTAGTATACACTGTGTGCCAAATTATTATCGAGATAACTTTTTGTCTAATATTTCAAAAACTGTCAAATCAATTTACAGGGAATTCACACAACATTTTCACAACGTTGGCAATACTAACCTGCGCAATCTCTGAATTTTTCGTACTGATCTGCGCAATGTAAACAACCTGGCGACATATTTGTTATATTTGTTATCAGCACGGTGATTGGAGCGTGCCAAATTATTAGAAAGGTTTAGTAAAATTCCCAGAATTGAGCAAACAAAATGTTTATTAATTTGTTAATTGTAGGATGTCATCTGCTGTAATGTCACGAGACATGTCAAGAATTGTTTCCCACAAATCAGCGTTGCTCTTGAATTGTTGTCCGTTGGCGTACAGTCTTCGCTTCATGATACTCCAATGGTTTTCGATTGGGTTCAAATCCGGAGAAATTGATGGACACTTCATTTTTAGAGGTCAATCGAAGCCTGTTTCAAATATTCAGTCGTCTTGTGAGCAGCGTGTGAGGGAGAATGATCTTGCATAAAAAAACCATGGCCCTTCTGAAGGCAACTCTTTGGCTTTTCATCCACGGTTCAAGATGCTCCTTCATAAATGCTATGTATGCATCAGCAGTCATTTTGACGCCATCTGGTACTCTCCATAGGCCCACTAATGTGTTTCCAATATTACCACCCTAGATCATTATGCCTCCACCGCCTTGTTGGCGTCTCAAACACTGATGGCGATTCTCTCTGTTCATTACCCAGCCTTTGCACTATCTATCTGGCTCATCAAGTGTTGCTCGAGTTTCGTCTGTGAACAAAACTTTAGAGAAGTCAATCTTCATATTGTCCTCGGCCCATTTCAATCGATTTTGCATGTGTTTTCTCGTCAACGGAGACTTCGATACAGGTTTGACTGTTGTTGCTATTTCCCTCAGATACCAACAGCGAGTACTTTTAGATACAGTAGGATCTCTAATATGACTGAAAAGCTCTTGACTGGTAAGTCCATAGTTCTTCGTGGCCTCTCGTTTAAGTCGTGACATGAGACGACGTGAAATAACCCTCGACTTGCCATTATATGCCCTTCTAGGTACTTTTGTAGGGTCGGCGGTGAATTTTTCACTGTTTGATGATACTTCCCTATCATTATAAAAATTTCTAGGGTAGATTTACTAATTAAATGTTCTGAGGTAATAGTTTTCTTTTCAGCATCACTTAAACTGCTTTTACGGCCCATCTTTTCACTTAATTCTAATATTAGGTTGGTGCAAAAATAATGTTGTTTTCTCACATAGTAACATATGTGAGAAGACGACATTATTTTTGAACCAACCTAATACTTTTCTAATAATTTGGCTCGCTGATAATAAATACGGCACCAGTTTGTTTACATTAGGCAGATCAGTACAAGAATTTCAGCGATTGTGCAGGTCAGTGTTATCAACAATGTGTGAAAATTTTGTGTGAATTTATTGGACGGTTTTTGAAATATTAGAAAAAAGTTATCTCGATAATTTTTTGGCACGCAGTGTATATAACATTATAAAGTGCTAATCATATAAAATTAATTGGTAAAGTTAAAGTATTTAATGGCGAAATCTGTTCCCTAACAAATTTAATTAAGCATTAGCATGCTAACCATTCGCTGAATGACACGATCCTTATGTTTAAAATTGTAAGATCGATTTGATGTCCACTGCTACTAATACTTTCGAAAATTATCACATTTTCTTCATAATTCCACGGTCAAAATTTATATAATCTTTAATAAATAACACATTCTTAAAAATACATCTTTCGATCTACAATACATTTATTTCGACTTGGAGTTTCCTGAAATGAAAATATATTAAATCCTGATGAAGAAAAAAGTATTAAAGCGAAGAAGAATCTTGACAATATCGATCTCTAAACGAAATTGGCATATTCCTCATTAATCATATATATGTGTGTGTGTGTGTGCGTGTGTGCATGTGTGCGTGTGCGTAGATAAGTTAGAAAATGATTGTGGAATGATATATATATATATATATATATATATATATATATATATATACACACACAATCATTCGCCAACTTATTTAAGCTGATCTTCGCCCTCTCAAACCTGCTATCTTTCTGTCCCTAAGTAAAAAGCTCCCTCACACGTTTCATGTAAAATTCCCATTTCAAGTCATGTTAAACTGCTCTTTAGACTGCCATAGCTGAAACGCCTCTCTCACGTGCCAAAATTCTTGCGACTTCAGTTGGATCTTTTCTAATTGATATCTTTATCTATAGGTTGAAATGATGATCCCTCTTCCTGCTATGACTTTGTGATCCACTTTTTTCCCTTAAATTTTCCCGTTTTTTTTTTTTTTAATTATTCACCGTTCCCATAATGGTTCTTGAATGAACCTTGAAGATGTAAGCCTCAGTATGAATATTGGTACCATTTCTGAAAGCCTGGAAGATTTTATCTTCTCACCATTCCTCAGAGAAGCTGACGATTTTAACCTGTTCTCTTTCTGTTTGAACAACACAAAGGATTTTTCAGTGATTCTTGCGACACATGATATAAGGATGGCTAAACGTCTCATCAGAAAACATGAAAAACTTGTTTAGTGCGTTTTTTAGATATTAATATCTATCTATCTATCTATCTATCTATCTATCTAATTCTGTTTACATAAAGTACTATAGGTCCAGAGGCAGATATGTAATATAATTAGACCTGCTCTGGCATCTCGTCTACAGTCACTGTCTCACAGACGCGCCGTCGCCTCAGTGTGTCTGTTTAACAAATACTTTCATGGCAATTGCTCCGAGGAGCTCCATTCGCTGGTTCCCAGACTTCAAGAGTTCAAGCGCCCTACGAGGCTGGCATCCCACTCTCACTCTTTCGCTGTCGAAACTTCTAAATGTAGCCGTCTCTCCTACTTCAATAGCTTCATGTCTCGCACCTGTGGAACTCCCTTCCCTATTCCAGTTTCCCTGAGAGCTGTAATCTTCAATTATTGAAGTGTAATGTCAATCGACATCTCCAGTTGCCTTGATCTATCCACTACCCTTCTCCTCATCCTTTCCTCTATCACTCCTATCTGATCTTGCTCCAAATTTCCTTGCGTCCTAGTGGTTTCCCGCCTTGATGGGGGTGAAACGGTTAAAAAAAAGAAAAAAAAGGTACGTCTCCTGATTTAAATCCAATCGAGAATCTGTGGTCATTCTGCAAGGAACGAGTCGTTGAATGGATATATGAAGTATTAACATGTACACTGGTCCGTGTTTTACTGGAAAATAAGTAGATAATAACAGGATTATTCGTTTTGTTTTAATTAATTTGCACAAGGGTGTATCTTAGCCGATGCGTCTCATCATCTGGCGAATCTTATCAAGGCAAATGCAAGGATTGTATTTTGCAACAAATATATATATAGTATATAGGAGAGGCAGAATGTATTTTTTTTTTTTTTATTTTTAAATTTATGAACATTCATAAATATTCATGACGTTGGTTGAAATGTCAACGCGAAGTGCATATGTTCAATAACTAATAAAACGAAATTGTGTGTGTGTGTGTTTCTTTTCGTGCGCGTGCCAGTGTCTCTGTGCAAATTTAGCGGTATATGCTCAAAAATGTTACAGTCGGGGCAAGGAGGTTATCTAACCGGCAACATGTCTAAACAGCATGATGTATATTGATATAAACAAAGTAAATACATTTGGATAAGCATTTGATGTGTCAGGTAAAATCCTTGACAGTGAGATGTGTATACTTCGAGAGGGCTGAGATTTCTGTGAAAAATGATTGGCATCCCAACATTCAGTTAAAACCCACGGGGGAAAACGAAATGCATTTCAAGAGATTTGAGGAACTCAGATGGTTTCGGAACCAATCCAGGGAACATTCCCCACACCATCTTAAGATCTTATTGTCTAAGACAGATATTAGATTCTGCGTAAACAATTTGGACACACAAACGCTCTAGCTTGAAGTGCTCTTGAAATTTGTACGCGATGAATATTAGTATAGAAAACATTATTGTTTGAATTTCTGGGTTGATGAATTAACGTTGTTTAAACTTTTAATTACCAGCTGTCATTGGCCCGCATTGTTCTTACCACAGCGTTTCGGTGATTGCGCCCTGTGGCCTTCATCAGTTGTATATCTATTCAGGTAAACAAAAATAAATGACAAGAAGTCTCCAATAGAAGTAGATACAAAAAAAGCTTCCGTGAGTGTAGACAAAACTTCGCCAATTAATCAACATGCACACACGCGCGTGTGCATGTATATATATATATATATATATATATATATATATATATATATATATATATATATATAACACATATATATATGTGTGTCTGTGCGTATATATATATATATATATATATATATATATATATATATATATATATATATATATATAGTTAGAATAAACTAGACCAATCAACCCCAAAATTGAATAAATAGCTTTAATTATCTTCCCAAAAACAAAACAAAGCTATTAAATAAGCGCTATATACACATTTTTAATACGATTAAAACACCGATTAAAAATAAATAAATATATAAGATAAGAAATAAGAAATAAAAATAAAATTAAAAAAAAGCAAAATAAAATAAGCGAAATAAATAAACAAATAAAAGACTTTCAGTAAAAAAAAAACCCCGCCAAAATGGACTACCCGCAATGCAGCACAGACCCGTATATATAAATAGCCGAGAAAAAGAAGAAACAACACACGTGGCCTGACGATTGCGCCTAGCATGAAACAGTCTGTCGCCTCTAAGTGTTGACTTGAATGCTCAATTCTCTCTCTCTCTCTCTCTCTCTATATATATATATATATGTGTGTGAAAATATTGTAGAAAATAGGAAAGAAACTTGTTTGGTAAATAATCCAAAGTTCCTTAGTATTTTTGTTATTATTTTTTAAAAATAGTGCTCGATACGAAAGTAGAGCATAAATATAATTATTTATTTAAAAATATGATTCCAACTCGCTACATAAGAGGTCATATTTTAAAACAAGAGCCGAAAACTTCAAAATAATATTTGAATTAACTTGAGTTGAAGTAGGCTCTGTTCCATCTTCAAGCGAAAATTTTTTTTTTTTTTTGCATTCCCCAAAAAATGTGTGTGTGTATGTGTGTACGTGTGTGCATGAGTGTGTACCTGAGTGAGTGATTCTGATTAGTGAATTTTGGATATATATATATATATATATATATATATATATATATATATATATATATATATATATATATAGGTTGCGATGGATAGCTTGCTGTCTATATTACGCAGAAATAAAAATAACACTGAAATCTCATTTTATCAGGTATATTTACCAAAATAATACAAAATTATCTTGAAATACTAAAGAGTAAATTTATTTAATAAATTCCCCAATCGCTTTGACCAAATATTCCAGACGAGTTTTAAATGATTAAGTTGGTGAATGCTGCCAGAATCCTGCCAGAATCCTGCCAGAATCCTTTCATTCAGTTCATCTGGAGTTACCAGGAGTTTCGTTCGTCTCTCGTTCAACTCAGCCTCACAGGTAATAATAATGGGGAGTTAGGTGGCCAGTTTTAAAGAGTAATGTGTTCGCAGAAATTATCTCACATTTATGATTAGGTTCTCCTAATTTCGGGGCATGTTTCTGATTCCTGTTGCCAGACATAGGGTCTTCCAGGTATCACTCTCTTGATCCAGCACAGACCTACGTGTTGAGTCTGCGGCCCTCAACAGCAAATTCGGGTGTCTTTTTTTTTTCTTATCAGAGTGAGTTATCAGAGCTTCCCTACCTTCGTAATCACTTTTATAATAAAAGGAATCTTTCCGAATCCTCTGCACTGTTCTTAGATTGACATCGAAATAATAAAATCTTGTTATCTGTGCTTGTGACGCGAATGCCAAGATGAACAGATTACCGTTTCCAAATTTCTGGCGGAGTGAATTGCGTCATGGTAATTTTTTTTCTCACAGACTGTGCCCAAGTGGCACTACTATAATGTGCTGTCCACAAAATCAAAAACAGACAAAGCTCTTAGACGAAACTATAAATATACTATGGCGACCATTTACCCATCGCACACACACACACACTATATATATATATATATATATATATATATATATATATATATATATATATATATATATATATATATACATATATATTGTTAAATTTCCAAGAGGATAAAATCTAGTAGGTAAAGATCTTTGCACAAGATAGAATAAGAATATAATATAAAATGCTCAAACACTAATATTCCATAGTTATAATTTATTACATCGGAATCTTAATTACGATCAAATTCTTCATACCAACAAATTTGAATTTCTTGGTCTGATGAATTGGATCCTGATTCCGATCACAATGTAATAAATTATAACAATGGAATACTAGTGTTTGAGCCTTTTATATTACATATATATATATATATATATATATATATATATATATATATATATATATATATATATATATATATGTTTGTATATATATATATATATATATATATATATATATATATATATATATACAAGCAACAGTAAACCCAAGATAACATAAACGCACACGCATATGCAGGGACATAGACACCGATATATATATATTCCAGGAACAACTCTCTTGATCCAGCGCAGACCTCCGTGTTGCGTCTGAGGCCCTTAACCAACCACACACACACACACACACACACACACACACACACACACACACGCACGCACACACACGCACGCACACACACACACACATATATAACGGGGTCTATGTGCCTGCATATGCGTGTGTCTTTGTTATTTTGGGTGTACTATTGCTTGTCTATATTCAGTTGTAATGTCCTAGCAGGTGAAAATTTCTTCTACAATGTTTTTCTTAATTGCATTCCATGTGGCCTATTTTTTTTATCCCGTAAGCAATTTCCTAAAGCACAGATGTAAAGTATGTTAGCATTGCTTAAGAGATTGGCTTTAAGAAAAACTGATTTTCGTATATACCTATTTCCTGGCGTATATTGGAAAACACGCAACTATCAACGCCGTAATTGACGCATCAATAAAACAAACACAGTCAATTCGAATTTTTGTGTTGCTTTTTTGTTCTTTTTTGTCAAAGCAAAATGTCCGTAATATTAGAGTAAGTTAGATATTCCAGTGTTTTGCATTACTAGACACATATATGATGTGTTTCTCTTTGTTGTGTAATAATCTTAGCCATCCAAACTTATTAATTTTTGAAAAAAACGACAATCTACCGTTATTATGTCTGTCCACTCACATTATATTTACGTGAAAACTTTTCAGAAAAGAAGTCAATTTTAAGCAAAATATGATTTAGTATTGCGAATCTCATTTGATAATAATTTTGAAGAAGTCGTTCAAATTATAATTCATTTAATTCTAAAATGTTATTCAAATCATAACAATTAAAATTTTTTAGACGAGATCTGTGTTAATTTTGTTGTTGTTAATCGGCCTTCCTAATGTAAGAAGGGTAACTGAACATTCGAGTCCAAGATTCAACATAAAGAGGAGATGCGACGCGCAGCCAGAAGGGCCCTATCCGCTCAGCCGGGTCTACTGTAACTCTTATTCACGACTATTCAGGAGTACGATGGGACTTCACAGCATCTCCGTCACAACCATATTTGTTGTGTTTTCACTTAAATACTGCGGTCAACAGAATATAGCGCCCGAATGCAGCTAGTAGTTTACAGTGCTCAGAAAGTCGGTTGTTACGGCTTCTCGCCGAGTTAACCGTTAAGTTAAAAACAAAGTCTATGCTCTATAAGCAATTCCTATTGGGTAATTCCGGCCTCCTGCTCTCTTACACACAAAACTTGTTCCCGCCATTGCCAACAGGTGTGATCTTTTATAGATAACGAGGAGAGGGAGTTCCAGAATCCGCGTGTCTAGAAAAGACACGTGGTAATTTCTCTCCTTTTTTGTTCTGGATTTTTACACTGTCGCCGTCGGACGGTTGCCAGGAAAAAGAACGCATTACTTTTAACACCTTCCGTCCTAGGAGAAAAGTGTATATATATATATATATATATATATATATATATATATATATATATATATATATATATATATATATATATATATATATATGTGTGTGTGTGTGTGTGTGTGTGTGTCTGTAATTCTTAAATAATGCACAAACAACAACAGTATTTTCTTTTCTTTAAATATACAATTAAAGATTTGTTTGCTGGAATACGGTGATCAAAACAAACCCTCAACATTTATTAAAATAGTCAGAAAAACAGAATAAGGTAACGTTTAAAAAAAAAAGGTTACACATTAAATGCAAGTGAATTTTAGAAATGTTAGTAATTTAGGCTAGAAATCAGATCAAATTCGCCTTTTTAAATAAGGTGGGGTGAACATCAAATCATTCTTAATAACACCCTGATTAATCTCAATGAGGAGTCTAAGGAGATAAACCTTTCCCAAAGTTGACCTGGATTAACTGAGGCTAGGGTACCTTCATTCAGCGTCCTATTCATGAAATTCTCTATCGGTTGTATTATAAAGTCATACATATGTGGTACTCTCAACAACCTACTACTTGTTCAATGTTCACACAAGTCGAAGAAAATCAGTGTTCCTTATCGGGATGGGGGTTGTGTAAATATTAACACAGGCGCAATCATATCACTCATCGCAGCCATCACAACATATTAGCGGCCAGTCATCCTCTTGTTGGCCACTTCCTGTACAAATCGCCAGACCATTTCCTAATTACTTGGATGATCAATTTCTTGAGAATGAGGGGTCACCTCATCGTCTTCGTGCGTTACAACCAACAACAAGGGTAACAGATAATTAATAGAGTACGTCTGATCTCTGATATCCCACTTTTTTAAGGCACACGGATTAAACTAACACTTCTTGGCCGTGAATGAGATTCAATATTTTTTCCAACATCCAAAGGTTCTGGGTTTATCAATACGATATCTCCAGTTTTGATTTTAATCTCCGACGAAGACTTAAATAGATACCTTGAGGATTCCAGCAAGCTAAGGAGATAATCTTCGTACCATAACTTTACAATTTTTTTAGCAACTGATCCCATTTACAGACAGTTTCGACAATCGGTGTCAGGTCACGAGGTTTAGTACAACATATATCGATATCCTGTTTCCCTATCATAATCTCTACATTTTTACCACGTTGCATAATGTAGTTAGGATATATAATATCTAAGCCCATATCTGAAGAACAGTATGTGAATCGCCGATTGTTTATGGTGTTCTAAATATTAGACAAAATAATCTGTAAATAAATATAATCCACACTGGAACGTCCAATAGACTTATCCAGACACGATTTCAGTCTACAATTAAGTCGCTTCCAAACACTGCCAAGCCAATCGTTATACAAGGGAATAGTTAAGTGTTTTATTTAATAAGACCTAAACGACGTGTAGTACTCATTCGAAATAATAAAAAAAATCTTTGAAGAGCTTTTCAGTGGCTAGAAATGACTTGGTATTACACTATAAATGTGGCTTGGAATAGTGTTTTAAAGCCAACACGAATGAATGCCACGCCATATCTTCCATCAAATCTCTGTGTAAAGCACGAATGTTTAATCAGGTGAATATTAATAGGTACATTTTACTTCTGCCTCCAGTTACGTTAACCCAAATATGACCGGTAAAGTTTACACCTATGGGTAGATACAACATTACCGATTTTACTCTAATTTCGTGGAGACATACCATTTTTGTATGTGTTTAAGATACAGAATTAAATCTTTTGAACGAAAATGACAGTTTTAAAGGCCTGTGTATCATGGGAAATGCAGAATCCTAGAAAGCACATTTTATTCAGAGTAGAGGCAATACCCAAATGGCTGCATTTACAGTGACAATCAAGGATTAAAAATCTAGTCAGATTTTTTTTCTGACAAGGAGAATGGGATGTGTCTCTGTTAGACATTTTATGACGGTCGTCTTCGAGTATAGAATCCAGAGGTTAGCAGTGAATATTTCGGAGACATTAGGAAAGCGTAGTTCAGGTTAGCAGTGGATATCGCAGCAAAGTAGCAGAGCGTAGTACTTCCTTCTGTCATCTTTGCCTGACAATTTGGCACTGGTCATTCAGGTAGGGTAAACAAAAATGGCCGCCTTTAAAAACAACGGATAGAATGTTCTGCGGATTCTGATTGGTTAACCTTCTATTGGCAGACTATAAAGTGAGTCAAGGCATTTGAACTAACTCACTAGTTATAGTATATATACACAAAAAACTGCAACATTCTCTTTGTGATCACATATACTACATTTATTATCTTTCCTTTTGAATGGAAAATACCCTGTTCATCGCAAAACAAATTCATTTTTTTTACTAATTCAGGAATATTATCCTTTGCTGGGTTCGAGAGATATTCCCTTTCTTCCACAAAAAGGCTTGCCGATGCATTGTTTTTATCAGATAATACAGGTACTAATTGCAGTCAAGAACAAAATGTCTCAATTCATTAATGAATTACATTACACACGATGTACTTCTCAACAATTTATTGAGAGAAGAATATCTTTCTAATTTCCCTACAGCTTCTACTTTGTTGGTAAGCGAACTAAAATCACAGCCGATTGAATAACGTTCGTGCTTTCTTGTCTTAAACAATTTAAGTCGCTGTCTGTCCAGTCTATAGATCGTATGGATAGTCACTTTGGCGCCTTTATCCAAAAGTTGAAATGGCTTTTGAATTTGCTAATCGAAAGGACACGAGTAATCAGTTCTACGGGATTAGTATCTCTAGGCACATATTTCAAAAGCATTCTGATAAAGAACCGGATCTCTTTGTTAGTTTCTCTTTTAATTCTTCTAATGTCCTTAACTCTGTTCTTAACAACATTTTTGGTCTTAATTGTATCTCAGGTCAAACACGACAAAACTATCTGCAAGAATTATTTCTCAAATAATTACATGGTAAAAGTTATGTAATAATGTAGCAAGACATTTAAATCCCCAAAAAGACAGATAATAATTCCAAAACAGGCAACTTTTTTTTTCGTTTAGTGGGGCGAATTTAGCTATGGTGATAATTAGGTCGATCATTTCTTCTTGCACAGAATATGCTGTAAATCCAAATGCCTCTTTTGCAGTATCACAAAAAATTAATCAGGAATCCGCTCCTTCATTTACTGCCTATCTCGGTAATTTCAGTGTACACGGAATGGGAAATTTCCTTGGACAATATGTTCTCCGTTAGTAGATGTTCATGAGTAAATAGGATCGTTCCAATCTAAATTCAACTCCCAAAGTTCGCTAACGAGGATGCGGGCTCTAATGGTGACAGGAAAGCAGATTTGAAGGTCGGCAACACAAAATCAAGCAACTGCGTAAATTTAATTATTTGGAAAGTGTTTTGACAGAGAACGGTAAGTGCGACACTGAGATCCGTAGACGTATTGGGATGGCCAATAACGCTTTCCAAAAGCGTTTATTACGAGGCAGCGGGATTTCGTTTGTAACAGAGAAAAGTTTACTGAGCTGCTACGTGACATCTGTCCTCATTTACGGCAGCGAATGTTGGACGGTCTCCTCAAAGATGAAGAAGAGCCTCGCGGTAACGGAGCTATGTTTCTACAGAAGGATATTAAGGATACCATGGACCGAACATGTGAGCAACGATGAGGCTTTGGAGAAAATGCATACAAGGAGGAAACTTAGCATCAGGAAGAGGCAGCTGAAATTTCTGAGACATGTAATGAGAAAGAACGTCTTGGAGAATTTGATACTCACAGATCAAATAGAGGGAACGAGAGACAAGGGAAATCAGCGCAATACATACCTAGCCGGCTTAAGCTAGTGGATGACAGAAAGTGGCCTTGGTGAAATAGCGAAGGGGGTTTGGGAGGAACCTGGGTCAAAGTTTTTTTTATGCCTTAAGAAGTATACTTCTCTGTATAGAAGGCTGGGGGTCATTGGAATGATGGGAAATGTACAATAAGTCTTGGTAGAGAGTATATTCATAGTCCAAGACTTTTTCACATTGACAGAAATGTTTCACAAGATTACCGTCCTCCCTTCTCTCTCATTTCAATGTGAGTAGTCTAACAAGAATGGAAATGAATATTACCTTCCCACGAACTCTTGACGGACTCAGAGTAAAAGGATTTTAGTTCCCGGGTGTTAATACAAGTCTTAACCGGGTTTTCTACACAAAAATGATTGTTAAGCATATGAGTACAAGGCATCATCAGAGTATTTCGGGGCGTGATGTTTAAGCATATAATTTCAGATAAAAATAGAGGCATCAAATCCCTAAAGCAGGGAACTCTAACGATAGCAAAGTAATTGATTTCCCTATTTGAAGAAGAAAACAATATCGATTTTTCTTCCCCGGATCACAATCTTATCCACAAGAAGCCATTTTTGATATCCCCCAGAAACACGTTCTTATTGGAACGGAACAATAACATCAGTTTCAAGAAGTCTCCCATGAGATTAATGTTGGTATAAGCAGCCTCATTTAGCGAAATAACACCACTGTTTTTCAGAGAGCAATTACAAATCAGTCATATTTTAGTCGTGGATTGTTCACTTTGAGGACAGGGCGATGAAGTAACCAAATACAATTTTTCTATTCGCTGGTGGGTGGGGACTTCTATTTTCTCAATTGTTCATTCTTTTTCTTGCTCTCGGAAAACTTCCAAGTAATTGTGATATTGGTTGTTTCTCACCAATCGCTACTCAACTCTATCCAACCAAGGGAGCTTCTCTTAGTAACATATATTTTTAAAGACAATGATCTCTTTGAATTTAACAATCTTTTTTCTGATCGTACTTAGCATGTTCCTCTCCCTCATTAAGTCTCCAGAATTTTCAATGGAAAACAACTGTTCACTGTCTCGGTCTACAGAACTTTCCTTGAGTGAGTCTCCGTAAAGATCATCATAAGAATGTATGGGCACCAAAAGAAAATTCCTCTCAAAAGAAGGGCAGGGAGCCATTTTGGGAATCTCCATTTTACAATCCGTCGCGTTTAACGCAGAAGATTCTACCGGGGCTATCTGGTGTGGATAGAAAAAAATGAACGCTGTTTCCAAAGGGGATAATACCGCTGTTTGTTTCCTACGAAGAATCAAAAAGCTACTTGATCAAATTAAAAGGTTTGATAAACTGGATCATGTTAAACTTAACAAATCCTGGAGGTTTACAACACGTGAATTACCTTCAACATCAGCGGCAAGAGAGTAGCCAAGATCATTTAGATTCTCAATAACCTGACCAAATTCTGAGAAATCCAGTTTCATGTCGAATAGACGGTCAATTAACTCTGGGAGAGGCCTCGTGTCACCAAGAACCAATCCCACCCCCAAAACCACTTCCCTAAATGTTTTTTTTTTTTTTTTTTTTTTTGGTACCCAGGTACATACCAACAGGATATTCAATGCCAGTCACAAGAGGGTCACATTTAAGAGATTCCAAAATATCATTGGGAAAATACGACCTCTGTCTTCGAGAGTCCAATAGGCAGTTACACACGCACCATCTTTTCCCTCTTTTCAGTAAGACACTGTAAATAAGCAAAATGTTGTTGAACAACATTCTGCAGATTTGTAACGGCGTTATTAAAACTCTGGCGAAACTAAGGGTTGAAACCATTTGCTGGAGCCCTTATAGAACTGGTAATTGTACCTAAAAATCTGTTATTATTGACACCGTCGAACATTTGGCAACAATAAGTTAACAAAACTTGTAAGATATCTGGAATTGTATCGTTGCAAAATGTAAGGATGGGATTAAAGTGTAATTATATTGATGCGAAATGTAGAGCTGGGACTAATAATAAAATACTGGAGTTAATATTACACCTGTATTAATACAAGTGTTTGCAGCAGATTTTTAGGTACAATTTCCCGTTCTATAAGGTCTCTACCGAACGTTTATAACCCATAGTTTCGTCAGGGTTTTAATGACGCCGTTATAATTCAGAAGAATATTGCTTAATGTAAGATAACTGCAAAATGTAGGGCTGGGGTTAATAATTGGAATTATATAGTTACAATATGTAGGGCTGGGTTTAATAATAACATAATGGGGTTAATATTACACCTGTATTAATAGAAGTGTTAACAACAGATTTTTTTAAGTACAGCATTCGGACACAGCGCACTGTGTTGGCTACGAGAAGAACAGTATGTACAGGGCCTAAGGAATCGCGAACTCTTCCCTGAGCAGTCAACAGCAGAATGCGTCTCGCTTACACAAAGGCTGCGCAATTTGAGCGCAGAACACAGTTCCACGCTCTCCTGGTGAGAAGTTTAAAAGAGCGAATGCATATTAATTTTAACACCACTGAGGAGAAAGAGAATAAGGAGAAAGAATGACGATTCTGTTACTCGAATGCGAGTGAGTGCCGACTACGATTTTTAGTCGAGTAACATTTCTCGTTATTTTAAAAGAAATTTAAAAGATATGGCTGTGAATAAAGCATTTCGAATGCTTGCCGAATACGATACTACGCCGTTATTCTTAACACTTTAATCAGTTTATTGCTAAAACAACAAAACACAACATTCCATTATGAAAAGAATAATGGAGCAAAATATGAAGATACGCTGTGTGGTTTATTATCTGAGGTAAAGATATGTCATCTAGAGAAAATATATTTCAATGCTTTTTAAATAATTACTCTATGTTTGCACCAGATTCCTTCATCCAAACCAAAGAAATGCACGATTAACACAAGACTCGCGACATATACAGAGTAACCCGGATATAAGAGACCCTGATATAAGAGACCCGGATATAAGATAAACCTGGATATAAGTGAGATTTTCTCTGGTACCAAATTAGAGCCATACTTACCTAAACAAAATAGACCAAACCCTGATATAAGAGAAATCCGGATATAAGAGACTTCTTCTCCGGTCCCGACAATTCTCTTATATCCGGGTTACACTGTATATCAAATCCATGCTTATTCCAACGCCAATCCAATTTTGGATAAAAAAAAATAAATAAATAAATAAATAAAAAATAGTACCACTCTTATTTCAAAATTAGCTTTCATTAAAGATCTGAAAAGCAGAATGTTTTCACAAGTATCAGCACTATATGGTAGCATGTTATCTGTAACTGCTGGACAGAATATTATGGTACCCTTTCTACAGAAAAATCATTTGTTGCTCCTTCTCAGGTTAAAATTCTCGGATGACATGACGTGGAAAAACTGAATCCCTCGACAGAAATGTTTCTAGGAAATTTTAATGTTTTGTGCTCGACAGGTATTCTCTCCTGCATCAAGCTTACATATTTATAAGCCTACCGTTCATCGATGCTCAGAATATTGCTGCCACATATGGTCCGATGCTCCTGCTGTATATGTAGATATTCTTGATAAAATTCAAAGAAGGATAAGCAATACTATTGGTCCTGACCTGGCATTTGGCCCCATTCTCTTTCTCACCTCCGTAGTGCAGTTTTTCAGTGTGTCTTTTTTTTTATTGCAACATGCGTCAGTGTTTTGAAATCCTCACAGTATATTTCGTATTGTTAAAGTTATCGTTAATCTTTTTGTGGAGATTTACAAACACTAGGGTGGAGTTGTGTATAGCGGCTCCGATTTGGAAATCAGTCAAATCAATTGCATTCACTAAAGTGCTTGGGAAAATATATGAATCCTCTCTTTCTCCTCCCTCCAGCTATGAATAAATAGCACGACAGACTGGGTTCTAATAGCCTTGGATGGCAACTGTTCTACCGCAGAAAGAAATGGCAACCTACTGCGGTATTGAAATCTGCGTCGTAAGAGATGTATCGAAAGATACATGAGCGCCTAAGCTTGACTCCGCATAAAACTGACTGCCATTCAATTTCGCATAATTATCGATTAAATTTAAATGAGATTATTTGTTTGAAAATATAAATTTCCAATATATTTTCATTGAGTTAGCTATCAAAATTGTGTAACCTATATATCTTATCCTATATTGCTTTCTATTATTTATATAATTACTGAATTCATTTTCTATCCTTAAGCAGATGGTTTGCCTCCAATGTAGGTTCTAGATTATTCTAATATCCTTCCCAAATATGTCAAGGCTATTGATCACTTGCAAAAGCATATAGTATATTTTTTTTAGATCTAAATTTCTTAATATGTGTTTCTAGCAGAAAAGTAAAACCAAATATTTGCCTCTCTTAACAGATACTGAATGTTAACGCTGATCAAATTTGCAAATTATAGATTCTAAAATACGATATCTCTGCATAAAGACACGGTATATGTATCACTGGATATAATTAGATATTGTCAAGGAGAAAATGGATATGTGCTGACAAGCTGCGTAATTTAAAATAATATTTCCCTATTTAATGCTAGCAGCAGAAATAAAACTTGTCATATATAATGCAACTTAAGAGTGCACAGCATTAAGACACTGGCGTCTTTCTTGTGTTGGTTTATGGCCATATCATGTTGAATTACTGATGCACGTCCGGTCATTGAATGTAAGCAACTTTGAGTTTGATCTGTACTTAGATAGGTGAACACTTGAGAATAGCAGTTGTTGTTAGCTTGTGTGTGCTTGTGGGGTAACGAATAACGGCTCAGAATTGGAAATTTGAGGACCTAGTTACAATTCTAGTTGGATTTATTATGTTTCCTTATGCGCAAATTGTATTAGGACACATACGAAATACCATCAACCTCATCTTCCTCCAGTTATGAGCTAAATCGTAAGACAGTAAATCATTATTATCTCTACAACCCAAATATAGTTTCTGGCTTTAAATAACTTGAATACGTTTTATAACGCCATAGAACTTGACGGAATTAGGTTGTCGTAATGGCGTAAAGGGAAGGGCTAGGAAGAGCGTATTATGAGGATATGTTCGATATTTCTTGATAAAATGCCAACAAAAATCAGCAATCAGGATGGGTTACTGTTTTTGGTAAATTTGTTATTTAGAAAATTTATTTAGAAAAGCAATGACAAGTGTTGTTTTTTTTTTTAAAATAATAAAACAATAATTAAATAAATAATACAACGAACTGTAATACTGTTGAAATTTTATTTTAATCTACGTAATAATCATGCTTTGTAAAACACCAAAACAATTCTTTTTATTATCAATTACTTTTCTAGCATCTGGATATGCGTGTGTTGTTATGGATAATGTGTCGTAATTTTTAATCGGAGAGCCGAATTACTATTTTTGTCGAGTTCATTATAATCACTTGCGCAAATATACCATTAGGAAATATATGAATCATCCTCTTCTCCTCAAGCTATGGGTTAATCAGTAAGACATGTATCAATGAACCATTATTATCTCCCCCCGAAAAAAAAAATCTTAAAATCTAAAAAAATATTTTCTGGCTTTAAATGACCTGCAGAGGGTTGATAAACTGTAAAAAACGAAACAATAAAAAAAAAAAATCTACGTCTTTCAACCATGTCCCTTAAGGACGTGGGGTATCATAACTCCTCCACAACATCCTATTCTTTGTAGCTCTTACTAAACACTATCTTGTGGTTACCCACCCCCATAATCTGTCATTTACACGAACTCGTAACGTACTGTAGTTTCTGACTTCATCCGTCTCTCTTGCCTTCAAAACGTCATGTGAGTATCAAATTCTCTAAGCCCACTTTCCGTAGTATGCTTTCAAGAAATGTCAACTATATTTTTCCTATTCTAAGTATAAGCATCCTTTTTGTTTTAATTTTCCACAAAACTTATACGCTGCTCGCATGTATCGTTATTTTCAGCACCTTTCCATAGAACTGCATTTCTGTTGCCTCGGATCTTTATATGTGGGGAGATTGTCCAGCAATCACTGCCATATTGGAGAATCACTATTGCATTACAGTTCAGCAGTTCTTTTGTTTGTCCCTAAAGAGATTTTGCTTGCATCTTAATATTTTGCTCAAATTATGAAAGACAGACATTATTCACGATTTAACAGCACCTTCTATTTTATGTGATACATTTTCAACCGTCTGTTAAAACATTTCCTAAATATTTGAAGTTTTTAGTTGCTTGACTTTGTTTTGTTTGTTTTACAGCATATCAACCTCAATGGGTTATTTAATTTCGACAAGATTTTTATTGCTGGTAATATTTTATCAAAAAATGTATTGCTGCTAATACATTTTTCTTTCAAAATGCATTGCTGGTAATATTTTCTTCTTCAAAAATATATTGCTGGTAATATTTTTTTCTTAAAAAATGTATTGCTGGTAATATTTTTTTCTTAAAAAATGTATTGCTGGTAATATTTTTTTCTTAAAAAATATATTGCTGGTAATATTTTTTTCTTAAAAAATATATTGCTGGTAATATTTTTTTCTTAAAAAATGTATTGCTGGTAATATTTTTTTCTTAAAAAATGTATTGCTGGTAATATTTTTTTCTTAAAAAATGTATTGCTGGTAATATTTTCTTCTTCAAAAATATATTGCTGGTAATATTTTTCTTAAAAAATGTATTGCTGGTAATATTTTCTTCTTCAAAAATATATTGCTGGTAATATTTTTCTTAAAAAATGTATTGCTGGTAATATTTTCTTCTTCAAAAATGTATTGCTGGTAATATTTTCTTCTTCAAAAATGTATTGCTGGTAATATTTTTCTTAAAAAATGTATTGCTGGTAATATTTTTTCTTCCAAAGTTTATTGCTGGTAATATTTTTTTCTTCAAAAATATATTGCTGGAAAAAAAATTTTCTTCAAAAATATATTGTTGGTAATATTTTTTTTCTTCCAAAGTGTATTGCTGCTAATATTATTTCTTCAAAAATGTATTGCTGGTAACTTTTTTTTCTTCAAATATGTACTACTGGTAATATTTTTTCTTCAGATATGTATGCTGAAAATATGGTTTTAAAAATGTATTGCTATTAAAATATTTTTTCTTCAAATATGTATTGCTGGTAATATTTTTTTTTACAAAAATGTATTACTGGTAATATTCTTTTCTTCAAAAATGTATTACTGGCAATAATTTTAGCTCAAAAAATTTATTGCTGGTATTAAAACCTATTTGTACACTTTCATAGATTTTTTTTTTTTGACACTAGTTTGGAGGTAAAATATTTATTTGCCCATAGTTGGGACACAACAGGTGCTACCAACCCGGCTCAGGATGGATCTGTGAACATTAGCAATTAAGAGGTGGTTCGACGCTTCTTAAAACCTCTTGATCAGAGGAATTGCTGTCGGACGTAGTTTATCGTCTTACCCAGGACGCGCTTGATTTTGTCTCCCATTCGTAGTTGGCATCTTGATTTGTTTGCCTTTTAAACGCTATAAGCGGTCTTTCATTTAGTCATTCATTTCTGGTGTTGTCTATATTAAATGGCTGGATTATTTCAGGCAGCCTTCGTAAAGTATAAATCTTCGGTCAAGAAAAAAAAATCAGAATTGCAAAAAAAAAAAAAAAGAAGAAAAGAAAAGAAAAATGATTAAATAAACTGTAGAAATGATTTCGGGTGATAAATAAAACAAAAAAATATGACAGATTTCTTACTCCTTCAGTTCTGCCCAGCAACCAAGGCATCTTAGTGATGGAACAAGGCTATTTGGACAGGGTTAGTGATCTCAGATTTGGTTCAATAATTTAGCTGTCATTTGCAAAATAAAAAACCCATAATTCATTATATAGCAAACACTATAAAATACCTTTCTGTGGACAACAATATTTTTCAGTAAGAATAAGATATATTTCGATCACTTAAACGGACGCTGTTGATTTAATCACTATGTCATAGATATATATTTCTGTATACATTTCCAGATGATGCATTAATTGATTCCACTGAATTCTCGTTGGGAAAAGAACTCCGAGACCGAAGTAACACTGTCCAAAGTAACACTTTTACAATATGCGACTATATAAACTAGAGCAATTTAGATATTTATTACTCTTCAATGAGAAGCACAAATTCAGATTTAAAGAAATATAAGAATAAGATTATGTTGAGCCAAATCACAAGTGAAAATATCTCGATATTATTGCAATATTCCGTATACCGACTGTTACATTGGTTAAACCACTGAATAATGCGACCCTTTACAAATAAGGTACACTATATGCATAATTGTAGTACAGAATATATTGCTGTCAGCAAAAGATGCAGAGCAAAGTAAAATTGACATAGTGCAGCAAATTATAATCAGAATATGTGACAGAAAACATTACAGAGAAATGGAAAGAAAATGAAGAACGTATTTGTAAAATAGTTTTGCCTGAAAAATATAGAGAAATATGTTACAGTAAAGGACCTAAACCCTTCTAACTAAAAATAAAAAAAAAAACGAAACAAAAAAACACCACACATGTTGTATATGCACGCTTCTGCAAATTAATTGAAACACAACGAATAATTCAGTTATTTTTTTCGTATTTTTTCAATGAAACATGACCCTGTGCACATGTTTGTACTTCGTGTGTCCTGTTAAAGAATGAAAAAGTATAACCAAGGAAAATGTTTAGCAACAAAATCCAAATAACGGAAATCTCCAGTAAATGATAAGGTACCCAACTTTTCGATCTATCATCTGTCATTAAATCATAAAACTCTTGCGCAAACTTTATCAATGTTTATTCATAACGCCAATGAAATTCTAGAATAGATCACCGAAACTATTACATATCTCCTTCCAAAAACTCGTGAAACAGACAATCCTAAAAAACATTATATTTCAATAACATATCTGTCCACTATATATACATTGATCAAGTCTTAGATCTTGTAAGACCGCTCTAACTTTATGTCAACACAAGCAGAAATCTCTAGAAAGGCAGATATTGCTGAAAACACCTCTTTTGCGTGCCTACAATTGTCTATGGTTATGTGGCTTTATCTCATTTTGGTTTCCTTTTGTAAAATGGTTAAAAAGTATTTCGCTTAAACAACCTAAGCTGCTACTAAATACCACGAGGGCGTTTAGCCGACAAAACAATTGTCTTTCGTAGAAAATTAGATGATCCTCCAGCGTCAGATTACTTTTCTGAAGGTTCTGGCGGACGACATCCTTCCAGCGGCTGCGTCACCAATGGCCAATTTGCAGATTGCGGTTCGATCTGGTAGAATCGTCCTCAAATCGTGGCTTGGCGTATCTTTTTAAATCGAATTGACCCCAAGCAAGAGAGTAAAGCTGTTAAGACATTAGGGGTTACTGCGTGGGAACGAATTAGTAAACATAAAAAATTAGGAAGAAGGGAGAACAATAGAAGAGTAATCAAGAAGTCAATAGATAACTATTGATACTGTATTTAAATTTGTGAAGATCAAAATTGGCTGGAAAGTATGCAGGGTTATGCAGAAAGATAAATATACTAATGTCTACCCAATACAAGGCCTAAGAAACACTCAGGATAGAGAGACACTGTGTGGTCAGAACGGGCAACTAATGAAGTTCATAGAGTTATGCAGGTAAGATAAGGGCTGATCCTAGACATGAAGAGGTCAAGATTATAGCCAGTAGGGAAACATCCTGCCGAGAATCCGTTTCGCAAAGCAGCAGTTCTTGGTAGGAAGCAGTCCAAATGGAACTTACTTCTTACGGTTGAAATACGAAGGGAATGGGGGTGATTCATCCACGTGTCCGTGGCATGGTGGGTCCCAGTTGAAAAGGTCAGGGCTACTTGGTTTACGGAATGAAGCATGCCATGATACATGCCATGGCGATAGAAGTGCGGGTAAGCAACCAAGCAGACAGTGTCATTTTTTTTTCAGATTCGATTGATTAGAAGAAAGTTCTTCTAAGACAGAGATTTCCCAAGAGTTGTTATTTTGTGGCAGACACTCCCGAGCGCATGGTTCCATAACGACATAAACGTTAGGAAGAAGAGAGAATAGTAGAAGAGTAATCAAAAAGACAGTAGATAACGATTGATACTGCATTTTTTGAAGATCAAAGTTGTCTGGAAAGTATGCAGCCGAAAGAGTGTTCCACAAGCATGAAGTGCGAGAAAAAAGTTAGCATAAAACTTACGGTTACATCTAGCTACTTTTTTTTAAATTGATGAAACATTGTTGTTAATATAGAACTGCGTTTGAATCCATAAATTTTTAGGTAGTATAGTGAAGAAAACATACGAACAGTAAATTATTTATAGAAAAGGCAAAGAAAGTAACTTTACGGCGGTGGGAAGTGATGGAAGCCGAGTTGCCAGGTCAGGACAAATAATATTGCTGATTATTCTTTGGATTTTACCAAGAATCTCCTAATAAAGAGTAAGAGCGCCGGGTGATATGAAGCAGCCATATTCTAAGCATGGTCGAATAGGAGACATATCGACATGTATGATAAAACCTAGAGCGAAAAATTGTCTAGCACAACACAGTGACCAAACTTTCTTAGCAGCTGACCTAGCAATAGATTCAATGTAGTCTTTCGACTTCATGTCAACTGAGAATATTAACGCGAGAAGATGCAACGAGTTCTTATCATAGAGGTTAGCATTAGCCATACAGATGGAAGGTAGAATGAGGTCAGTCAGATGAATAATAGAGAGCAGTTTTGTTTTAGAGGCGTTAAAATTAACAAGACATCATTTACTACAATTAACAACAGACTGTAGTCCATTTTTGAAATCAGCCACCGACTTGACCTTATCGAATTTATCTGACTTAGTATTAAGACACGTTTAAATAGTTATGCCATCAGCATAGATACATGTTGGAAAGGTCGTTAGTGAAAATTAAAATCAGTGTGAGACTAAGGATAGAGCCATGGGGCCATATGCATTGGCATAGAAGGATCCAGAAGAGTGTCTTTCAGGATAACATTCATTTAAAGAAAGACAGTTCAAAAATTCTTCCGGGGACACAATAACTTTTCAAGGCGTGAAGAAGATCGGTATGCCAAATTCTGTCGAGTGCTTTCGGGATGTCCGAAGCAATAGTCCGCTCTTTACCTTACTTATCTAAAGATTGAAACTATTTTCGTTAACGCATCAGCAGTTGATCCAGACAAAGTAAATCCATACTGATTGTCTGAAAAAAGGTCTGGAGTTCTAAGATGCTTAACTATGCAGCATTCATTAATATCTTTAGAAGTTTTCTAAAAAGAGATAAAAGGCTATTAGATTGATATATAGTTGGATTGAACGATTCACCTGTGTTCTTAAAGACTGGAAGAACAGATGGTTATTTCCAACAAGTAGCAAAACACGAAGCATTTATTATATAGTTTAGAGAGAACAGGGGGAAGGTCGTGAGCTCATAGCTTAAGGATTATTACAATTCAGAAGCTCATTTCTTAAGGACTATTATTATCCACATAAATCTCCGCTCATTTTCCTATTATAGATGTGTAATTTTTATGAGGAGGCACGGCGGAGGAATCGGAACTCCGGGTTCGAATTCCAGTCGCATACATTGCGTCAGCGTTTTGAAATCCTCACAGTAAATTTAGTATCGTTCAAATTATTTCTAACATTTTTGTGGAGATTTACAAACACTAGGGTGGAGTAGTGGATAGCAGCTCGGATTGAGGAATCAGAGAGCCGAGATCGAATTCCCGTTGAATCCATTGTATTCACCTACATTCTAATACCCTTGCGAAAACTATGAATCCTTTCTTCTCTCCCCTAGCTAGGGGTATATAGCAGGACAGACTGGGTTCTATGGCCTTGGATGGTAACTGGTCTACTGTAGAAAGAAATGGCAACCTACTGCGAGAAAAATCTGCCTCGTCAGTCATATATCGAAAGATACATAATCGTTTAACCGTGTATTAAGCATGTCAATAACTGACTGAATTTTTATGGTACGTCAGCGAATATGGAACCTCCAAATAAGGTCAAGCGGTAGAAGTATGCAAATCAAAGTATCCAGACGATTTTCTGCTCTAGAAAAATAAATAATTAAATTAGTAGCTAAACATCATATTTCACTAATTATGAGCCCAGCATTTTTCAACATTTTTTTCTAACAGTGTAAGTCAAATTTTCCGTTATTTTTTTATCTATTTTATTCTTGAAAATAGAAAATTCAATTACATTTTATTCAATCATATATTCACCATTATTTGCATTGATGCTTAACGCTTGCCGTACAGTTTCATGATAATTATTTTTTTGTAAATTTCCGCAGGTTTTATGTGAAAATATTTTTAATCAAATCTTGAATCCGGTTTCAATTCGATAACATTTTACACATCACAGCGTTTTGTAGCGATCGAAAAAAATAATAATCATTTGATAAAATGTCAGGTGAGTTTTGCTTGGGCACGATAACAGAAGAAACTAGTTCCAAATTTTTTTCTCGTGTTATTTTTTAACATTTTAAAAATCATACATATTTATTACATTTTACACATAATACATATTTTTTTTTACATACACATCATACATACTTTTTATATTTTACACATCATACATATTTTTTTTTACATTTTACACATCATATATATTTTACACATCATATATATTTTTTTAGATTTTACACATCGTACATTTTTTTTACATTTTACACATCAAACATATTTTTTATATTTTACACATTAAACATATTTTACACATTTTACACATCATACATATTTTTTTACATTTTACACATCATATATATATTTTTACATTTTACACATCATACATATTTTTAACATATTCACATCATACATATTTTTTACGTTTTACACATCATACATATTTTTGTACATTTTACACATCATACATATTTTTTTTTACATTTTACACATCATATATATTTTACACATCATATATATTTTTTTAGATTTTACACATCGTACATATTTTTTTACATTTTACACATCAAACATATTTTTTATATTTTACACATTAAACATATTTTACACATTTTACACATCATACATATTTTTTTACATTTTACACATCATATATATATTTTTACATTTTACACATCATACATATTTTTAACATATTCACATCATACACATTTTTTACGTTTTACACATCATACATATTTTTGTACATTTTACACATCATACATATTTTTTTTACATTTTACACATGATACATATTTTTAACATTTTACACATACTTATTTTTTACATTTTACTCATCGTACATATTTTTTACATTTTACAGATCATACATATTTTTTTACATTTTACACATCATGCATATTTTTACATTTTACACATCAAATATATTTTTTTACATTTTACACATCATACATATTGTTTTACATTTTACACATCGTGCATATTTTTTTACATTTTACACATCATACATATTTTTACATTTTACACATCGTACATATTTTTACATTTTACACATTATACATATTTTTTTACATTTTACACATCAAACATATTTTTTACATTTTACACATTAAACATATTTTACACATTTTACACATCATACATATTTTTTTACATTTTACACATCATATATATATATTTACATTTTACACATCATACATATTTTTAACATATTCACATCATACATATTTTTACGTTTTACACATCATACATATGTTTGTACATTTTACACATCATACATATTTTTTTACATTTTACACATGATACATATTTTTAACATTTTACACATACTTATTTTTTACATTTTACTCATCATACATATTTTTACATTTTACAGATCATACATATTTTTTTACATTTTACACATCATGCATATTTTTTACATTTTACACATCAAATATATTTTTTACATTTTACACATCATACATATTGTTTTACATTTTACACATCGTGCATATTTTTTTACATTTTACACATCATACATATTTTTACATTTTACACATCGTACATATTTTTACATTTTACACATTATACATATTTTTTATATTTTACACATCATACATATTTTTTAAATGCATATTTTTACATTTTATGCATCACAGCGTTTTGTAACGATCGAAAAACTTAATACTCGTTTAATAAATAATCAGGTGAGATTTGTTTGTGCAGTATGACAGAAGTAACTACTTCCAAAATTTGTTCTCATGTCATTTTTCATGCGTTTAGCCTTCAATATCTCTCTATATTTCTGAGTTGAGGTATATTGCTAGGTCTATTATCCTCATCTTTGTTGTCATATTCACGACGTTCAGCCGTAGCACGCCCCGGCCTACTTCAGGTGATTGGAATTTTGAACTGTACTCTTTATTTTGGGCGACGAGGTAGATTGTTCTATTTTCACGTGCCATGCCTCTTCAGGTTGCTAGAGTATCAGTTATCTCCCTTTAACTCAAATCTACAAGTTTTTTTTTGTTCATCTAAGCTCACAACACTTTGGCTCATGTCAATGGATTCATCCAACGCTTTTATCCAATGTGCTATGTGTCCTTGTTCGAAATTCTAATCACCTGAATAAAGCCAGTGCATACAACGGCGGAAACGTCGTGAATTTGACAAGAAAGAAGACTAAATCAGACCACCTATGCAGAGTACCACTGCATTAGCAAATGTAATCATACATTTCATCGTGGCTAATGCTAACCTCCGGCATTGTGCCGCTTTGCGTCTACTCGCGAAAACGTTTCCGCTGGCATGAAGTGGAATAATTTTATTGAATCATTTTCTAAATCTTCTGCTAAGAATTTTAGTTTACTGTGCCGTTCCAGACATCTTACATATTTATATGTTACTGTTGCAACGGAATGTTCCACACTACTTTCACCTATTAGTCTGATTATATCAGTAGATATCAATATATATATTCAGCACAGGATTTACTTACTCCAATTAGTTGGAGATTCGTCTCCAGCTGAAACTATGCCAAAGTCCAGAGTCTCGTCTGGAGAGGTAGACAGCTACCCGACCTCGTGTATACGGTGCCTACGGGGAATTTTTGACCGAGCATACGGGCTCGGATAACCCCACGTTAAATTCGGTTTTGTGCCACATCTAACCGCGTGAGGAGGTTGGCAAATATCCTTGCTTTGGCAATTAATTGGAGATTTGTCTCTAGCTGTGTTTGTTGAACTCTCTGCTTTCAGGCAGAGTTGACGCTAGACGTGGCTAAGCCGAAGGGCAGAGTCTCGTCTGGGTGGTAGACAGCTTTCAGACCTCGTGTATACGGCTCTAAGGGGAATTTTTACCCGAGCCTATGGGTTTGGTTTTTACCCAGTATTAAAAAACGGCCTTGTGGCACATCCTACCTAGCGGTGTGGTAAGGTAAATAACGTTGCTTCGGGAAGTAACTAGAGATTCGTCTCCAGGTATACTGGACAAACTCTGTGCCTCCGGGCAGAGAGGATCCCCAGACGAGTCTATATCTCACGTTTAATTCGGCCTTGTGCCACATCTGAAACCGTGTGGCGGTCGGGATAGATCCTTGCTTAGGGAATTACTAGCCTTCTACCCGATTTCCTCTCTTTCAGTAGTGTATTCTCTTTTACAATAAACCTCTCTACTATTTATCCTTGGGTTTCGGTTCAACCAAAAAAAAAAAGGAAAAAATTATTCTGTAAGGAGTCAAAATTTTCTCAGAATAATAAAGGATCCGGATTTGTGGAGTACCATGAACACTATCTTTCTGAAGGGAACGCCTAAGAGAACAATT
>OZ010593.1:13628076-13643076 GCA_963932145.1 Acanthosepion lycidas | reverse complement strand
TGCGACGGTAGCTTTCTACTCACTGAAAAGAAAATGTTTTTGATTATCGCTGTCTGATTGGGAATGGTCTCCCGATTTCTTCTAAAGTGTTTTTCATTCTCTACCATTCCCAGTAGACAATTGCATCTTAATTCCCTTAGTGTAATTTTCGCCTTGCTTGGGGTGAATTGATTACATTTTTAAAGTAGTGCTGATTACACGGTGACCTTAAGTGTAAAAAATCGTGCATTATTTACAATTTAACAAATACAGTTTGCTGAGCACTATCAGATACGGAGACTCACATTCTTTTATTTAGCTTCACGTTATTTATCACAAGAAGTCACTAGTTAGGTATTCACAGTGCATCAGATCGATTAGTATTCTATTTTGCCGAAGTGCCTCTTCTTACCACTCTTGTTTTAGTTGTATCTCATTGGAATCAACCGAAATCTTCTTCACATATCCCGAAGTAAAATTTCAACGTCCACATTACATTGGTTACTTTGTTTTTTTTTAATAGAAACAATAGTTTCTGCAACGAATATATATATATATATATATATATATATATATATATATATATATATATATAGCGAGAGACAGATATAGAACTCGACCAATCAGATCGATATTCGAATAAATTTCCTGCTGCCGCCGTCAAGTATTCTTGCTTTGAAACAAGAATGCAATGAAGAGTCATTTTTAAATTTCTTTTTTAAATAAATAAATTGAGTATCATTTGAAGCAAGACATTTAATAAAAGAAAAATCAACGCAAATAAATGCTCGCTTCGCTTTCTTTGTGGTCTAACCGGTGGTTGTCTACTTTGCTGCAGGGAAAGCGATCAAACGTAATTTGATCTTTTAATGAAAGCAAATATTAAGATATTGTATAATTTGTAAAGTAAAAACAAACAGAATATAGGTAAAAATATTCGTTATGATTTATAGGTGTCTTTGTATGTTTATAATTGGATGTAATGACAAATATTCTGGGTTAAATTATTCTGATTGGATATTAGTAGAGATGAAGTTGAGGATAGGATCTATCGATGACTGTTGTCTCGCCGTTTAACTAGCTCAATGCAATCAACACTTCTTTTTGAATTGTTTGTTTTCTAACATTTTCTTCATCTGTGAAGCGCCTAATTTCTTACTTCCCTGTTCATTTATTGCCCTTTCCTTTCTTCTCCTCCTCACTAAAGTTTTCTCATTCTTAGTCACTTCATTCAACCCGCTACATTGCATATATATATATATATATATATATATATATATATATATATATATATATATATATATATATATATATTAGAATAAAAAAATATCAATAAGAACAGGATTACTTACGGTTCTTTCTTTATTTATGTATGTATATATATATATATTAAATAATATTTACCGGCCTGAATGTCCGAGAAATTTTCATAGAAAATATTCGAACCTGCATCCTATACGGAACCGTCATTTAACCTGACGTGCCTAACCGCTCGGCCGCAAAGGATCGTTCGGTTGGCAAGGTCGAATTTACTGCTCATAAACTTCAATCTTCCATGAATCTCGTACATTCATAACTGCTCATGGCGTATCAAATGTAAACAAATGACGTCATACATTAAGAAATGGACAAAGTCCGACAATTTATTTATTAAAGACATTTTTATGTTTAACGTTCTTTTTATAGATACAAGTATTTAAGTAAATGCTCTGTTTATAATAAACAGTATTAAATAACATTTACCGGCCTGAATGTCCGAGAAATTTCCATAGAAAATATTCGTCCTTTGACAGGATTCGAACCTGCATCCTATACGGAACCGTCATTTACCCTGACGTGCCTAACTGCTCGGCCGCAAAGAATATATATGTATGTATATGTATATATATATACGGTGTTTTATATTGATAATTTTTATTCTTATTGTTTCAAACCAGTGCTCAATGTGAATTTACAGATAATAATTTTATAAATTAAATGATTTAAAATATGTTTTTCCGCTACACAGTAATAACCATGTTTCTAATGGAAGCTGAAAACTTCTAATTTAATTTTGTAGTTAAATTAAAAGCAGTAGTTCCATTTCATCTTCAAGCGAATATTGGAATAACTTTTTTTAATATTTACTGAGTTTTAAATGCACACATAAAATACTTAATTCCCTGTTTGCAAGGAAAAATCCAATCATTCAAACAAGTTATCCCAATAATCCCTCTAAGATGAAATGGTACTAATGATTTAATTCAATTACAAAATTAAATTTAAAGTTTTTAGCATCCATTTTTGAAACATGGTTATTACTGTGTAGCTGAAAAACATTTTAAATCAGTCAATTTATAATATATATATATATATATATATATATATATACATATATCATACTTATTATAAAACCCAGGTTGTGTGTGTGTCTGTACGTTTATATATTGGATCGGATTTCCTACGTTTTTCAACTGATTTCAACAAAACTTCACAGGACTACGTAAAATTACCCTGCGGTTATTCTGACAGCGCCGAAAAATGGAAAAAATCAATTGTTTTTGCAAGAAATCAATTTGAAAAGACGATTAACAGGCATCGACAGAATGAAATGGGGGACAACTCATATCGAGTTATACTTATTATAAAACCCATGTTGTCTGTGTGTGTGTGTATGTGTGTGTGTGTGTTCATTTATATATGGGATCGGATTTCCTACATTTTTCAACCGATTTCAACAAAACTTCACTTTTTTTTGGCAGGTAGTGTTTCTTATTGTCTTGCACACTTTTTTCTTTATTTTTACATTCAGAATGCTTTAAAAATTCCATTTACAAGAAAATTGTTAATAATAAAATTCTATTCAATCGGTAGATTCATAACGATTGAAAACAATGTTTTTGTTTGAGTTTGGGTTTGACCAATTCGTAAAAAAACAAAAAAAAAAAACAAAACAAAAAAAACTAATTAAGACATGCGTGTCCATCAACCTTAAACAATAATCTTTGTCAATTTTATTTTTCAGTCTTTACGATGGCCGATACTTTATCTATCTCTTACTGTTACATCCTCGGGCAACGCCGGACTCTCCTGCTGGTATATGATATATCTGCAGCACTTGTTTTGTTATTTCTGTAACCACTTACTTGGTCACACCCATCACATGTTTTACTCTGTAAATATCAATCTAACAAATCTTACAGCTTGCGTCTATTCCAGAAATACATTCACAAGTCGTTCTTTTTATGTGTCATTTCCTTTCAGGATGTAGGCGATCATGCCTCTCCACCTCCTTCTGTCCCTTGCGAGCTCTCAACAAGTTCCTTCCATCTGTTTCCTCCCCCAGACTACGTTCTCTCCTCAACTAGCTTAAGTCTGCCAGGTATGTCACGCGTTGTATTCCCTTGTCTTTCTGTCCTATTTGATTCGTGAGTATGAGATTCTCCAGACCCTCCTTCTGGAACGATGGTCGATACTTCATCTATCTCTTACTGTTACATCCCCGGGAAACGCCGGGCTCTACTGCTAGTATATATATATATATATATATATATATATATATATATATATATATATATATATATATATATATACCTGACGTAAGGTTTCTTGGTTGTTTTCTGTATCACTGGAAATCATATGGTCGTAGAACATACAAAATCATACTGCATTTACCTTCGTATCATTATTAATTTAGAAGTGAGCTATAAATTTCTTGCTTAGAGTACTGGTCAAAATCATTACTCTACTTCTTTCTGTTTACATACAAATTTGTCGTTGAATATTTGCATTAAGGATACATCCTGCTCAGCTATCAGCTTCACTGCATTTAGACCTATATCCATCCAGGAAAATAAAATCTTGAAGCATAGCTTCTCAGGTAAACTTAACGTGTTTCTCTATTTGTGGTTGTTCTCATCTTCATTTTCATATTCATGACATTTCGGCCGTTGTAAACGCCGGCCTTCTTCAGATGATTGGAATTCCAAACCAAACCCTTTATTAAGTCCACCGGCGTAGATTGTTATAGTTTCACATATCATGCCTCTTCCGGCTATCGCATTTTCAGTTATTTCCCTTTAACTCAACATAACATTGATTCCCCTCTGCTGTAATGAGATATTGAACTCACAATTCTTTGGGCCAATCACTTGATTACTTCAACCAACGCTTTTATTCACTGGGTCATGTGTTCGTGAGTGTTCGAATCGAAATTTCAATTACCTGAATATGTCCAGAGTGTAAAACAGCAGAGACGTCGGGAATATGGCAACAAAGATGAGGACAACACCTCGAACAATGTAAATAGTTAGAATAACTTATCTAAAAAATATAGACAGAAGTTGAAGTTCAATATGGCAATAAAGATGAGGACAACAGCCCGAACAATGTAAATTATGTAAAGTGTTCTTCTTATTCAGTATGTTCTTGTGTCTGTTTGCATATGCAGTACAAGCTTCTTCAAATATATTTCTTATTCCCTTTTTCTTGCTTATTGACCTTATTGATCACGATTTTTTTAAGCATTACGCCCCGAGAAAGGCGTGAAGCCACTAGGATGCAGGGGTTTGCAGAAGATTTGGAGCGAGAGCAGATAGGAGTGATAGCAGAAAGGATGAGGAGAAGGATAGTGGATAGATCAAGGCAACTGGAGATGTCGATTGACATTACACTTGAATAGTAGGAGATTATAGCCCTCAGGGAAACAGTAATTGGGAAGGGTGCTCCACAGGCGAGAGGTGCGAGGTATGAGGCTATTGGAGTAGAAGAGACGGCTACATTTAAAACTTTCTACAGTGTAAGGGTGACAGCGGGATGCCAGCGTCGTAGGGCGCATGAATTCATGGAGTCTGGGAATCAGTGAAAGCAGCTCAGCGAAGCAATTACCATGAAAGTATTTGTAGAAAAGACAGAGAGAGGCGTCCGTGAGAGAGTAACTGTAGGCGAGATGCCAGATCAGGGCCAATTATATTCTATATCCGTCTCTTGATCTTGTCAAGAACTCTGAGGTAAACAGAAGGTGCCCTAAGACCATATATGGCAGCAATACTCCATGCAAGGACTAATGGTTGATTTATACTTTAATGAAAATTCTGAACATTTTCTGCAATTTAAAATTATATGTTCATCAATCAATAATTTAAAATATATGTATTTCAGTTTTTTATGCTAGAACATTACTATGATACAACGCGGAATTTAAAATAGAAATCACTTTTACCATTTTAATATATATATATATATATATATATATATATATATATATATATATATATATATATATATATATATATATTCGCTATATGAAGAATAACCTTTTAATCACATGATAAAATGTCTATGGCTATTAGATGTTTTAAGCCACAAATAATCACCAAGCATTGTGTAAGTTCTGCTTGAACTGTTTATATAAATTAGGATTTATGAGACGTGGAGATAGATTTTTAACAAGGGTTAATATTTGTAGAGACTTGATAGTCTTGATCTTGATTTTTTTTTTTTATAGTTTATTTTATTTGACTTTATATAGAGGCAAACTAAAGTTAAGCAACGTCTCGTCAGTACCTAGATGGTGACCGCTTCGGAATACCAGGTGTCGTAAGACTGGAAGTGCTGATGATGGAAATGAATTGGTAATTATTTTTTAGTATTTCCAGTCTTTATAAGTAGAATAATATTTAAATGAATAAATTCTATTATGATAAACTGTGGAATGTGTAGTGTACAATTCCGAACAAACTGGAAAATGGTATAATTACAAGGAAGCAAAGGTTTGTGCCAATCTGTATGTTATTCTCACTATGTAGTACACTTTGGAAAACCAAGTGATATAAGCTTGGATGTGCGGTGAATAACGGAACAGAAAATCGGAGAACCGAGTTCTAATTCCGGTCGGATTCGTTATATTTACTTTAACGCAAATCCTCTTGAGAATATGAACTCTCTGAACTACTTTAGGATATAGATCTATTAGGTTGGTGCAAAAATAATGACGCAATAATGTCGTTTTCTGACGTATTTTTAACGTCAAAAAACGACATTATTACGTCATTATTTTTGCACCAACCTAATATCTCTTCTTCTCCCAGCTATGGGTTAACTAGTGGAACTTGTATCAGTTAATCATTATTATTTCCCCAAAAAATTCATAAAAAGCGATAATCTTTTATGGCTTCAAATAATCTGAAAAAAGCTGATAAAAACAAATCAATTTCTCAAGTGGTTTTGTATCATTATGTTTATTTATTTTCATAATTTCTTTGTTTTTAAATTTTATTTGATTTTAAAGAAGGTTTATGAATATGCGTCATGTGTTAGTTGTTTGGCATTAGTGCATTTGTTGCAGTTTAATTAATACCAAGTTGTTTCGTATATGCATATGTTCTCCTTTTTTAAATATTCTATTTTTTGGAACGATTTTGTATTGCAAACAAAATGTAAAAGTATATGAGACCTTTTTTTTGCGTGGGGAGATTTTATTTTTCCTATATTACTTTATTTGTAATTACGTTTTTATTTTTTTAAGCAATATATCTCATGAGAATAACATAATATAAGAATACTTTTTGCCGGTAAATACTCTTTGGTATAGGTAACATCGCAGATACTTTATTGCATATCCTCACACACACACACATACACACACACACACACATATATATATATATATATATATATATATATATAATAACACATACATACATACATACATATATATAAACACATACATATATATATATATATATATATATATATATATATATATATATATATAAAAGTGAACATAGAAGTCAACACTTAGAGGCGACAGTCTGTTTCATGCTATATGCAATCGTCAGACCTGACGATTGCATATAGCATGAAACAGACTGTCGCCTCTAAGTGTTGACTTCTATGTTCACTTTTATATTTACACACGCTCTATTTCTGATATTGAGCACTTTATTCCATAAATATAGCACACCTTAAGACTATATTTCTATGTATGTATCCATTTATATAATAAATAAAACCAATACTTCATGATATCAACTATGAACATGGGCACAATATCTTGAACGTGCTTTGAAAATGAAAACATTATATAAGTATTTATATGAAACGATCTATTTCTTTTTAAGAGTTAACATATATTTCAACGTCGAAATAGTGAAATTCGCCCGGAAAAAAGAACAATTGGACCATTTTCTTTTATAAATTTATCTAACGAAAAAAAAAATCACATGAGAAATTGTATAGAAAACTAATCAAAGTACCTTAGTGTCATATTAAATGGAACGTGTATGAAAGAACGATTGCTGCCTAGCTACACAGGCATACACACACAGACTCATATCTATTTATCTATGTATGTATGTATGTATCTATCTATCTATCAATCTCTCTCTATATATATATTACATTTTTTTAATGTAACTATAACAACAAGAACATTTCCATTTGATTTTTGCCTTGAAAAAGTCGGAAGACGAAACGCGTTGGCAAAATCTAAGATCTTTTCCAATTGTCATTTTATACCAATCTGTCTTGTCCCCAGTATTGATCTGGGAATTTAACTATATATATATATATATATATATATATATATATTTCAGGGGTCACTTTCAGGTTTCTTAAAAGGAACGTTCTTGTGGAAGTTGTTGATCATCTTGCCCAGCACTGTCATCCATTCTTTATACGTCATCCTATCGTACGAGTAACACTTGAAGGATATTTTTCGATGTATCAAAGAACGTGGGGTCCAAGGTATATAACCTTTATAAAGCGCGTAAGTGAAAATTGAACTTAGAAAAGCACAAGCCGATATTGAATTTCTTTTCTATTTCATTTCCACGTCGATGTCGCAGTGGAGCGCATTGGGAAATGCACAAAGTATTCGATAGTAATAGACGATAATATGAACGCGAAATTAAAAACAAGAAATCACCGGTTAGTGCAGTCAAGCATGACATCAATCAGCACCAGCGCTCACTTGCTGGCAGGTTCGGTTTAAGGCAAATCTACAGAGAATGCAACACGGGACAATAGCCTCAGGGATTAAATTATTAGTTCGTGATATATTTATTCTGAATTTAGTTCCTGTACTGTGCAGTGTGTAAATTCTCAAAATAGTTTCCGTAGCTTTCAATCAGATATCCAGAAATGGTAGTTTTCTGTCAAATTATATAACTGCCACCGTTTTTGTGTTTATCTGTTTGTTTGTGTGTGGATGTCTGTGCGTAAATCTCTGCGTATGTGTGTTTGCGTGTGCATAAATTAATAAGACTATATAGACCTGAAATCTTACTTGATATGTTTCATATTGATTTACCCGTTTCTCAGCTCATTTGATTATCAGACTATTTTCATTATATATTCACGTTTTGTCAAATGGTTCCATCCCGTTTTGGTACCTTTGGTACCTTGGTTATGCATTTTTTTATTTTATCGCTATCGTTACGTCGATTCATGTTTGGACTTCTACTTCTCTCTAATTTTTACGTTTTTTTCTTAAAATTAGCCTTACAACTCATCAATATTTCTGCTGATGTAAGTATTTACAACAAGCTTGCGATCTTCCCAATGCACGCCATTTTGTATTTATTATAATACATATGATTACATTTACATATGTATTTATCATCAAAATTGTTTAGCATTTAATAAAAAGGACAGGTGTTGCTGCTTACCCATATAATGATGACGTAAAATTTACTATAAACGTAATCCAGAAAATGAATTGACGTACACAAAATTTGACTACGGCTAAAAACCAAGACGTGTTTCTCACCAGATTTATTCATCACTTACATCACGGCGATCCTAAGCGAAATGAAGATCCTGCCAGGGTTTCTTATGAGTAGATACAAACATAACAATATTAGGTACATATCTGTTTCCTAGTACCTCACAACGCTTGCTATCCTCTCCTTTTAAAAGAGCTGCATCAGGTCGAAAATTGTTTAAAGCTGCCATATATTGACGGCAGTACTATTTACTCTCGATAGAGTTCAAAAGCGTTTCAGCGTCCTTGTAGGCGACGTATTTTTTTCCACTCTCACAGACGAGACGTCGCAAATTTCGCCCTGCTCTGTCGCTATTTGCATGATGAGTTTCCCGTCATATACCCGTCAGGAAGTAGACTCCTTAGTTCTACCAGACCTAACCTCCACGGCTAAATCGCTCCATTCTGCGCACATTATAGAGAACCACCCTCATTCGCTTCATATACCCGTCATGAAATGCAGGCTACACTCAGAGTTTCTTTCTACGAACACCTCCGAAGAGGCTGATTCACCGAACACTAAAATCTTGACCTGTACAATCCTGGGGTTTACCGTTATTTTCTGCACACATCTGCATAAGCTTAAGCTTTTACTTTGTAACCCTCTACCTGTAGTGGCCCTAGGGCCTTGTAAATGGTGACCTTCACTGTAAAACAAAAGATGAGCACGAAAGTAATCTACATGTCATCCTTGTTGAGTTTTCAAATGAAGTAAACCTTTCAGTTGCACGAGTCCTAACCTGAACGGCTAAATTGCTCCATTCCGCGCACATTGTGACGAACCATCCTCATTCCCTTCATATACCCCTCAACCAAATACAGGTTGCACTCAGTTTCTTTCAACGAACCGCTTCCTTGTAGAGCTGACTGACAAGAGGCTTATTCACCGAACACTAAATCCTTAACCTGTACAATCCTAGGCTATACCCGTTATTTTCTTCATACATCTGCATAAGGTGAAGCTCTTATTTTGTAACCTTCTCACTTGAGTGGTCTAAGGCCTTGTAGATGGTGACAGTCACTGTAAATAAAAAAAGATGATGACCATCTAATCTATACGATATCCTTGACATCAAGTAATCAAGGTATTTGTGAAGAAAGGACTAACTCTGAATTATAAAATACAGACTGTACACTTGTTAGCATGAAAATGTGACACTGAATTGCAAAGTAACATTGGCATATCAAAATAATCCTCACAAAATGAAAAAAAAACTTTTAAGTATGAAGAACTGCCATTTAATATCAATCAACCTATATGGCAGTGAATACTGGAAAATGTTGGCACAGAGGCAGAGGATAACTGAGGCAACAGAGATGTGGTTCTAAAGAAGGAAGCTGAAAATAATATGGTCAGATTCGTTTCGATTGATCTGGGGTTATTTTTACGGCTTATCAAACATTCGTAGGTTATTTTAAGCCAGAAAACTTATTTAGATTGTAAGCTTTTTTTTTTCTTTTTAGATAATACTGATTTAGTGATACAAGTCTTACTAATTAACCCATAACTGGTGGGGGTGAAGATGTGGATTCATCCAACACGAGAAGCGAGAAACGACATGAAACACAACCCCATCTCTTAGCCTTATATTTTGATGTGAGTCCCGCCCAGCTTAACATTTTTTACTTAATTTCTCCCCGTTATATATTTGATCTCTTTATAGTCTTCGATCTGTGTCATAGATTTTCTGTCTTTTAGCGAGTTCAGTACGATTTCTATTCCCATTTATTTTTATATAAGTTTCTTGACTTCAACATATTTTGTCAGGGTCTAATTTTCTGTTGTAGCATACATACGGACAATAATAGTTATCTCCCCATTCACATAAATACATTAGTAAATACCGTATGTTGGTCTGCATTTGGATATTCATTGCAGAATTAACGTGACTCATTTCTAGCAGTTGATTACTACTTCTACGCGCCGCTGGCGAATCTGATATGCGTTGTTATTGTCCTAAGTATTATCGTTCATTACCAACCTTCATGGGATTATTCTATTCAGTAACCTTTCCTGGGTTACAACATGTTTCAAGGCTCCTTTTATAAATAAATGTCTTCGAAATGTAAACTATTTCTGATTTTATATATAACTAGCAACCGTAACAAGCTGGTCGATCAGAAAAAAGCGTTCAATTAGAATGGAGTAAAAACAGCATCATGTTTAGATGCAACAGAGTCTATGTTCTTCAGTTGCTTAAAGTAATTCAAGTACTTTCATTAAAAAAAACAATTTGAATTAATGCAGTTACTGATATAACAGAAGTAGTCTATATTTATTCAATTTAAGTTGGCCGAGGACATGAAGGGTTAAAACAGGCACCATAACGACCCTATTCAGACCACAATTATTTTAGAGTTTTTTAAATTCAATTTGTCAGTGTGCTACCAGGGATGTAAAAGGGGATACATTTATAAAGCAATTGTTAATTTTGATGAAAAATTGTTGAAAGATCAAGGAAAATTTGGAATCCAATAAAATCGCCATTTTTCACTATTTAAGCGGGTTTTCACTATATGGATGGACACAATTATCCAGTTAAATGATTGTTAAAAACAATCAACTTATTGTTGGCTACAATTGGATGAAGTCTGTATTAGATTGCTTGCAAATTGAGAGAGATTTTAGTTTAAAAATTGTGTTGAAGTCGATTTGTGTTTTAATCGATTTTTTGTTTTTTGCAGTTTTGCCCTAAGCACCTTATGCTGCAAGTAATCTACATACCAAATCCGAACGAAATCGGATGAAAAATGTTGATTTTATTGATTTTTGATCGGCTTTATCGATCATTGATTTTTTTTAATTATCGATTTGTTACACTAAGAACTTATATGCTAGGTTTGGTCAAAATTGGTTGGATCGATCTCGAGTGAAAAGCTATCAATATATATACATATATATATATATATAAATGGTCCTTTTGATAACGGTTGCTTACATCGTCCGACCATCTTAGGCTTACGGCCATATCACGTTGAAACATCTGTTCACGTACGATCTCGCTTCTTGACGATGATTCAGACAAGCAGATTGAAAGCTGCTAAGTCTACTAAAACATGTTGACTTCCATTCTACCCACTCAAAGTATAAGCGCTCAAGGGTGTTATGTGCTATATTGACAGCTGAATATTTGCTTTTCAACTTCTTTGTACCGTAGCCATGATGTTAAGGAACGTCGAGTGTGGTCAGTACTTGAACGTGTGACCGCTCTGATTGCTGTAACTCTGGATGTGAGGATGGTGTAATTAATAATTACTCGTGATTCTTAATCGGGGAAACCGAGTTCAAATTTCATTTGGGTTTGTTATATTCACTTACGCGCAAATATCCGTGGGAAAATTATGAATCAGCATCATCTCCCCCCACCTATGGGATAATTATTATGTGTTATGGGACCTTACCCATAATAACATAATGGACTATTGCATACGTAATAAATACTACGCCTCAAGAGGAAGCAGGGAGTTCAGCCTGAATTCGGACCGGCTGACCGTCTGATCGGTTGAACTCTCTGCCTTCGGGCGGGGAGGAACCCGAAGGGCGGAGTCTCTTTCGGGGACGTAAACCGACCCTGAACCCGTTTATACGATTTCGATGGGTATATTTTTGGCCGAGCCCACGGGCTCAGATATCCCACGTTAAACCGGCCTTGTGCCACATGATACCCTCCTGGTGGGCTGAATAAATACTCTTCCGTCTAAAGTCTAGAGTTCGACCTGAAGTCTGGAGTGAGGTCGGTCAGAAATCTGTCAGCCAGTCAGCGCGAGCGAGTCAGTCAGTCGAGTCACAGGCAGTACTAAAAGAGTCGTGTTCAGACCATTACTACTAAACCTGATTGTTCGTAGTAACACTTTCTTCTTTGTATATATTCGTGTTTGTAATATATCTGTGTTCGAGTTCTTCTTTATTGGTTCTACCTTGGACTGTCGCCGTGGTACAAGGAAACGGACCCTAACAGTATGACTTGCATCACCAAAGATATTATCTAAAAAAAGTTATTTCTAAAAAGTATTTTATGGCATTAAATAACCAGCGAACTGTTTATAAGCCGGAAGAATAAAATCAATTAAACTATGGCAGCAAATTCTGGACAATTTCCTCACAAATAACGTGGAAACATACGGCAACATGTTCACTGGAAGATTTCTTTTTTTTTTTTACAGCTTATAGACGAGATTGTACAAATTTTGCGAGAGTGACTGAAGCCGAGATGCCAGATGAGGATTAGTAAAATTGCACTTTCTTTTTAGCCGATCTTATATGAAATACTACGTTTAATAAATCCTACTCATAGAATATCATCTACATGACGGAAAAGAGAAAATAAAATATATCTACAGGTGAGTAAAAAACACGCTAAAATGAACGCCCTGACATCGCATGTAAATTGTTAGAAATATACGGATGTCTTTTCAGTTCTGATATACCAAAGGTCAACTTCCGTAAATTCAATCACGTGTTTAATTTCTATTAGCCTGACGAAATGAAAGGAATCCAAACAAAAACCACCATTCTACTCGACACGATAATTTACTTGTTCACAACTAACACCCCCATCACTGAAAGCGGCTGAATATTTAAACAGTACTAGCACAGTCACTTGGAAGATAATGACATTATTCGTAAGTAAATAATTATGCAACTTTTGAAAATCACGGATTCAGTAGACTTATGCACGGGTAACTCATCATTAAAAGCAGCCACTAGATGGATTCTGGGCATGATTTGTACGAGACATCATTAACCGGTGTTCCCTTTGTCGTCTTTAGAATAATTACTGCTCAAATAACTTTTCTTACTGAATACCTCGAAATTCGGTCCACTTATAGGACATAAGTTACTAAATCTTACGGCGAATCAGTGGTTGTTATTTACTAAGATCAACATAGTCTGGCGCAAGACCACAAGTAAACTACCTTGTCGACGGGGCTAAGAATTAGCCAAGAGTATACGCTGCAGATGTTTAAGTCACATACCGAGAAATACATGACAGCCTTTACGTGGATACTTACAGACTCGGATATGAAGTAAATCTATACTTATACACAAATGAAATCTCAATAAGTCGTAAAGTTTGTCTGTTTTTCTGAGATGAGGTAGTTACTATTTTTACTGTTCGTACTGTTTTCCTCATCGTTATTGCCATATTCACGACATTTCGGTTGTTGTACGATCCGGCTTTCTTCAGGTGATAGTAGTTGGAATTTCACGAATTCACTCTGAGACAAAGTGTTAAGAAAATTGCATTAGAATCAATGAGACCTGCGCTAAATGTCGGCTCTGTTGTACAGTCTTGAACAATCTCCTCGCATGTTATTAGGTTGGTTCAAAAATAATGACGTAATAATGTCGTTTTTTGACGTTAAAAAATGCGTCAAAAAACGACATTATTATGCCATTGTTTTTGTCCCTACCTAATATTAGGTTGGTGCAAAAATAATGTCGTTTGTTGTGGCGTATTTTTAACGTCAAAAAACGACATTATTTTTGCGCCAACCTAATAGAAGAGACATGACGGGAAAGAAACGCTGTGAACGGCACCAACAGAGCATGAAAGCAACGAGGAAGATTTTGACGAAAATGGAAACGAAAAGTATTCTTACACTTAGAATCAGCTAGAATCAGTTGATATATCTAGCAAGTATGATGAGGAAAAAGGGCTCGGTGAATTTGACACGTGCAGGAAGATTTCGGTAATACATATATATATATATATATATATATATATATATATATATATATATATATATATAGTTATGAAGAACTTTATAAACCGAAATGGTAAATCCAAGGAGGATGAAATGCTGAGAGCTCAACGTGGGAACAGGGCTAATATTTAATGAAAAACAGACCACTTTAAAGTACCATTACAATAATTTATTTCACCAAAATCCTTTTTAAGGACTCCGGATCATCAGGTCGTTGTTGGAAGTGTTACTTGATGATCCGGAGTCCTTTAAAAAGGATTTTGGTGAAATAAATTATTGTAATGGTACTTTAAAGTGGTCTGTTTTTCATTATATATATATATATATATATATATATATATATATAGTTAAACCTAGAGAGTCAGACAAACTTACCAAGGTTTCACCTAATCGGATCTTCAGGGATCCGCTTAGGTGAAACCTTGGTAAGTTTGTCTGGCTATCTAGGTTTTAATAGGTCTGCTCTGCTCATTGTATTGAGCACTTTATTTATTTGTTTTGGGTACTGGACTCATATGCTGGACGATTATTTTCGGTTAACGTACATGTTCTTGGTTCTTTCTTTTTTA
>OZ010593.1:13595576-13623076 GCA_963932145.1 Acanthosepion lycidas | reverse complement strand
AATTGAACAGATACTACACTCAGATCACATATTTATCAACTCCTCACAAGAAAAAGTTTGAAACATAGTCTGATGTGGAGTGCCTACACCAATACATGTGAGGAAGAACAAAATTGGTCATTCTTCACAATCAGACGTGCTGCGATTTGCATCTGTCATTTCTTCTAATATTTTCATGACAACTGCTCTGACGAGCTAATTTCACTGGTACCCCAACTGCATGGATTATCTTTGCTACTAGTTTGACATCTCCGTCCCACCCTTTCACTGTCGAAACGGTTAAATGCAATCGCCTCTTCTACTCCGACAGTTTCTTCTCTCGCACTTCCCGGCAGTGGAACTCCCTTCCTCTTACTTGCTTCTCTGATAGCTACAATCTTCAAATATTCAAATGTAATGTCAAATCGACATCTTCTGATACATTGATCCTTATTCCCGTCCTTCTCTATATCTTTTTGCAAACATCCCTCTTTACTCTTGTGTGCTAGTGGCATCCCCGCCTTGTTTGGGGGGAAATGCTTAAAAAATCGATACACAAAATCAAAAATCAACATCCTCTACTAATTATTCCAAGTAGTAGATCTCAGTATAAATCTCCCCAAAACACTAAGTAGGACTTGGAATTAGAATTCATGCAGTGATGTCACATTCTTTTTTTATGTACCATGTCCTCTCAGGACGTAGGCGATCATGGCTCTCCACCTTCCTCTATCACTTGCAGTTCTCAGCAAGTTCCTTCCCTCTGCTTCCTCCCTAAAACCACGTTCTTTCGTCCACATGCCAGGTATGTCACGCGTTCTTTTGCTTTGTGTCTGTTTCCCGCTATTCGACCTGTGAATATCAGGTTTTCCAGGCTCTCTTTCCTCATTATATATCCCAGGAACTTCAGCTGTCTTTTCCTGATATTAAGTATAAGCCTACCCTTTGTTTGCAACCACTCTAAGACCAAATCGATGTACACACGCTCGGTCCATGATATCCATAGTATTCTTTTGTAGAACTACATTTCGGTCGCCTCGAGTGTCTTCTTCATCTTTGAGGAAATCTTCTATCATTCACTTCCGTAAAGAAGGACACATGACACATAACAGCTCAGTATTTTTTTCTTTGTTACCAAAGAAATCCTCCTGTCTCTCAATATTCTGCCCAGCTTTTGGAATGTGTCCGTGGATGTTGCAATACGTATAGTATAGGAGATAATAACATTGAATATATTAGATTGGTGCAAAGATAATGACGTAATAATGTCGTTTTTTGACGTTAAAAATACGTCAACAAACGACATTATTACGCCATTATTTTTGCACCAACCTAATATAAAAGCATCAAGCCAGATTTGTCCAACGACGCCAGAGGTTACAAAACAAAAAGGGTAACCGAATATATCGAGTTTTGTTCTTAAATAACCTCGTTAGTTATAGATTTTCATATAAATGTCATGTATTCGCACAAAGTACATTTAGGAATATCTACAATGTCAGCTGTGTACAGCAGCTTTCTCAGTATTCTGTTCACGAATGGCTTCGGGCGTGCGAATGATATATGTCTTAGCGAGACACGTTCTTTTTCAAGCTTTGTCGAATGGCGCTATACAATCATAAGCAAAGATCTGTACCAAAAGACAGAGAAGACATCACTTGAAGTATCTAAATCTAAAACGGATAGCCCATGTAACTCGGAGATAAAATCTTCTTTTTTTTTTATCACTTCACCCCAGGGAAGGCGATAACGCCACTAAGATGGGCTACTGAAAATGAAGAAGAAGGGAACAAAACTGAAGAAGAAACCGGAAACTCAGTAATAGTATAAATTTCACAGCTCAGACGGGGACTCTAGAATATACAGTTGAAATAGAATTTAGGATGATGTAGTGATCAAAATCTACTCCTGTTCTTAGGATAAGGGAGAACCGTGAACCGGAGGATTAGTGAACCTACCTACTTCTATTGTGGACGATGACGTTTCACCCTATTTCAAATAAAATTTTTAAGAAGATCCCCCCAAAAATACAGGAAAGAGCGTTAACAGTGAAACCTATCTTCCTGAAAAATTGTTTTAAAGAAAATATTTTATAAATTTCACGCGAGAGAAGCAGCGGCTGTTCAGTCAATTAAAAATACCGAACTTTTCTTTATGAGAAGAAAAACCTGGACACTTTATTGAAAGCAAAAATCAGACAGTTGATGAGCCACGAAAGTTCACTAAGTCCAAAACACAATATCGTGCAATTGAATTTCCTTTCCAATTATCTTAGAGGCGAAATATCGGAGAATTGTTTGCAGCAAATCAACGTTAATTGATCCGTGTTCGACATTTCTTTCATTATTCTCTCTTGTATGAATATTTAAATGAGGGATTTCCACTTTTTTCGACGAAGACGACATTGTCATTGCACGATAAGCTCGTATTTCCTCACGTTCGCATGTCATGATATATAAGATATAAAAAAAAATAACTTATTCCTTAGATCTAATAAACAGCTCGTGCAGGTTCCAACTGCATCAACTGCGATAATATCACTAATGGATTTTATGCTTGCACTTTTAATGTATTTAAATAAGGATATTTAATGACACCCAAGAGGCGGCAATTTCTATAGACGTAAAGAAAATTTGAAATGCGTAGTTTGTTTAGTTTCGGTATTTTAATAAATAATAATGTGCGTAGCTGTAAATATGAAATCAGGATTTAACTGAAGGTTCGGTTCATTCATTAACACACAAACACACATATATATACCGATATATATATATATATATATATATATATATATATATATATATATATATATATATATATATATATACAATATATATATACACCAAATAAGTATATATATATATAATATATATATATATATATATATATATATTAGGTTGGTGCAAAAATAATGACGTAATAATGTCGTTTTTTGACGTTAAAAATACGTTAAAAACAACATTATTACGTCATTATTTTTGCTCCAACCTAATATATACAATATATATATATATATATATATATATATATATATATATATATATATATATACGCACAATATATATATGTACACAATATATATATACATATATATATTCACACAATATATATATATATATTCACACAATATATATATATATACACAATATTTATATATATATATATATTTACACAATATATATATACACAATATATATAAATGTACACAATATATATATATATACGCATATTATATATATATATATATATATATATATATATACAATATATATATATATATATATATATATATATATACAATATATATATATATATATATATATATATACAATATATATATACAATATATATACAATATATATATACAATATATATACAATATATATATATATACAATATATATTTACAATATATATATATATACACACACACACACAATATATATATATATATATATATATATATATATACAAAATATAGTTTCAGGATGAATTAATGCTTCATAATATAAAAGGATGTACTCTTTAACATTGCTGCCAACTTGGTGAAAATAAGGGGAATTAGGGAAATGGCATGTCGCTGGGTTGGATAAAATTGAAGGCACAGCAAGATTTTACGGGAAGGAATATGGAGGATAATGGTACATAAAAATAATAAAAATATGAGTTCACTCTTCTGAAATCATAGCAAAATAAAGCATTTTCCTAGATTTCAAGTTTATTGAATCATATTGAATTGCTTAAATAGATTTATAGAAATGATGGGAAAGTGGACGCGTTCCACCCGTTCCGAATTCGAGAGTAGGTCGGACTGTGAACGACCGCGGGGCCTCCAATCGTTCGATTTCCCAGATGGAATTGCGACGATCGAACGACAGCTATACCGGAGGAAACTTCGGAGGGAAACTTAGGTTGTGACCAGCTACTAGACGGCTCGATTGGTCTTTCGCCCCGCTAAACCCTTATCCGTCTATCGATTTACGCGTGAGAGTTTGCTCTGGCTTCATCCCGACTTTGCGGGGATCGTCATCATTCGGATCGCTGCTCGCTTGCTACGTGAAAAACGTCCGAGTCGTATTCGGAGAAAAAAAAATCACTGACACTGAAATGATGCAGCCGGGCGCAGAGACGAAAATCGACGACCTAAATCGTGACTAGTTCAAGGGGCGTGATCACATCGATGTTCGGTGGGAGAAAAGTTGAATCAAAGTAGAAAATAATTCACTATGAGGTAAATCTCTAGAGAGTCCCTTAATCACAAGGTCAACTATAGTAAATTTGAGCCCAGGGTCTTACAACATTTCACTATAATATCACAAAGTGTAATACCTATTTAAAAAATTGGTGGAAAGAAAAAGACACTAAATAAAATCAGGTAGATAAAAAAAAAATCAAATTCCCAGCATCCCTTGTACTTGCGCATGTGTAAAACAACGAATTTTATTCGATCAATTCCTGAAGGACGAAAAGCGTCACAAGTAAACTTTCTACATTTTACTAAACAATTTCCACAATACTGATCATGATCTTGATATATATATATATATATATATATATATATATATATATATATATATATATATATATATATATATATATATATATATATTAAATAGAGAAGGTTTAAATAGCTGTAATAGGGTTATTGTCACTTTTCCATTACTTTGTATCATATGAGATCGCAATATACACAGAAACACACACACAAGCACACACACATATATATGTATTGTATTTGAACAGCAATCCTTCAGTTATGCATGTTTCGTTAAAATAGACAAAGTACTACAATTAAGCTTTTTTTATGCGTGTGTGTGTAAACAATTATTTAGAAAAGTTTGACCAAATAACTGTAGGTTAAGTGTAGTTTGTAGTTAAAAATGTTATTTTTGCATTACCTTTTATCTTATTTTAATGCTTTTTTTATTGTATCGGTCATTTTCACACTGACATGTGTTTAAAATATATTTTTCCCTGTAATATTAGCAAGAAATATGATGGTATTATGTCGAAAATTAAGCTTAGATGACGGGAAAAATTCTCACTTTCACTTCTACGAAGGCCTTAAATTGTCGTTCTACGTGTGAAGGCTCTTCTGAAAATAAATTTATACCAAGATGATTTGGATCAAAACAGGTATACACGCATCTGTTTTAAATTTACAAAATTTTAAGACATTTACAACAAAAGGAGCAGTACCTGTCCAAGCAGATAGAGTACTCGAGATAACACTGGTGAACACATTTAAGTGAATGATATCTGACGCTTAATGCTCGGTCATTTGTGTGCGCTGAATAGAATTTTCAACTCGGTTTGGCTATATAACGTCCTGATTCTTATCAACAGCATGTCTGTCATTTTTCAGATTTTTCAAATTAGGACTAAAATATTAAGTCATGTGTAAAATTTTTATGTCAGGGTTCTTGAATACAATCATTTCAAACAAAGTAATATTACATTATAACGATGAAAATAAAAACACTGGAAAAATGTTCTTTTATAAGACTTTCTTAGCGTATTTGCCCGTTGATGACAGGCCTCTTTTCAAGCATAATCCGTATTCAGCCATCATATGGAAATCCCAACGGCCTTTGTATAGTTCGTCCATAATTTTCGTATCTTGCTGGAATCTCTCCCCTTTTTCCAAACTTGCATCACCTAAATTATTAGTTTGGTGCAAAAATAATGACGTAATAATGTCGTTTTTTGACGTATTGTGTCAAAAAACGACATTATTACGTCATTATTTTTGCACCAAACTAATACTTGGAAATTGGTTCAGATGGCTATTAAAGGAATGCATTTTTACGCTTATATTGAAACCTAAATTTTTGTAATCCCTTAAAATTTTTCATGGAATCTAGTTGTGGTTATCTGCTCCAAAATTGCCTAAAAATTTTCTGTCAAGTCCACATATTATGCATTTTTTTTCGCTTTTATTCATGACATTAGGTAAATCGCTATCATTAATTAATCTTCTTATTTGAGGACCGTCGAAAAATCCCGTCTTTTTTTATAACTTAGACTTGGAAATTTTGATGTTATATATATTTAAAACACCCGCCATTCGTATCAAAAGCTTTTACATATTTTGTTTAACGGGGCCTAGTTTGATATGCAGAAGAGGAAAGTATATTATCTCTGCTCACTAAATGTGAATTAATTACGTTTTATTTCTCCGACAGTAAGTGGTGTAAATGCTGGCCAGATTGATTTAAAATAATGTCCTTCCCGGCCTCTGCTGTCCCATAAGCAAATGGAGCAGGGACCCCTTGGAGTCCTACCTGATAAACAACTATTTTTAAGTCAACACGTATGAACAATTCGTATTCCGTATATGTGATCAATTCGTATTCCGTATATGTGATCAATTCGTATTCCCTATATGTGATAAGATTTTGAAAATGTCCTATATGGTCATATATTTAAAAAAAAATGTTGTGTGTCCAAACAGTATCGATCCGTACAGACTGCCAGTATGCAACAACAAACACTTAGGAATTCTTTTCGATCTGTCTAAAGACATATGCCAATCACTTGCATCATAAAACTCGCGACCCAATTATCATAACGAACCAGATATATTACAACAATATATTAGGTTGGTGCAAAAATAATGACGTAATAATGTCGTTTTTTGACGTATTATTAACGTCAAAAAACGACATTATTACGTCATTATTTTTGCACCAATCTAAGAGTAAACTCTCCTATGTTCTAAAATATTTAAGAGGTTTTATAATGTATCTTTTATAAAAGAGAGATACCTTCACAAATCTAAAATTATATATATATATATATATATATATATATATATATATATATATATATAATTTTAGATTTGTGACCGAGCATTAAGCGTCAGATGTCATTCACTTAAATGTGTTCACCAGTGTTATCTCGAGTACTCTATCTGCTTGGACAGGTACTGCTCCTTTTGTTGTAAATGTCTTAGAATTTTGTAAATTTAAAACAGATGCGTGTATACCTGTTTTGATCCAAATCATCTTGGTATAAATTTATTTTCAGAAGAGCCTTCACACGTAGAACGACAATTTAAGGCCTTCGTAGAAGTGAAATTGAGAATTTTTCCCGTCGTCTAAGCTTCATTTTCGACATAATACCATCATATTTCTTGCTAATATTACAGGGAAAAATATATTTTAAACACATGTCAGTGTGAAAATGACCGATACAATAAAAAAGCATTAAAATAAGATAAAAGGTAATGCAAAAATAACATTTTTAACTGCAAACTACACTTAACCTACAGTTATTTGGTCAAACTTTTCTTAATAATTGTTTACACAAACACGCATAAAAAAAGCTTAATTGTAGTACTTTGTCTATTTTAACGAAACATGCATAACTGAAGGATTGCTGCCCAAATACAATACATATATATGTGTGTGTGCTTGTGTGTGTTTCTGTGTATATTGCGATCTCATATGATACAAAGTAATGGAAAAGTGAAAATAACCCTATTACAGCTATTTAAACCTTCTCTATTTACTATATATATATATATATATATATATATATATATATATATATATATATATATATATATATATATATGTGGTGCAGTTCATTTTACATTACATGAATCATTCATACAAAAAACAGATATATCTGTTTTGGTATGAATAATTCATGTAATATATATATATATATATATATATATATATATATATATATATATAATTATTATATTTTTATATGAGTTTATAATAAAAACATTTTGAAATCGCTACACAAACGCCTTCATGTTTGAATATCATGATCATATTTCTTCGGCCGCTGATAAGTAAAAATATATTGCTATGGTAACAATATATTCCTCTACTTTCTATTGAGCAATTTTTAAATTGTAAATGCTATCATCAGTAGACTTTAACTCCATCTGTTCTTCCTCTCATTTGTGAGTGTTATATATATATATATATATATATATATATATATATATATATATATATATGTGTGTGTGTGTGTGTGTGTGTGTTTATGCATCTTTTCATACAGTAATTGAATCTTCTGTTAGATTTTACCAGTTTCATGACAAGCCATCTTACATCCGAATGTTATGATTAAATTTATTTGTGTGAAAGGTTAGAATTGCTCTCAATCAACAAATAAAATGACGTTGCTACGTAGAGGTTACATAGAGATTGTAGAAAACTCACAACGTCGCTAAAATATTGCCTTGTAGCATTCTGAATACGCTGTTATGTAACAGTTTATATACAAAAAATAGATAATAAGCTCCAGGAAGATATTGAACCGTTCATACCTCATCCAAATTAGTGATTATCAATTTAAAAAAAATAGATTTCATTCCTTCTATCTATATTTTTAACTGAATAAAATTTACTCTGGCGTTATTTAACCAGTGGAAGATTTTCAGTAAAAGCAGACACCAAAACTGTCATAACGTTGTTACAAGAGGTCAGGTCAATTTTGGAACCATGTATTTGGAGTTTGACATGATAAATAATGATACAAAATATTTTTCCAAATCGTTAACGAGATTAAAGATGAAGTATAGATTTAATATCAGATTATTAGACTTTAATTCCGGTGATCAGAAAAGGCTTATAAGCACAGCCTTATAAAATTTAGAATCTATTGAATCTTTAAAAATCGTATATGGACAAGATGCATGGAACAAGCATATTATTACTAAATCAATGTGCCACACAAATATGACTTTCATTTAATTCCAGGGGAAATTATATTGAAACATGTGTCTATACTTTGATGTAATATATTAATAGTGCAGTAGTTTTAGTGTGATTTTCAATAAACTATGCAAATTTAAAATGTTTTGTCCTAGGATTCGTGCCCAGCGATATTATAATGTTATATACACGTTTATATATATATATATATATATATATATATATATATATATATATATATATATACGCACAATATATATATGTACACAATATATATATACATATATATATTCACACAATATATATATATATATTCACACAATATATATATATATATATACACAATATATATATATATATATATATACACAATATTTATATATATATATATATTTACACAATATATATATACACAATATATATAAATGTACACAATATATATATATATACGCATATTATATATATATATATATATATATACAATATATATATATATATATATATATATACAATATATATATATATATATATATACAATATATATATACAATATATATACAATATATATATATATATATATATATATATATACAATATATATTTACAATATATATATATATACACACACACACACAATATATATATATATATATATATATATATATATATATATATATATATATACAAAATATAGTTTCAGGATGAATTAATGCTTCATAATATAAAAGGATGTACTCTTTAACATTGCTGCCAACTTGGTGAAAATAAGGGGAATTAGGGAAATGGCATGTCGCTGGGTTGGATAAAATTGAAGGCACAGCAAGATTTTACGGGAAGGAATATGGAGGATAATGGTACATAAAAATAATAAAAATATGAGTTCACTCTTCTGAAATCATAGCAAAATAAAGCATTTTCCTAGATTTCAAGTTTATTGAATCATATTGAATTGCTTAAATAGATTTATAGAAATGATGGGAAAGTGGACGCGTTCCACCCGTTCCGAATTCGAGAGTAGGTCGGACTGTGAACGACCGCGGGGCCTCCAATCGTTCGATTTCCCAGATGGAATTGCGACGATCGAACGACAGCTATACCGGAGGAAACTTCGGAGGGAAACTTAGGTTGTGACCAGCTACTAGACGGCTCGATTGGTCTTTCGCCCCGCTAAACCCTTATCCGTCTATCGATTTACGCGTGAGAGTTTGCTCTGGCTTCATCCCGACTTTGCGGGGATCGTCATCATTCGGATCGCTGCTCGCTTGCTACGTGAAAAACGTCCGAGTCGTATTCGGAGAAAAAAAAATCACTGACACTGAAATGATGCAGCCGGGCGCAGAGACGAAAATCGACGACCTAAATCGTGACTAGTTCAAGGGGCGTGATCACATCGATGTTCGGTGGGAGAAAAGTTGAATCAAAGTAGAAAATAATTCACTATGAGGTAAATCTCTAGAGAGTCCCTTAATCACAAGGTCAACTATAGTAAATTTGAGCCCAGGGTCTTACAACATTTCACTATAATATCACAAAGTGTAATACCTATTTAAAAAATTGGTGGAAAGAAAAAGACACTAAATAAAATCAGGTAGATAAAAAAAAAATCAAATTCCCAGCATCCCTTGTACTTGCGCATGTGTAAAACAACGAATTTTATTCGATCAATTCCTGAAGGACGAAAAGCGTCACAAGTAAACTTTCTACATTTTACTAAACAATTTCCACAATACTGATCATGATCTTGATATATATATATATATATATATATATATATATATATATATATATATATATATATATATATATATATTAAATAGAGAAGGTTTAAATAGCTGTAATAGGGTTATTTTCACTTTTCCATTACTTTGTATCATATGAGATCGCAATATACACAGAAACACACACACAAGCACACACACATATATATGTATTGTATTTGAACAGCAATCCTTCAGTTATGCATGTTTCGTTAAAATAGACAAAGTACTACAATTAAGCTTTTTTTATGCGTGTGTGTGTAAACAATTATTTAGAAAAGTTTGACCAAATAACTGTAGGTTAAGTGTAGTTTGTAGTTAAAAATGTTATTTTTGCATTACCTTTTATCTTATTTTAATGCTTTTTTTATTGTATCGGTCATTTTCACACTGACATGTGTTTAAAATATATTTTTCCCTGTAATATTAGCAAGAAATATGATGGTATTATGTCGAAAATTAAGCTTAGATGACGGGAAAAATTCTCACTTTCACTTCTACGAAGGCCTTAAATTGTCGTTCTACGTGTGAAGGCTCTTCTGAAAATAAATTTATACCAAGATGATTTGGATCAAAACAGGTATACACGCATCTGTTTTAAATTTACAAAATTTTAAGACATTTACAACAAAAGGAGCAGTACCTGTCCAAGCAGATAGAGTACTCGAGATAACACTGGTGAACACATTTAAGTGAATGATATCTGACGCTTAATGCTCGGTCATTTGTGTGCGCTGAATAGGATTTTCAACTCGGTTTGGCTATATAACGTCCTGATTCTTATCAACAGCATGTCTGTCATTTTTCAGATTTTTCAAATTAGGACTAAAATATTAAGTCATGTGTAAAATTTTTATGTCAGGGTTCTTGAATACAATCATTTCAAACAAAGTAATATTACATTATAACGATGAAAATAAAAACACTGGAAAAATGTTCTTTTATAAGACTTTCTTAGCGTATTTGCCCGTTGATGACAGGCCTCTTTTCAAGCATAATCCGTATTCAGCCATCATATGGAAATCCCAACGGCCTTTGTATAGTTCGTCCATAATTTTCGTATCTTGCTGGAATCTCTCCCCTTTTTCCAAACTTGCATCACCTAAATTATTAGTTTGGTGCAAAAATAATGACGTAATAATGTCGTTTTTTGACGTATTGTGCCAAAAAACGACATTATTACGTCATTATTTTTGCACCAAACTAATACTTGGAAATTGGTTCAGATGGCTATTAAAGGAATGCATTTTTACGCTTATATTGAAACCTAAATTTTTGTAATCCCTTAAAATTTTTCATGGAATCTAGTTGTGGTTATCTGCTCCAAAATTGCCTAAAAATTTTCTGTCAAGTCCACATATTATGCATTTTTTTTCGCTTTTATTCATGACATTAGGTAAATCGCTATCATTAATTAATCTTCTTATTTGAGGACCGTCGAAAAATCCCGTCTTTTTTTATAACTTAGACTTGGAAATTTTGATGTTATATATATTTAAAACACCCGCCATTCGTATCAAAAGCTTTTACATATTTTGTTTAACGGGGCCTAGTTTGATATGCAGAAGAGGAAAGTATATTATCTCTGCTCACTAAATGTGAATTAATTACGTTTTATTTCTCCGACAGTAAGTGGTGTAAATGCTGGCCAGATTGATTTAAAATAATGTCCTTCCCGGCCTCTGCTGTCCCATAAGCAAATGGAGCAGGGACCCCTTGGAGTCCTACCTGATAAACAACTATTTTTAAGTCAACACGTATGAACAATTCGTATTCCGTATATGTGATCAATTCGTATTCCGTATATGTGATCAATTCGTATTCCCTATATGTGATAAGATTTTGAAAATGTCCTATATGGTCATATATTTAAAAAAAAATGTTGTGTGTCCAAACAGTATCGATCCGTACAGACTGCCAGTATGCAACAACAGACACTTAGGAATTCTTTTCGATCTGTCTAAAGACATATGCCAATCACTTGCATCATAAAACTCGCGACCCAATTATCATAACGAACCAGATATATTACAACAATATATTAGGTTGGTGCAAAAATAAAGACGTAATAATGTCGTTTTTTGACGTATTATTAACGTCAAAAAACGACATTATTACGTCATTATTTTTGCACCAATCTAAAAGTAAACTCTCCTATGTTCTAAAATATTTAAGAGGTTTTATAATGTATCTTTTATAAAAGAGAGATACCTTCACAAATCTAAAATTATATATATATATATATATATATATATATATATATATATATATATGTGTGGTGCAGTTCATTTTACATTACATGAATCATTCATACAAAAAACAGATATATCTGTTTTGGTATGAATAATTCATGTAATATATATATATATATATATATATATATATATATATATATATATATATATATATATATATATATATATATATATATATAATTATTATATTTTTATATGAGTTTATAATAAAAACATTTTGAAATCGCTACACAAACGCTTTCATGTTTGAATATCATGATCATATTTCTTCGGCCGCTGATAAGTAAAAATATATTGCTATGGTAACAATATATTCCTCTACTTTCTATTGAGCAATTTTTAAATTGTAAATGCTATCATCAGTAGACTTTAACTCCATCTGTTCTTCCTCTCATTTGTGAGTGTTTATATATATATATATATATATATATATATATATATATATATATGTGTGTGTGTGTGTGTGTGTTTATGCATCTTTTCATACAGTAATTGAATCTTCTGTTAGATTTTACCAGTTTCATGACAAGCCATCTTACATCCGAATGTTATGATTAAATTTATTTGTGTGAAAGGTTAGAATTGCTCTCAATCAACAAATAAAATGACGTTGCTACGTAGAGGTTACATAGAGATTGTAGAAAACTCACAACGTCGCTAAAATATTGCCTTGTAGCATTCTGAATACGCTGTTATGTAACAGTTTATGTACAAAAAATAGATAATAAGCTCCAGGAAGATATTGAACCGTTCATACCTCATCCAAATTAGTGATTATCAATTTTAAAAAAATAGATTTCATTCCTTCTATCTATATTTTTAACTGAATAAAATTTACTCTGGCGTTATTTAACCAGTGGAAGATTTTCAGTAAAAGCAGACACCAAAACTGTCATAACGTTGTTACAAGAGGTCAGGTCAATTTTGGAACCATGTATTTGGAGTTTGACATGATAAATAATGATACAAAATATTTTTCCAAATCGTTAACGAGATTAAAGATGAAGTATAGATTTAATATCAGATTATTAGACTTTAATTCCGGTGATCAGAAAAGGCTTATAAGCACAGCCTTATAAAATTTAGAATCTATTGAATCTTTAAAAATCGTATATGGACAAGATGCATGGAACAAGCATATTATTACTAAATCAATGTGCCACACAAATATGACTTTCATTTAATTCCAGGGGAAATTATATTGAAACATGTGTCTATACTTTGATGTAATATATTAATAGTGCAGTAGTTTTAGTGTGATTTTCAATAAACTATGCAAATTTAAAATGTTTTGTCCTAGGATTCGTGCCCAGCGATATTATAATGTTATATACACGTTTATATATATATATATATATATATATATATATATATATATATATATGTGTGTGTGTGTATTATGATCTAAGAAATAATCTAAAAAATTGTTGTGGCACCTTAGGGGCCAGAAAAAAAGACCCGGAAAGAAAAAGGTACGTTGAACAAGTGTATTGAAATAACAGAACATATATACAAAATAAGAGTGTTATTAGTCAGCAGATAGAAGCGTTCGTACGAAATGTCAGGTTACACTGCGTACCGATTGCCGATATTTAACAGCCCCCCACCCCCACACGCGGGATGTATGTAGCACAAGGCCGAGTTTATCGTGGTTTCTCCGAGCCTGTAGGCTGGGCCAAATGTATTCCCTTAGAAGCCATATAAACGGGTTCAGGTTTGTCTACCTCCCCGGACGAAACTTTGCCCTTCGGCATAGCTTCGTCCGGGTTCCTCTCTGCCAAAGCAGAGACTTCGACAGAAGTCGCACACTGTCCAACTGCCCGCTTAGGAAGTCTCTGAAGTTAGTATTTATGTAGGAGGAAGAGTTAATTCTAATGTAGATAGGTCACCATAACACAAATCTTATTCATTGAGTAGCATTTTTTTTTTACTCTTTTGGGGATTCATAATTAAAATTCTGGTTCGAACATATTTTCTATTTAATCTATTTTAATACAAAATATATCAACTTCATTTGGGTTTATTTTTGGCATAGTAAAAATTTAAAGAGAGGTTGTAAGAAATATCCAGCGAAAATTAGATATTTGTGTACATGCTTTCACACGATATTTAAAACTAATACTCAAGAATTGGTAAAAAGTATTAATCTAATTTTTAATGTCATTACTTATCACATGAAACCAGTTTTAGCATCGTGTTCTATGTTGATTTTCTAAAACAAAGTGAGAAATCAACCTGTCTTTCTCTGACCGCAATCTTGATGAGCGTTGATTGTTGATTGCAACGATAGAGTAACGTCATCACAAGTTCACATATCCCCCACCCCAACAAAAATAATGTCTTTAACGTTAGAAGAACTTTCCGTGTTAGCTAGGAATATTCTAATAAATCAGTGTATATGAAAGAAAATATCAATATAAAAACGTTTTGCAATTACTGGCAATTCAACAGAATAGTAGCGTCGTTTCAAGCTTAAAACCAATCGATTAGACATGATTATCGGAAACGACTGCCACACTTTACTGGTTCCAGCTTCAAAGGAATTGAGAAATAATAAGGGTATTATCATTGAAGCGAAAGGTTAATAAAATTATTACAGTTAATAACACCGAAATCGATATTTATTACGCGCCATCGGCTATCCCCGTATGAATGTGTTATAAGCCTGATTTATTCTACTAATTATTTTTCTTATATTATACTCATATATATATATATATAATGGCGTCTAGATGTGCGACAGCTTATACACAAACTGGAAAAGTATTAAGAAATTAAGAAAACGGTAGATTTCAAGAAAATTTTAAATTATTCTTGCTACGTGTAAGTATTCGTATTTCGTTTATTTGTTTAGTATTTTTGTAATTTATTTACATTTTTTAGGTTTTTCGGTTATTTTATTTGTTTAAATTAGGGTTTTTGTCTGAAATAGCTATAATCACCTTCCATGACTAGCACTGATTACTAAATAAACGATCAGAACTCATCTTATATAAATCTAGGCAGCTTAAAAATCGAAAAACGAACATGCTTACCCAAAAATACCCCAAAAGAAAAATGCTAATTTATGCATTATATACGTCTCACGTAAAGTAACAGGATTTCGATAAAGCCAATACTGAGTAAGAGGGTCTAGTTTCTCATTTCTTAGGAATGAACAGTCAGATTCCACACATGCCCTCTTCATAAAGTAGTTGCCAACCAAGGCTATATAACCCATTCTCTACATTTTTATACTCATAACTGAATCTATAAGGTCAGTCTCTACAATTTTATACTCATAACAGAATTAATAGGGACCAGTCTCTATCTACTATTTTATACTCATAACTGTATTCAATGGTTAAATTCACTACAATTTTATAGTCTTAAATGAATTCTTTAGGGCCCAATCTCTACACTTTTATACTCATAACTAAATCCATAGGGTCCAGTCTCTTCAATTTTATACGCTTAGCTGATTTCACGGGGCCCAATCACTACAATTTTATAACATAATCGAATTCATAGGGTGCAATCTCTTCAATTTTATACTCATAACAGAATTCATATAAACTAGTCGCTAATATTATATGCTCATAACTGGATTCATAGGGTCCAGTCTACTATTTTATACTCATAAATGAATTCATAGGGCCCTGTGTCTACTCTTTAATACTTATGTTTTTTGCAAGGACGGGATATCTCATTCAGTACCGCTATCCGTTGAAACTCCGCGCACCCTTATATATGCATGTATGTATATATATATATATGAAAACTATACCACGGGTTGACCAAAGCCTTGTTAGTGAAATTGGATAGATTGAAAACTTGGGCCGTCGATAGCTGTGCTATCACGAAGTCACAAGTCATCCTGACCGAGGGTTTGTTTGTCCTCGTGTTGTTCAGATTGTTGATGATACTAGATAACAATTTTTTCTCCCAGAAATTGTAACTAGGGTCTGCTCAGTATAGTTAAGTATAAACCACAGGTTGGCTCTCTGGCTTTGAACAATCACAAAAATGCCTGAGCGAGATTCTGAAATAGGAATTGGCTAGCCGACCTAGTAGACGATAATCCTCGAATACGATTGGCCAGCTATTATATATATATATATATATATATATATATATATATATATATATATATATATATATATATATATATATATATATATATATATTAGGTTGGTGCAACAATAATGTCGGTTTTTGACGTATATTTTAACGTCAAAAACCGACATTATTTCTGAACCAACCTAATATATATATATATATATATATATATATATATATATATATATATAATTATATTGTCATGGTGCAGCAAAAGACGAAAATAAACAGATGTAAAATAAAACAAATGGCGATAGTTATTTTTCATTTCATTCATTTAAGTTAAACAAAATATGTAGTAACAGAAACACAAACGATCTAGGGCGATTTTGATTAAAAATATTAATATATATGGCTATATCACCAACAGAACAGAATTTAAAATAATACATTTAAGATCGAAAAGAAATATACATATGTGCATGTTTTTTTTTTATATCAGTTGAACGATGTCAAAACAAAATGAACAAGATATATGATAAAATGTTTGCCGTTGAATATGTTTTCGACATGTTCTTCATTAACGGGACCCGAATATACAACCTTTCTGCTGTGATTTTGTTTCTCGAATGGCTTTTCTTGGCACATATTTTGGGAGTGCAAAAATTTTCTACATGTAGGTATGTATATGTGGAGATAGATAAAGATCGGGGAGATTTTGAGGTCTAAAAATATTGAAACATGGTGATTAGTACTAAAAGCAAGGGGGTATTTTAGGAGACCATGGCTATATTAGATGTTCCCTATCACTAATTGACCGGTTGTTATATTTGCTCTAATTTACATAAAGACTGACAGGCACCACCAGTTATCGTTTCTGGTTAATATGGGGAAAAAGTTCCACCCATTGACAACCTTATATATATATATATATATATATATATATATATATATATATATATATATATAGGTAGATGGATAGATAGTAAGGTATAGATACAGATATATGAAAAAATTATCAAAGTTATTCAGTAGAAAAAATATAATATGTATAATGGTAAAAAAATAAAAAAAACAATAGGAAAACTGTATTTTAGCCGACGCGTTTCGTCCAATTTGGAAATATTCAAGGCAAAAACGAAACACATCGCCTAATAATACAGTTTCCCTTTATATATATATATATATATATATATATATATATATATATATATATATATATATATATATATATATATGTGTGTATGCAGAAATATTCATACCCACACATGTACGCAGTAAAAAGAACCTTCAGGTATTGGGGGTCTTCTGCATTAAAACAAAGCAACCCACACCCAACAAAATTGCACTTAAAACGAGTCACAATACATTACAGTGCATCTAGACATACGGTTCCCTTGCTAATATTTCGGTCTTTCGCGTGGTATGTCGTCATAGAACCGCAACATCAATTTACCAGCTGCGTCTGCTATTCAGCGATCGTTATCGACGCATAGCAATCTTGTATGTCAAGATAATAGAATATCATATTTGATGGAGAATATATTTGTTTCATTGACTATATAACCACTCTGAAGATGGCTGATGTGAGCTGAAAACTTTGATCAAGGGACAGTATAATAAAAACATATCCAAATGTTGGACAATACGAAAGAAAAGAACGGCTTATGATCAAACATAATAGGAATTCGTTGTCTGTTATATTTAACAATATATGTTTGAATAATTATCTGCTGTCCCCAATACACTATATATATATATATATATATATATATATATATATATATATATGTATATATATATATATATATATATATAGGGTGTTTCAAAATAATGTATGAACTCTTTAAATATTAATAGTTAATAATACATTAGCGTCATGTGAGAATTTATCTGGATGAAAATATGCAAAACAGATAGACTGGAAAAAGAGGGGCAGTTGAATACCCACCTAGATCACCAGATTTGACACCCTTGGGTTTCTTTTTGTGGGGGTTTCTAAAAGAGAACGTTTGCAGGAGAAAACCTGAAACAATTGCTGAAATAAGATTAGCAATTGAAGAAGAATGTGCTCAAATACCAGAGGAAATGATACTGGACGTTTATATGTCTATTTCTTCAAGATATGAAAAGTGTATTGAACAGAACAGCAACCATTTTGAGCACGATGTGAACTCATAATTATATGAATATTCTTTTATTGCTCCAAGTAGCTTTTATCTTATTAAAGTTAATTTTCTATGTTTTTTTTTGTTTGTATATTTTACGCTCAAATTCTTTAAATTTGTATTCTTTCTCTTGTATTAATCATATAGTCAAAATACATAAATTGAATAAGTTATAACGATTCAAAGAGTGTATACATTATTTTGAAACACCATATATATATATATATATATATATATATATATATATATATATATATATATATATATATATATATACAGCAAATCTTCCAACTCCCAAATTATCTCATGTGGTATCGTCTATTTCAAATCGTCATAACAATGCCAGTTTTCATCGGCCTTTGATGCCTTTTGAAATGTCTGACTTGACTTGTGGCTTTGAATTTATGTTAGATAGCACTCGTACTGAGGGGGACTCCTTGTTTTTGATAAAGAGCTTTTATTGGTGACAACGAAACATCGTCAGGTATCTCTTTTAGCAGAGGTGGTCTGGAGTCGGAGTTTATTTATGGTCCTAGCCTTTAGTTGGATGTAAATCGATTTCATTTCCTGCAATGTCAACAACAATTCTCTTTTACTAGAACTTACAGTAAATGATATTTAGACAATGAGGGTTTAATATTAATATGTGATGTGGGAATTTAAATATAAAATAAATTAAAATTAAGGTAAATTAATTGAGTAATAGATTCATACTTCTGCGAGTAACACCGAATCATCCAATGGAATAAATCAGGCTTTACAACACACACATATATACCCACATATACATACGTATGTTTACATATATGAACCCATAGGCACATGTATAAACACACACACATACACACACACACACACACACACACACACATATATATATATATATATATATATATATATATATATATTATATATATATTATATTCTTGCGTGAATTTGATATTTGGGTGTAAGTTTTTAAGTACAGTGTGGAATTGGTTAATATATATATATATATATATATATATATATATATATATATATATATATATATATATATATGCTATGTGGTATTAACCAAAAGTTGTGATATTAGTCAAAATTTACACACAAAAATCAAATTTTTGGGTGTAAGATTTGAAGTAGAGTGTGGAATTGGTTAATATCACATAGCATATATATATATATATATATATATATATATATGCTATGTGATATTAACCAATTCCACACTCTACTTCAAATCTTACACCCAAAAATGTATATATCGTACGACTACCAGTGTTGGACACTAACTTATAGTAAGCTCTGCTTACACTATCTCTGTAACCTGTTGTTAATATATCTTTCTTACATCTAATCCGTGTTCCGTGTTTTATTTCTGTGGGCCCAACTTTGGCACCCACATCAGTGGCGATGAGGATTCTAGAAACGCACTCACGGCGAAACCTAAATACCTTACCAATCCCATACCTGGGTCGACGAAGAATTCTAGAAACGCATTCACGTCGAAAAACCGCAATACCTTGCCAGTCCCACAACAGTGGCGACAGAGAAGATTCGAGAATTTCGTTCTCACCGTATCAATAGCGACAGTACTCGAAAAATACACAAACTCCACGCGTTCCCACTGCAGTGTTGAACGTGAAATTAAGCTGTTATTAAGACATTAGCGATTTAAACGCTAAACACCCAGCGTCTATATATATTCCAATACCAAACAGCAGTGATTCGACATCTACGGAATATCAAAATCTGTCCAATACGAGAACGATTTTTTACACACCCACACACACAGAAAAAAACAGTTGTTCGTAAAACAAGATCAAGTACTACCATTGTACTCAAAATGCAGAAATCACGGTAAAATTAACGGAACCACGAAAAAAAAAAAGCTAAACTCACATAATTAGTTTAGTTTAACTATTTTCTGTCCATATCTTTTTTTCTGTAAAAGCAAAAAAAAAAGGAACAAAAATGTATCCAAGATTTTTTGTGTACCCCCTCTTAGTACACGTGTTTCAAAACAACAAAAAAGCGTTGTCATTTTTAAATATAGAAGATTTGCAAAAAGTAGTTGCCCAAATGTTAAAACTAAATTTGGACCAGCCACAAAAATCAGAAGAAAGACAACCACAACTATTTTGGGAATTACATAAATAACAAATGTAATTCCAACAAATTACGCTTCAGAATGTTGAACTACAACAGAAATAACTTAAAGAATTACTCGTAAATGCATTAAAAGGCTCAAACTCTGAAAAAGATACAATATTCTCCCAGAGTACAATCTACAATTCAATGGAAACCTTTGAATACGTACCAGATGAAGACAAAACGTTCCAGGCTTTTTACAGGCGTCACGAAGATACTTTCAACGTAGACTGTGAACAATGGCCAAGTAAAAAAAAAGTACGTCTTCTATTGAGAAAACTGGGAACTACAGAACATAGTAGGTTCGTAGACTTCATACTACCCAAGAAAACGACTTACTTGGATTTTTCAGAGACGATTAAGCTCCTATCGGAAAACCAGCAAGATTTTCTAACATTTGCAGCATCGGTAAACAAGCTATGTAATGATTTTAAACTATCCGAACTGACTGCTGATGATTTTAAGTGCTTAATCTTCGCACAAGGTATAGTATCAGTAGAAGACGCCGAAGTCAGACGACGGGTACTGACCAAGCTTGAGAACGAACAAGTATTGACCCTCTAAAAACTGGCAGAGGACTGTCAAAGAGTAATATCTGTAAATCGTGACTCAAACACTATCGAGGAATCAGGTGTGACACAGATTAATAAAATCAGAAGTAAGTCTACCTCCTACTCCCCTCAAAAAGACAAAAGGCAAATCTCATATCCTAAATTACGCAGTAAGCAAAACTCAGGTAAGTTAAAGAAACCGCCCGGACCATGTTACCAATGTGGTAAATAGCAGTGGATGAAATTCTGTCCAGTTAAGAACAAAAAATATTGCACAAATTGCAATAAAAGTCGTCATACTTTAACTTCGTGCTGGTACGCCAACAGAACGAGAAAACCCAAAAATAAAATTAGGCAAGCCCAATCTGACAATATTGTCGATAGGAATTTTAAAAAATATGTAACTGTGGATATTTTCAATAAGTCCATTAAATTCCAGCTTGACTCGGGTCCCGATCTTTCAACCATTAACTGGCGTACTTGGCGAAAATTGAACAAGCCAACCTTATTAAAAACGGATAAAACAGCAAAATCCATAACTGGCGAAAATATTAACATTTTAGGCGAGATAATACTTACAGTAACACTAAATGGAGTTACCAAAAAGCTGAAAGCCTACCTATTGAAAACTTCAGACAACTTATTTGGAACTGATTGGATAGAAACATTCAATCTTTGGGATTGCCCAATGAGTACATTTTGTCGCAAGATACAAAGTACAACGTCCAATTTGGTAAATCTAAAAAAGGAACTCAAACAACGATTTCCCCAGGTTTTTTCTGGCGATCTTGGGAAATGTACTAAAATGAAAGCTGTTCAAGGTGAAGGACGGTGCACAACCGGTATTCAAAAAGAAACGGAATGTCCCTTTCGCTGCTCTAGAGCAAATCAATAAAGAGTTAGATAGACTCGAACAAGCAGGTATTCTGTCAAAAACAGATTTCAGCGAGTCGGCAGCACCTACGGTCTACGTAAAAAAGAAGTCCAATCAAATACGAGTATGCGCAGTTTTTTCCACAGGGTTAAACGATGCCTTGCAAGATCACCACTATCCACTCTCACGCCCTAAAGAAATTTTCAATAAACTCAATGGTGGAAATTCTTTTTCTAAAATTGACCTCTCGGACGCATACCTTCAGATAGAGGTGGAAGAAGAAAGTTCCAAATTGATCTGCATACACACTCATGGATGGTTGTATAAATACAACAGGCTAGCGATTGGAGTAAAGGTTGCGCCTGAAATTTTCCAGCAGGTCATGGACGCCATGCTGGGCGATCATGACGACGCAACAGCCTATTTGGATGATATACTAGTTACTAGTAAATCTACGGCAGAGCACCGGAACCATATAACGTATTCGAAAAGATACAAGAATACGGATTTAAGGTTAAGGAGGAAAAGTGTGATTTTTTTTTTACCAGGGATTAAATACTTAGGTCACATTATAAATAAAGATGGTCGTCGGCCGGATCCAGAAAGAGCCAACGCGATCTGAAACATGCCGGCCTAGGATAACGTTCAAGCGTTTCAAAGCTTCCTCGGCCTAGCTAATTTTTACCAAGGGTTCATTAAGAACATGCAAAATTTGAGAGAGTCTCTAAACCAACCTTTAAAAAAAGGACAAACCATAGTCATGGACCCCAGAATTGCAAGACGCATTCGAGAAGATCAAGAAAACTCTTACTTCAGACCTCTTCCTCACACATTTCGACCCTAGTCTCGACATCATAGTCGGAAGTGATGCAAGCTTGTACGGCATAGGCGCTTGCATATTACATAAACTGCCAGACGGTTCGCGAAAAGCTGTGGCTCACGCATCAAGATATCTACTTCCAGCTGAGAAACAATATTCCCAAATAGAGAAAGAGGCTCTAGGGTTAATATTCGCTGTGACAAAGTTTCACAGATATCTACATGGTAGACGGTTCATACTGCAGACAGATCATAAACCTCTGATTACAATTTTTGTGTCTAAAAAAGGTCTGCCAGTCTATACTGCAAATAGACTACTTCGTTGGGGAACGATTCTCTTAAACTATAATTTCAAGATAGAGTTCCTAACAACCAAAAATATTTGCCATGCAGACAGTTTATCGTGGCTCATTCCAAAAAATACAGAAGTCTTTGAAGACTCCTTCATTGCTACTCTAAGTAAAAATTGTGAAATCAAAAACATGATCGCGAGTACCATAAGAGAGCTCCCTGTTACTTTGGCCGACATAAAATGGGAGTCTCGAGAGGATGAATTCATTCAATCCATAAAAAGAAAAATTCGAAACAAAGACCCTAAAGTGCCTGAAGTTTTCTCCCTCTGCGATGATGTCCTACTATATAATGACCGCGTAGTGATTCAAAACAGCCTACAAAGAAAAATCCTCAGGGATTTTCACATGGGACATCCGAGGAAGAATCGTACGAAAAGTCTCATGCGCTGCTACGTTTATTGGCCAAACATGGACAAGGACATAGCAGACATGATAGAATCATGGAAAGGATGCGCGCTTGCAGCAAAAGCTCCAACCACGACGTGCAAACCATGGCCCAAAACAGATCATCCTTGGTAAAGAACTCATGTGGATTTAGCAGGGCCTATGGACAACATGTACTATCTCATTGTTGTGGATAGCCACTCAAAATAGTCTGAGGTCCTACAATGTAAAAGACCTACCACAAACTGCATGATCGGATTTCTACACGAGCTATTCGCGCGTTTTGGCGTCGTAGATTGTATAGTTGCTGATAATGGCACTCAATTCACATCAAGTGAATTTAGAGACTTCTGCAAGTCATATCAGGTGGAACACGTTACAACGCCCCAGTACCACCCTAGGTCAAATGGCCAGGTCGAAAGTTTCGTGGACACTTTAAAAAGAGCTTTAAGAAAGGCACTAGGCACACCGACAGATAGATCATTGCAACAATTTCTGCAGGTGTATCGGATAACCCCTAATCCGAACACGCCTATGGGAAGCTCGCCTGCAGAAACAATGTTCGCAAGAAAAATCAAGTCTGTCTTCGACAAACTTATTCCACGGCAAGAAAAGTTAAAAAAAAAACAAAACGTATCGCCTCATAGGAAATATTTCAATCCTGGCGATAAGGTCTTTTCCAAGGCGTACAAAAAAATATGATATTCTGGGAAGTGGGCACCATAAAGCAGAGAATTGGCGAACTGGTATATATGGTCCAAGGACCGAGAAACATTCACAAACGCCATTGGAATCAGATCAGAAAATGAATCACTACAGAATACCTGGGAAGAGCCGATCGATGAAATTTTCGATCATTTCGATCTCGACATGCCCCAAGTCTCTCCTGAAGTGCGACGCTCAGGAAGGAAAAGAAAATTTACTCAACCGCTCGACGTAAATCCCAAGAGGAAAAAGTATTAACAGTTTTACTTTTTCTCTCCTTTTCAAAAAGAAAACTCTTTGGAAGGGGGGAATTGTGAGACCGGAAACTACCTACACAATAGACTCTTCCAGGCCTATATTAAGTAGGCGACATAACACTCAACAGAGAGTGATAGAGTGACACAGAGAGACAGTGAGAGTCTCGTACGACTACCAGTGTTGGACACTAACTTATAGTAAGCTCTGCTTACACTATCTCTGTAACCTGTTGTTAATATATATTACTTACATCTAATCCGTGTTCCGTGTTTTACTTCTATGGGACCAACTTTGGCACCCACATCACATATATTTCCACATAAACAAGAACAACCAGTGAATATTTACAGAAATTACAAAAAATCTAGACCTAATTAGCAAGAATAAAAAAAACTGAAAAATATACTGAAAACAACCAAAATAATTAAAAGCAAACGCTAATCCAAACACAAAAAACACGTCCTAACTTCATCCAAATTTAACCAACGCACAATACAGGGAGTTACAAAATGCAACAAAATGATGTGGGGTTTTGTGTAATCATTATTGAAGAAAACTCCTACACTTTTGAAAACCACAAAACGATATTCATAATAAATAAAAATTTGAACTGCTACTCCAGACATGTGATTTATGCACTCAAATGCACAAAATGCAAGAAATCATATATAGGTACCGGCCAAAAGTTAAACAGCAGGGTCTCCCTACACAAAAGCAACATAGAATTACCAGACAACAGAAAACTTTGTATCACAACACGTCTATAAATGTAACGACGGTGAATTTAAAATTATGCCAATTTACCAAAAAGTCAATTATTCATACCTACAAATACAAGAAAAAAAACTTCGTAAACAAATTTAAACCAGCACTTAATAGATCATAACCGCACACGCAAAAACACACAAGATGCACAGATAATACCCATTTACAGTGGGCAAACCACTCGCATCCATGCGCATACATTCACATGCGGAGTACGAATATGTCTACACATAATGGCAAAAACAATAGACTGCTCATGGGCATGCGCGCAAACCATACACATTATAGGAAGTGTGCATGTGTGTGTATGTATATATGGATGTATATATGTGTTTATGCTTGTGTATACTAATTCCTTATAATAAGGCAATAGGTGTGTATAGTGAGGGAATGCCCATGTACATGCGCATACTGGTATACATATATACACATATTGACAAAAACAAAACTGCTCAGAGACATGCACGCAAACCCTACACAACGTAAGGAGTGTCCGTTTGTGTGTATGTGTATGTATATGCGTGTATGTTTATGTGTACATATGCGTATACTAATTCCTTATAATAAGGCAGCATATATATATATATATATATATATATATATATATATATATATATATATAGATAGATAGATAGATAGATAGGGAATATACGTATTCATACGAATGCTGACAAAACACAAAAGAATGAAAACAGATTTAAGAACACACAGATTTCATGAGAAGATAAGAATATAATAAGATATCTTTCTCACCCTTTCTCGGACAAGTTTTAATTGTTTTATTACACTTCACGCAGAATTCTTTCACTGCCAGTTCAAGAAAGACATTGGCGTCACTAACACACAAATAAGAGAATGTCTAATATCAAGAATAGTTAACATCGAAAACCATAAGAAAAATTAATTCATTTTAATAATATGTGGAAATATCCACTCTTTGCCTGATGAATTTCGCTAAACGGAAACCCGTGTAGCAAAATTACGGAAAATTTACAATAATATATTTTAAAAAAAAATCCACATTACAACTAAAAACGTTTGCAGTTTCTCTCTTCTTTTTATTATACACACTATTCTCTCTTTGGAATTACTATAACCGCTTCCCTTCATATATATATATATATATATATATATATGCATGTGTGCCATTAAATTCCACCATTCAGGATCAGTTAAGATATTAGGAATACTACGCTGCATCCAGGTTTCTGAAAGAGGAAGGTATTGAATTAAAATTTAATCACAGGGGGTTGCATCAGTTTTGGACTGTAATTTTTGTGGGGAGACTTAGTAAATAATAAGGTAAGATCTATATTCTTATACAAGTTTGAACCTGCTCCTCTGCCTAAATTTCTGTTATGGTCTAAGTTCCTTGTACCAAAGTGATGGTCCAAGGTTAGAACCAATGAAAGTATAACACGAACACATGTATGGAATACAAAGATATATTTAAACAGAAATATGATATAAAGAAGTAGAAGTATTAGTAATGACTATCAGATTTAGTTAGAGTGTACTATGTTGTCTCGACAAGTATCACTATTCCAATGTCCTTACAATATGCTCTTAATTATCTCTCCTCGTCTTACAATCTCCTCATACCTCTTGAGAGGCGAAGTTTTATAATGTCAGGAATAGTCCATTAATATTATGGGTAAGCTCGCATAACAATTTCAGAATTAACTCTTTCCTTTGATTTAATAGTTTGCATTATTGCATTATATTATTTTGATTTTCTCCTCTAAACATAACTTGCATCTATCTCTAAAACTATTAAGGGTGAT
>OZ010593.1:13588076-13590576 GCA_963932145.1 Acanthosepion lycidas | reverse complement strand
CTATCATGGCTTTATCCAGATGCTTCTTTATTATCTGTGACGTCACCGTTGTACTTTATTTGATTGGCTGTCACCAAATTCTTGGGGAATCCTTACTTTCCAACCAATGCAAAGCCCATGAGCTACTCGAGGCATAGGGTTACTGGTTGAGTTCGTTGAACCTAATATGATGAAATAAGAATTGCATTTTAAGAGGATATGTGGGAAAGATAGCGGTTGGTCCCAGACTTACAAAGGGTAAGAGTGTACGAAGGAAATTCTCAGAAATCTGTTCCAGGAAGCAACGGTTCTTGGTAAAAGGTTTTCGGATGGAACTTTCTTTCTTGCTAATACAAAACGAATTATTGGATGTTTCACTACAGTGTAAAAGGCATGGTGTGTCTTAGCTGCGAATATCAAATTAGTGGAAATAAAAAAAACATCTTACCTTGAAATTAACCGGTAGCTTTGAGAACAAATGGATTCTTGAAAAAGTTATTAGCGCGAAGTGACATAGAATATTCTTTTATACATTTATTCACCGAATACAAAGTCTTACAATCACTCAAGACATAGGATTACTAAATTAGGTTGTATTATGATGATTTTCTAAGGGTAGCTATGATGTTTCACAGTGCCGAAACTATGGGGCCTCCAGTGATGATCGAACTCACTATTCCGTCATAATTGATTTAGCTAGAAAGTCTTACATCATGTCGAAGGCCCCGATTAGTTTGTGTTATTGATATAAGAGAAGTAGACGCGAAATAGGGTTGCAGTAGACAGAAGATGGCGATTGACGTTGCATTAAATTTTATGAAGATTGTAGTTCTCAGGAGAAACACGAAATCCCTAGGGAGCGCCACAAGTGGGAAACGCAAGAACAAATCTGTTAGAGTAGAAATGACCGTTGCATGCATATATCTACGTCAACACTAAAGCAATGAGACCTAATTGCCAATCTAGTAGCGCGCTTAAATTTACGTAGTTGTGACACCAGGAAAAAAGTTCTTCCGAGCATATACCCTGAAAACAGGCAGAGGGAAACTACGTCACGTCGTTGAGAAAGAAACTGGAAGCGAGATGCCTGGTCAGTGCCGATTGAATTGCAGATCCTACTTTGGTTTTTGTCAAGAATATCAAGACGTACGGTGGGAGCCCCAGACTAGATATGGCAACAGTATCCAATATATGTACAAAAGGAAGATTTTTAAACGTGAAGATAGATAACGGCGAGAACATTTTGTGGGCACGAGACAGTGAAGCAACGCTCTTCGCAGCAGGCGTAGCAACTGACTCGATATAATCGGCCCACTTCTTGTCAGTGGAAAACGTGAGGCCAAGACGGCGTAGCGTGTGGATCTACTGGAGTTTAGCATCAGACAATTGTGATGTTAAGCAGATATGGTTCTTTAGTGAATAAAATGAAATCTCACCAACTTACTGATGAAACCGTAAATTCTATTAGGTTGGTGCAAAAATAACGACGTAATAATGTCGTTTTTTGACGTTAAAAATAAGTAAAAAAAAAACGACATTATTACGTCATTATTTTTACATCAACCAAATATGTTAAGTTACTTTTCAGGTAAATCTTGCTCATGAAATTCCATTCTGGATTAATTGCTTTTGAGCCAATTTTAATACCAATCGGTATTTACTGCTTCACTGATTACTCTTTTTTTTCATTCCCTGTCAATTTTTCCGTTTCTAAATCTTCCACACCCAGTAACCTCTTGAGTCACAGTAGTTCTACTGCCTAGTATGGGGTGAACTCGATTAAAAAAAGAGTTATGAGGTCAGAGGTGAACTTATATCTCAACAAATAATTACATCACGTTGTTTCTTTGCGAGATCAACCATTTATTGTGGGTGAAGTAAATTTACTGTCTATTCGTTGATGAAATAAACGTTACTAGCTGTTTAAAAGATCTAAATTTACAATCCAGTTTTTCTTCCATTTCTGTTGGGATGTTAGAGATACGCTATTATTTTCTTTTTATGTGCCGTGTCCCTTCAGGACGCAGGCGATCATGGCTCTCCACTTCTTCCTGTCCTTTGTAGCTCTCAATAAGTTTCGCCCCTCTGCCACCTCCCACCAGACCACGTTCTGTCGTCCACTTGTTAAGCCCGCCAGGTATGTCTTGCTTTGCCTTTCCTTGTCTCTCTTTGCCTCTGTTCGACCCGTGAATATCAGATTCTCCAGGCCCTCCTTTCTCATTACGTGTCCCAGAAATTTCAGCTACCTCTACCTGATGTTAAGTATAAGCCTACTCCTTTTCTGAATCCAATACCTTATCTTTGCTCACACGCTCGGTCTATGATATCTTCAGCATCTTTCTGTTGAAGCACATCTCCATCGCCTCGAGTCTCTTCTTTATCAGTGAGGAAACTGCCCAAAATTTGTTGCCATAAAGGAGGAAAGATGTCACGTAACATCTCAGTACTCTTTTCTTTGTTAGCAAATAAATCATCCTATCGTCCAATACTCTGCCAACTTTTGGAATGCGTCCTTGGCCAT
>OZ010593.1:13573076-13583076 GCA_963932145.1 Acanthosepion lycidas | reverse complement strand
TACGTGCCGTTATTTATTACATAATATTCATATCCATGCTTGGTAATTACAAGAATGGATATTCCCTCTGATCAGGAGATTTTAAGGAGTGTGGAACCACCTCTTAATTTCTGGTGTTCCCAGGTACACCCTGACCCGGGGTGGTAGCACCTGTTAGGGTACCAGTTATGGGCAAATAGTTAACTATTACCATAAATACTTTTTGAAAAAAATTATTACAGTAATACAATTTTGAAGGAAATATATTACCAGAAACAGATTTATGACAAAACAAAATATTACTAGCAATATTTTTTTTTGCCAGCATTAAATAACCCATTGAGGTTGATATGCCTTAAAACAAAATAAACCAAACCAACCTAAACCAAAGAATACATATTCTATTCACACGAATCTACCCTAAAAATGTTGTTGGCATTAAATAACCCATTGAGTTTGATATGCCGTAAAACAAAATAAACCAAACCAATCTAAACCAAAGAATACATATTCTATTCATACGAATCTATCCTAAAAATGTTGTCCGCATTAAATAACCCATTGAGGTGTTGATATGCCGTAAAACAAATTAAACAAAACCAATCTAAAACAAAGAATCATATTCTATTCATACGAATCTATCCAAAAAATTTATTTGGCATTAAATAACCCATTGAGCTTGATATGCCGTAAAAGAAAATAAACCAAACCAATTTAAACCAAAGAATACATATTCTATTCATACGAATCTATCCTAAAAATGTTGTTGGCATTAAATAACCCATTGAGCTTAATATGCCGTAAAACAAATTAAACCAAACCAATCTAAACCAAAGAATATGATGTGGGCCCAAAGTCAGGACCACAGAAGTAAAACACGGAACACGGATTAGAGGTAAGAAAGATATATTAAATAAAAAGGTTACAAAGATTGTGTAAGTGTAAGCGGAGCTTACTATGTGCTAGTGTCCAATATTGGTAGTCGTACGCGGCTGATAATACGGTATTAGGATACTCTCACTCTCACTCTCTCTCCCCTCCTCTTTTCCTAGAGTGTTATATCGCATATTTTATATAGTCCTGGAAGAGTCCAAGTTTTCAATACGTAGGCTTTGAGCTTTTTGCTAACTCCATTTAGTGTTACTGTAAGTATTACCTCGCCTAAAATGTTAATCTTTTCGCTAGTTACGGATTTTGCTGTTTTATCCGTTTTTAATAAGGTCGGCTTGTTTTATTTTCGCCAAGTACGCCAGTTAATGGTTGAAAGATCAGAACCCGAGTCAAGCTGGAATTTAATAGAATTATTGAAAATATCCAGTTACATATTTCGTTAAATTCCTATCGACAATATTGTCAGATTGAGCTTGCCTAATTTTATTTTGGGGTTTTCTCGTTCTGTTGGCGTACCAGCACGAAGTTAAAGTATGACCACTTTTATTGTAATTTTTGCAATATTTTTTGTTCTTAACTGGACAGAATTCCATCCAATGCCATTTACCACAATGGTAACATGGTCCTGGCGGTTTCTTTAACCTATTTGGATTTTGGTTACTGCGGAATTTAGGACATGAGATTTGCCTTTTGTCTTTTTGAAGGGGATTAGGAGGTAGACTTGCTTCTGATTTTATTAATCTGGGCCACACCTGATTCCTCAATAGTTTTTGAGTCACACTTTACAGATATTCTCTTTGACAGTCCTCTGCCAGTTTTTGGAGAGTCAGTCCCTGTTCGTTCTCAAGTTTGGTCAGTATCCGTCGTCTGACTTCGGCGTCTTCTGCTGATACTAGACCTTGTGCGAAAATTAAGCACTTAAAATCATTACAGAGCTTGTTTACCGATGCTGCAAACGTTAGAAAATCTTGCTGGTTTTCTTTGACTGCGTTAAGGCATTTCCAACGTTTGTGGAACAAGGTTGTCTTAGGCCCGAATAGTTCAGATAGGAGCTTAATAGTCTCTGAAAAATCCAAGTCAGTGGTTTTCTTGGGTAGTATGAAGTCTACGAACCAACTATGTTCTGTAGTTCCCAGTTTTCTAAATAGTAGACGTACCGTTTTTTTACTGGGCCATTGTTCAAAGTCTACGTTGAAAATATCTTCGTAGCGCCTGTAAAAAGCTTCGAACGTTTTGTCGTTCTCTGGTACGTATTCAAAGGTTTCCATTGAATTGTAGATTGTACTCTGGGAGAATATTGTATCTTTTTCAGAGTTTGAGCCTTTTAATGCATTTACGAGTAATTCTTTAAGTTGTTTCTGTTGTAGTTCAGCATTCTGAAGCGTAATTTGTTGGAATTATATTTGTTATTTATGTAATTCCAAAAATAGTTGGTGTCTTTCTTCTGATTTTTATTGCTGATCCAAATTTACTTTTAGCATTTGGACGATTACTTTTTGAAAATCTTCCATATTTAGGCAAACAAAAATGACAGCAACTTTTTGTTGCTTTGAAACCCGTGTACCAAGGGGAGGTACACCAAAAAAATCTGGAAAGTATGGACAGACAATTAATTAAACTAAACTGATTGTGTTTCGCTTTTTTTTTCTGTGTGTTGGTGTGTAAGAAATCGTTCTCGTAATGTTATTTGGACAGACTTTAATATTCTGTAGATGTCGAATCGCTAGTTCGTCACTGCTGTTTGGTATCGGAATATTTTTTATATGTAGGCGCTAATGTAGTAATACCAGCTTAATTTCTCGTTCAACACTGCTGTGGGAACGCGTGGAGTTTCTGTGTATTTTTCGAGTACTCTGTCGCTATTGATATGATGAGAACGACATTGTCGAATCTTTCTGTCGCTACTGATGTGAGACTGGCAAGATATTGAGGTTTTCGACGTGAATGTGTTTCTCGAATTCTTCGTCGCCACTGATGTGGGTCCAAAGTCGGGACCACGGAAGGAAAACATGGAACACGGATTAAAGGTAAGAAAGATATATTAAACAAAAAGGTTACAAAGATAGTGTAAGCGGAGCTTACTATGTGCTAATGTCCAATATTGGTAGTCGTACGCGACTGATACTAAGGTATTAGAATTAGAATTAGAATTTTTTCTCTCTCTCTCTCTCTCTTCGCCTAGAGTATTATATAGCATACTTTATATAGTCCTGGAAGTGTCCATGTTGTAGTTATGTTACGGTCTCACAACAGAATACATACTCTATTCATACGAATCTATCCTAAAAATGTTGTCGGCATTAAATAACCCATTGAGCTTGATATGCCGTAAAACAAAATAAACCAAACTAATCTAAAACAAAGAATCATATTCTATTCATACGAATCTAGCCTAAAAATGTTGTCGGCATTAAATAACCCATTGAGGTGTTGATATGCCGTAAAACAAAATAAACCAAACCAAAACAATAGCCATTCAATATTAATCAAAGGAAATAACTTTTATTGAGATAATGTTTCTTGTACAAGTTATTTTTTTCTCATTTTGTTTTAGCATGGTTTGTTTTACGGTATATCAACCCCAATTCCGACAAGATTTTTATTCATTGTAATATTTTTCTTAAATAATGTATTGTTAGTAATAATGTATTGCTGGATCAGGGTGGACCTGGGAACACTAGCAATTAAAAGGTGATGACATCCTCCTCAAAACCTGATTAGAGGTTTTGATGTTGGATGTATTTTATCGTCTTACCGAAGAAGTGTATGTTGTTTAATGCCTTTACTTATATAAAGTTTATAATATCATATTTAAATATTTTATATCATGTTTTCCTTTGCAGAAAGGTCTTCTCAATTGCTGGCTTTATTAATTAAACCATTGGATATTGATGATAAGAGAACATGTAAGATTTTAACCTATGTCTCATCTACACAATGTAACTCATGAAGAAAATTTATATTGAAGGGTTTTCTATTTTAATTTACAACGCAGCTCTCTCTACCCAATCCCCCTCACTCCAACCCTCCCTATCTATCTATCTATCTATCTATCTCACTCTTTTCAGGTCTATCTCATTCTTTTCAGGGCTATTTCTCTCATTCTTTTCAGATCTATATCACTCTTTTCAGATATATCTATCTATCTATCTATCTATCTATCTATCTATCTATCTATCTATCTATCTATCTATCTATCTATCTCTTTCTTTATATATATATATGCATGTATGTATATATATATATATATATATATATATATATATATATATATATATATATATGTATATATATATAATGTTTTTTCAGGACAGGTGTAATGTTTGCTCTCACAACATATTTTTGTTGCTATAATTCTTGATCATGAATAATCTCTATCTCTGCATTTAATATACTTCACATTTTTTTCAAATCGTCAAAGGACTTTTTTATTTAAATCCTGAATTTAAGATTGTAATTGGAAAAAAAAATGTTAAGATTTTTAAAATCGTACTCCACGCAACAATGAATCTTTTCATTTTTAGCCGTATTAAGATTGTATATATAAACGTAGACCTGAGGGTGGCAAACAACTGACGTAGAAGAAGTCTAAAGACTAATAAAAGAAAATACAGACAAGATAAAAACATCCGCCTAAAATCTTCGTTTTGGGGGAAAAAAAAAAGATGCAAGAATGTAATGAGATACTTAAGGAAAACAGCCGTAAAAAACGAACAGGAAATTAACCGTGAAGCCGGAGAAATTATTTACACGTAAGCTGAGCACTCAAATTGTCTCATACAATGACAAAACATTCTTATAAAATCAGAAAAGAAAAGTTCAAAGCTAGCTCTGCCATTCAAACTAATGATGCAAATGAATACCGAATTAATAAAAGTAATTACAAATATGAGAGCAGAATTTAACTTAAATAAAAACTATTTTAGGCCTAGACCATTGCAAAAAAAATGAGAGTACTCTCCTTTAACATAAACGATATACATAACTATGCTTTCAATCCCCTTGATATTAAATATTTATTTCCATCTCTTAGAGAATACTTCTAACAAATATTCCCTCACCACAGATCAACAAATTTTAAGAACTGTCGAAAATCAGTCTCGAGCTCTTTAAAGAAGAGAACAGAGAAAGTATTTAACGTCACCTTGGGGACCTATGACGGTCCTAGGTTACCTGCTAGGAATATATATATATATATATATATATATATATATATATATATATATATATATATATATATATTACATTTAAAACTAGTCGCAACACATTGCATTGTATGTAGACATATAACCACATCTTGAGCTTAGGGCCTGCGTCTGCTATTCCGCAACTGTTATCTTCTATGTCAACATAACAATATATCATCTTCGATGGTGAATAACTTTCTTAAAATGTCCTTATATCCACCCTGAAGATGGCCTCACGTGATCCGAAAGCTTAGATCAAGCACCAACTTAATATAAAGACATCCAAATGTTTGACAATTTTTGTACTTATTTTCAATTGAAATTAAAGCAAACATGCGGACTTTAGAACGGCTCATGATCAGACAAAATTGACATTCATTGTGACTTATATTTAACAATATATATATATGTATATATATATATACCTCTTAGCTATCATTATTACTATAAATGTTATATATATTTACAGAAATGACAGGCAGATAATACTAATAAACCTCTTTATTTAATATATAGACACATATGAAAATATATTTAAAGAAGAGAACAAAGAAATTATTTAACGTCCACCTGGGGATCTATTACGGTGCTAGGAGCTTGGATTTATATATATATATATATATATATATATATATATATATATATATATATATATATACACTACACGTTTTAACTGTCATTATTACCATAAAATAATAGATATTCGCAGAATCATATGAAAACGATATAGAATGAAAGTAAATTTAATGTTTCATAAAACAGGAGTGAATATACAAAGCATTAAATATATTTAATAACATATTTTATTCTCTGAACAGAGTAACTGCATTTGACAACTTAAACATTTTTCTTGCCTGAGCAAACACTGTAGAAGCAATACATGGTGCGACTACAAAGATGGTCGTTTTCTCATATGCATGATTTTGAAAGACGTGTATTTTCATAAGGGTTCTTAGTAGGGATGGTAGAATTATTAGATATGACTCTGTGTAATCAAATTAGCTTAGGGCATTTGTCTGCTGTGGACTTTTATATTCAATGACATATTAGATTCGATGTGGACTAGATATTTCTCCCAAAGGGGAAACGAAACACACCATCTTTCTAAGGCATTTTATGGCTAAAGTTGAAAAGTAACAGGGAGATGTTTGCACCCTTTTCTTATATACTGAATTTGGCAACTCTATCAAGTGGTTGTTAGCGAAAATCTACTTGTAGGCAAGTTAGGTAATTTCACATCTTTGTCAAATGCCGGCTAAATGAATAGAATTTTGCATGGAGTAACTGTTGAATAACAGGAGAAATGAAGCCTTTAACGTATGCCTTTAAGATATAAACTGTTCTTTATTAGCACGCGAATATTTAGTGAAAAGACACTTTATGTAATCGTTCTTCTGACAGGAAGGCAGCGCATATGCTACCTAGCGAGCTTGTCTAAAGTGACGACAGAACAAGGATTAGCAAAAACGATAAATTTTAGTGGAGGCTACAAAGGAGAGGATGTTGTGGAGATACATGATCGCTCACGTCCTGAATGCAAATGGCACACAGAAGAAGGAGAATTATATACCATCATAGAAAAGACTGATCTCAGTGGAAATTGTAATAAAAACAATGATAATATACAAATGAGTTAACTGCGAATATATATTACACGGTGGCACTTTCTAAAATAATTAATGAAGTATTCCTTGGTATTCTCCATGGTATGACATAGTCTCTATGTTGGACATTGAATATCACTTAAAATAATTAAGTAACAATAGAATTATAATAATATTTTGTTCTTCCTTGCTTTACACTGATAGCACAACGACAGTGTTTATAATGTAACATCGGAAAGAAAAACAGGCGCTATCAAGCTCAAAGTTCGGTCACGTGTCCACATGTTGAACCAACTATGAGCTCGCCTGAGCATGATCAGTATGACAAAGCTAATTATATGCTATGGCGAAAGTGCGGATAATTTTTGACTTACCCTCATATAATTATTTCAATTTAGATATGGCCTACGATAGAATCTGATAGTGATCTCCCCTAATCGAGCGCGCTGTTACTATCTCTCATAAACGACGCCATCTTTAAAATCTTGTATCTGTTTTTAAAGATTGTCAGAATTAATAAACGTATTCGTTTGACTCTATTTTTTTAAATGCATACGAAATCGGGAGTATTTTTCAAACTGTAAGAGTGTCAAATTGAATCATTATCATTGCTACTGAAATGGAAAGTGTAAAAGCCGATATATATATATATATATATATATATATATATATGGTTGGATTGATGTGAGTTTGTGACCCTAGGTTTCACGCTTATGCTAATAAGGACCACGCATATAATATATAAATAATTATATATATATATATATATATATATATATATATATATATATATATATATATATATATATATTCATATTTATATACACACACTTTTCACACACACACATACAGATATATATATATATATATATATATATATATATATATATATATATATTTATAAAGATATAATATATATATTATAAAGATATTTATAAATATATGACAGATATACGGATATATGGCCAGGTTAAAAATGTTATCAACAAAGAATGTCTTAAAGCAAACATTTCTTAATACTCACCGTAATCGGAATGTACACGATAGAGAATATATGCGTCCCGGAAAAATAACTGTTTTTATCCTTTCAAATTAAATCAGCAGTTTCAACAAATATTTCTTACCTGCAATGAAATGAAAAGAAAAAATATAGCATAATTGAATTAGTTTTAATACCCAAAGAAGGCAAAATAGCCTATAAAAATATTTAAACTGTATTCACAAATGTTAGTATTTCAAAATATCCCTAAATTTTGTACACAGGCAAAAATATATACTTAAGAAAAAAATGAAACCTTCAACATTTTATTGAATAAATTATTATATATTATATTATATAACAACGTTACACAATGCAGTATGTTGAAATGTGGGTATGCAGCAAGCATTTTCCCAGTATTAACAATATTATAGTAGTCGTTCTAGGATTTATTTATTGCTACAGACTGTCCCTAAAGTCTGGACACATAGACAAAAATGCATATTTCATGAAGTGAATGAAATAATTTCCTCTTATTTTAATGAACGATCCGCTTAGATCTGTTCACTATGAGAGGTCGGAAATAAAACACGCTACTTGCTGACTTCTCTATCTTTTCTAAATGTCGACAAATGGCAGACTGTAATGTGTTTAACATCTTCGCTACTTCACAGGAATTTTTACATAGACTGCTTTGGATTAGTATCCAGCAATAACGTAACATTTAGCTGAATGCCTCGATCTCGGTTTTTCTACAGTGACATACTTTAGATATTTCGCAATGGCGTGTCAGTTATGATTCCTTAAAAGACAACATAATTTTCTCAAATTTTAATCATAAAACTCTACATAATTTCACGAATTTTTAAAACGAAACATAGTTTTCTCGAATTTTAGTCATAAAACTACATATTTTTCGCAAGTTTTAATCATAAAACACTACATAATTTTTCTGGAATTTTAGTGATAAAACACTACATAATTTTATCAAATTTTCTTCATAGAACACTACATAGATTTCTCAAATTTTATTTATAAAACACTACATAATTTTCCCGAATTTTATGCATACAACACTACATAATTTTTTGAATTTTCCTCATGAAACACTACATAATTTTCTCAAAATTTATTCATAAAACACTACATAATTTTCTCGATTTTTATTCATAAAACTCTAAATAATTTTCTCGAATATTATGCATACAACACTACATAATTTTTTTGAATTTTCTTAATAAAACACTACATAATTTTCTCAAAATTTATTCATAAAACACTACATAATTTTCTCGGTTTTTATTCATAAAACACTAAATAATTTTCTCGAAATTTAGCCACAAAACACTACATAATTTTCTCGAAATTTAATCATATAACACTACATAATTTTCGGGAATTTTAGTCATAAAACACTACATAATTTTCGAGAATTTTGATCATAAAACACTACACAATTATCTCGATAGCTCCAGAGCGTTATTTCCTGTTTGAGCTCCTATAACATTATATGAGGAAAATGCACATTCAGTACCTCCCTGTGCAAAATTAATTTATGTTACTAAACTCCACAACCATTCTTAATATATATTAATTCTTATATAATATAATATAATATATAATTGTTAAATATCGCATATAAGTATTAGGTTGGTGCAAAAATAATGTCGTTTTCTCGCATATGTTATTATGTGAGAAAACGACATTACTTTTGCACCACCCTATTAGTAATTAGGATGATGTATTCATCATTTCAATTTGTTACTTAAAAACTGTAATTATTTATGTTACAAGTGAATAGAATGTGAAATAATAATCTTCTTTATACAAAAATGCCCAGTATTGATTTACAATAATGCAATTTGTAATTGAACCCAGTTTTAATGAATTGCTTAAAATTTTAAAAGAATATCTACATCCCAATCTGACTCTTTTAACATCGGCATCAAACACTACCTGAAAATTTTACATTATACACCCCGGCATTCGCGGTAGGTGGATTTCTGTAGAATATTCCAGTTCTTAACCACAGTGTTCATAGTTACATAGTAGACTCTCCCAAACAGAAATTCGCCGTTTTGAGTCACCCCACTAATGTTCTATCAGATTAGGATCCGACTACATGGCGTACTATATAACGTATGAGATAACAGCCACTTGGAGACGTGCTTTTATGAAGCCGGGGTGTTGCTTTATCATTCATGAAATTTAGACAATGATGACGCCAAGGAAGGATGAGAGTAGGATCAATAATAATCCCGTGATTAGGCTGACCATTGGTGTTTTTATCAACTATAAAACGGTTTGTTTTCCGCTTGAAGGTTCATAATGATACATAGGAAAATCTAGCTGAATTGTTT
>OZ010593.1:13513076-13568076 GCA_963932145.1 Acanthosepion lycidas | reverse complement strand
AGAGACAGAGATATATGAACAGAAATAGAAGGTAAGCATGTGAACACAAATAGATAGATAGACAGATAGATCATTGTTTTTTGTTGTCACAGTATATTGTAACTGATGATATATAAACAGACATTTAGTTAATTACACTCGTGAAATTTGCTACCTCATAATCATTGACTAAATAGGAAACAACAAGAAGAAGAAACAATAATAGTAATAACAATATTACACAATAACTATTGAGTACATGATCAGGTCGTGGTCAGTGGCGTATAATACTGTCTGAGGTTTGTTTCAATATTGCAAAATATTGTTAATTTTTTTTTTTATCCCGGTCATTAAATGATTGACAAAGATTATTAGATCAGCAAGTACCTCAAAAGTTTATTCCGGCGCAAACTTCGCTGATTTATCTGGGGCCAAGCGTCTACTGAAATTCTGCTGATGTAAATTAATTAACATGTACAATGTTTTCAATGTCATATTATGACGAAGCAGATTCAATATTGTAAAATATCAACTATCATGATATTGAAATAGAAAGTTGAACAAATACTTAACTAGTTTCTATGAGATGAAAAACACTGTTGATATTTTTTTATTTTAATACATATCCCAGTAATGTTGATGATAAATGGAAATTTTGAGATTAGTCGCCTTCTTTCAGGAAATATTCGCTATTATTTGACCGAACCGTCAGCGTTATTCTCGGTTGAAATTCATACATTCTAGCTCTTAAAAAGAATTTTCAGGGAAATAATCTGTTTAAGTCAAGTTATTGTTATCTCTCTTTCTAGTATTAATAGAGATTTCTGACCTAGTAGCTATTATATTTGTATTTCTTTTTTTTTAATATTTAATACCGAGCAAGGCAATAAAAGCCACGGGTATTGAAAGAGTTACTGGGAAAGAAAGAAACTGGGACGACAGGAGAAGAACAGGATTCAAAAAGATAAATGAAGACTGACGTTTTATTTTAAATATTTCAAAATCGTAGTTGACAGGAAACCTGCTAAAACGGAAAAGGATCCTATAAACGAGAATCGTGAAGAAAAAACGAAGATCTAACTGCTAAATCTTGGTACAAAAGAGGAAAGCACACCATATTAAATTCCGTGAATATAGATAGCTTTCCGTGTACCTTCTCATTCTAAGTTATGGCTTCAGTGACTGAAGCCGAGATGCCGTGTCAGGACCTAAAACATTATAGATTTTTCTTTGTATTTTAACAAGAATCTTTAGATATACAACAGAAGCACTACACAGTATGTGGCAGTAGTATTATGTATATTTATAAAAGGTAGATTAATAAATATGCCATGTACAGGGCGCGATGTGTAAATCTTCGCCATTTTATATTTTTAATTTCGGGCATGACTTTGTCGACTTCGCAGTATATTAGGGTCAGTTTGGCATCGTCTATAAGAAAAAGAGAACCCTGACGTAATTCATTCTGTCAGAAATTAGGAAACGCCATGCTGTACTGTTTGCCATTCGCGCCAGAAGCTCCAATGCCAACATTTCAGTGTGTTTGGTTGTCAATCTGAGAACAGGACAGAGGAATCGGAAAGAGTTGGATGAGTCTAATTGTGATTTCGAAGGTGTTTAGAGCGATCGCTCGTGATGGTGTTTTATCCCTCTATTCATCTTCCGACAGGGCCTCAGAATCAACACAGAGGCCCACATTAAGTGCCTTGAGGAGGTAGTGCTCCCATGAGTCAAGAGGGTGGATACTGGAAGACCGACCCTATGTCTGATAAGACTCTTCTCCATGCCACACAAGCAGAAGGACCCAGTCATAGCTGCCAGACAATTTCTGCACCCACATCACTTCGTACATCTTTCCACGTAACTTCTCAAACCAACCACCTTGATTATTATGAGTAGGGCACAGTTGAACAAGAGACGAACAAAACTCCTTGTATCACCAAAGATGAACTGAAGAGTTGCAGGAGATTCCGAAGTCGTCTAGAGGCCGTGGTTGAAGCCAATGGCGATTTTAGCGACGAAATTTACGTTTTAATATTTTAAGATGTTTTTGTGTAATATTGGTAAAAATATCTGTTAATATGGGATGTTAGTATTATTTTCAGTTTTGCGTAATTTAGACGACAATTTATCCACCTTACGCCGAAGATACCGTTGAGAAAAATGTCTAGCCCGACATAGTGAACATTTTACAAATCTTCAGTGTAAACAGCTGATGCAATGTAATCCCTCAGCTTCATGTCAGTGGAAAAATATGAGAGTATGAGGGCCCGGTTAGCGGTTAGCACAAGTTATGCTAATTGAAGTCGAAACGAAATTCTTTAAGATGAATAACACAGAGCAGTTTTGTTTTGAAGGAGGTCAAATTAATAAAAGTTTCCTGATTAAGTTCAAGTTGTATAGAGATTTAACGAACGTATTTATTATGCTATTATTTACTTCTCGAGTTACTGGGCTATCAGTTTTATTTGTTGCTGCTGTTGGACATCATCGAAGGATTTGCTTGTTTCTGATGCTGTTAATTGCTTTGTTTATGTTTCTCTGGCACCAGTCTATGAAATATGAAGAAAAATAGTCTTCTTGGAGACATTATTTTGAGGATGTAATTTCTCATTGGCTCCTTCATAGAATTATTGATACGCAATAATTATTACAGAGAATAATTTCCTTTCGCGTTTTTTTTTGGGGGGGGGGGCACTTCGGAAGAGGAGAAATATATTTACAGTCTATTGCTGTTTACTGTTTATGAACATAAATACTTTTTGTTCAAGAAAAAATACGGGAAGAAAACCAACTGTAATGAGATTATATTTTTCTGGTACCAACAAAAATCGCTTGATATAAACACAAAAACATGGCGACAGAATTTAAAACTTAAACAAGATATAACATTTTTTTCTCTTTATCTCTTCCTTTATTTCTCTCTCTCTCTCTCTCTCTCTCTCAGGACGCCGTTTAGCACAACGCTCTTAAGAAAAAGTTTTATGCAAAAATGCCTCTCATTCCGATTTATACTTCCAAATTCTTCTCTTTTGTCCAGTCAACCCTGAAAAACGCAATCGTACTTACCTGTCAATACAAAGAATGGCCAACTTCTTTTGAACAACTGGAGTTTGAAATTAAGTAGACATTCATCAATTTGGACCAGATACAGAATGCAAAAAAACATCGTCTGTTTTATATCACAGGATATTTTGTTTTATTTTTCCACAGCTGAAGACAGAACATGCGTAGTGTGGACTGAAGATAAATCAACGTATTTCTTTGTCATTTATGTTGGCTTCGAAAAAAGAAAAAAAAAAAAAAAAAAAAAACTGTCATCCCTTTTCACCATTGTTTAAAAGCTTGTTCTTATTAATTTGACAACAGTTTAAATTAACTACTATGTTACCTATAGAGCATTATCTTTTGAAATGATAATCTTCAGTTTTATTTTTATTTAGACTCGGATAATTGCTCGTCGTGCATGTTCCGTGCTTATGGCAATAACACGTTTAAACACGAGGTATCGTTCGATCAGCGAAGATAATCATCGCCGCCCTTGGAATAGCAGGTGCTGTAAGCTTCGGAACAGATCTAGAAAAAGGTCGACAGTTCCAAATATGTCTACTTTATACTAACGGAAGACATTAATATGTGGCAGTGTTTTTGGAATGAAAAGGTTTCAGGATCTATCTAAATTTGTGCCAGTGTATCTTGCACCATACTAAAAGCTGATTTTGTAAATGCTAATGAAATTTCTACTTTTTATATAAAAAAAAATCGAGACATCTGTCAGAGAGATGAAATTTAATTTTTTATTACATTATTCCAAAATTTTAACACATTAGAAGATAGCTATTAATTTCAACAACTGACCACAAATAGTTATTTAAAACAATTACTAATTAATGTATAATATCCATAACAACATGTACAAGAATGTCGTTTTTGATAAAAGTCAAAAAATAACCATAAATACGTAAAAAATGTGTATATTCTCGAATATTCCCTTTTTTAATAAAATATATTTGCGTTATATTATAATGCTTATTATCTAAACCATAATAATAATGATTATGTTTTTTAAACATTAAAGTATATTTAATCTCATCTCCCTAATAGATGTCGGGATCTGACCGTCAATCATTTATTTGCCATGCGTCATACACAATCGATTGTAAATTGCTGGCGAGTGAATGATAAATTTGTTTTCTAAAACAGAATTATCTCCCCTTCTTTAAAAAATATAAGGCTTGAGTGCTTTACCCTGATCAACCATTTGAACATAACTTACGTTAAATTTCAAACTAAAACGTAAAAGAAAAATAATAAATTTATTATCCTAAAAATGCCTCATGGCCAAGAGTCGACGTGTAGCGAGACAATAACTTAAAGACTGATACAAATGGTTTCAATAAATGTACACATGCCAGTCAGTTAACTTTCATAAGAAATAAAAGAGGTGGGGTAGAGAGGTAATTTAACTCAATGCCCAACTACTCATGTGCTTTGCGGATTTCCTACATGAATTGTTTTTGTAGTTGATAAATAAAAGAAAGCTTTAAGAAATTCGTAGGTAATCTAAATATATAGAATTATTTGGTAAATCAATATGCAACCGTTAAGTAAATATCATCTATATACGATATTAAAAATATCAACCAATCAATTTAAAAATGTCAAAAATACTAACTAAATAACAATACATCTGTATAAATGTTACTAATACTACCAGATTAATACAGAACTAAATTAAACCCAAATTAATCATACAAATAGAAAGATAAAGTATATATAGTGCAAAACAGTTCAACTAAAATCTAAGAAAAACATTTTCAAATTCCAAAGTATATCTCAATTGTAAGGTAAAAGGAAGACTGTCTTTACATTTTACAGTTAATTCAGATACTTTATTTCATAAGTATTTTTTAACCAAGAACATGATTATTTCTAATTTTTCAGGTAAACATCGACAAGAGGTTTCATATATCGATCAACATGTTCTTGCTATTTTTAAAATTTTCCATTTCACCTTTAGGAGTTTTATTATCATCTTTAAACTTCAAAATTTTTTAAAAAGCGAAGTATTATTTCTATAAGTATTACTAGGGAAGGACAAAATATGTTGATAAAAACTGGTCTTGAAATAAATCTTAGTACCACCAATATAGAATTTTTCAATCGTCGCGTTATCTATTGTAGAGAGAGTACTAACGTAAACAAGTGATTTAGTTAAATATTCGTTTGACAATAGAGATTAGATTGAATTCCTACTATTACATAGACTCGTATAGTTAATAATATGTATCTTTGAAAGTACATTAATATCCAGATCAATAAATTGGTTCAAAATTTTATTTTTGCTTAACTTTATAATCTTCTCAAGGTTATTAGTTCAGCTATAAATTAGTTTTAATGTATTTCTGTTCGGAATTGTTAATCGAGTGACCGAATTTCAATTCCTGTTGGGTTCGTTATTCACTTACCCTCAAGACCCCTTTGGAACTGTATAGATCCACGTTGCCTACTTTCAACTATGGATTAATTAGTAAAACTTGTGTGACTAAGTCATTGTAACCCCCAAAAAACAAAAAGCAAAATTCTTGCAATCTGAAACTATTTCTGGCTTTAAATAACCTGTAATGTGTTGATAAGACGAAGATAACGAATTAATCACAATCTAGTCTCGTGGAAGATCAATCAGTAAGTCTAAATCACAGAAATAAGGATAATGTTGAATCGACCCTGATCCGAATTCTGATAGTTGACCGTGTGTGGTAGAACTGTATTAACGAATGAAATCATAAACATCACCCTGTATCCTCTCACACCTTGTATCTGCTTGTCGTATGCACAAGGAGACAGTTCATATTGAATTCAAACTGCTGAAATCGATAATATTTTCCAGCGAGTTTAAATAAAAATACAAGAAAAAAGGAAATACCATTAACTGGTGACTGATAATTTGAGAGCAGACGTAAAGCACGCACTGCGCATGCTCAGGATCAATAAAGAAGTGTCGCATCGAAATTAGTTATCAGTTATTGTATTTCGTCCTCCAAAGTGATCTTATCTTTATTTGAATAAATTATTATTTTTTTACGATTTGATCGATTCAAGGATCGATAAGTCGGATCAAATGCGTTTGAAAAAGATAATTATCAGAAATATAAAAATTATAAATTTGAACCACCTGACACTGATATTGGCAAAGGTAAGTCTGGCACAGGGATATGGTAAAGCTGTTTGTATGGATATTATTAGCAACAGACTATGTTTTGACTGTTTGATTTTTTACGTCTTATCAAACTTTTGCAGGTTATTTAAAGTCCGAAAAAAGCTTTAGGTTATGAAAATCTTCTCAAAGATAATAATTATTTACTGATACAATTACTAATTAACCCATTGCTGGGGGGCGGGAGAGGAAGTGTATTTGTCAACATGAAAAAATCGAATGGAATTGAAACCCGGCTCTCTGATTTCTAATTCGAGAACAACTGTTTAGGATATTGAGAGAGAGAACCAGTGTATCAGGTTGGCGGGGAAAACGAGGGTCAGGAGTAATGTGATCAAAGTATATTTTTTTCTATTATTTACGCGACATTAGGGGAAAAGAAGTGACCATCTACGTACTTGTAAATTTGACTGGAGAGACCCACTTTTCAGTCATATGTTAACGGTAGTGTGTGGTTATGCAGCTGTAGAATAACAAGACAATAAACAGCACTTACCGGTGTAAGAGTCCCAGCTAGCGTCCAGCTGGCAGACAAAAATAAAGCAGGTTGTAACTTAATACAAACCCTGCAAACTAACTGATGAATCAAGCTGGTATTTATATAGAAATACCTCCACTCAGGTACCAGCAGCCAATCACAGCCCAAGCAATGGACTATCCCACTTTAGCACAATGAGATGCTCCATTGCACCATAAATAGCTCTCTTCCTCAAAGTTGGATTACTTTTTACCTCAGCTTGCTCCACAACTGAGTGTTTATCTTGATCACGTGATTGTTCGACAGCAGCATGCAGGATTATATCCGAAATAATAAAATAAAATCATAACGAAAAAAATAACATGATTAAATTCTTCTGTATATGATTTATAATAAAATTAAATTTCAGCAAAATTAATTTCCTGGAGATACTCTATATATTATCTTGTACACTATCGCTCTTACTTTGGCAAATGTTCAAACGAGTTACATCCCTTAGTCCCGCTAGTTCAGACCTTCACAACTAGGAACCGCTAGACTACGTGCCGGCGTTCAATAATCCTAATTCCCTTTGTAGTATTTTCATCGGGATCCGCTTATGAGTAAAACGCTCCTTTACCGGAAATGGCTTTTGCTGGGACAGAATCCGGGGATTATTCATCTCAGACCATGATAAACCTAACCTCCTCGATTCTGATATCAACCAAAATCTATCAGACAAAATATTTACCTCTCAATTCAGTAACCGTCTTCGTTGAATAGCATTTGGGCCTTGTATTGGGTGAACAAGAGTAAAATTAAAAAGTTTCTCTCTCGCTAAATGGCTTTAAAATATTGTCTATCTGAATTTCTGCGATAAAATGTCATTATTTACACTAATTAGATTCGGATTATTATCATCATCTTTGTTGCTGTTATCACAACATTTCGACCGTTTATCTACCTCCCTTCCTCAGGTGTATATTGGTTTGGGCAAACAAATTGGAATACTGAAATGAACCTTTTTTGTAACCTGCTAGTGTAGACTGTTCTTATTCAGTCTTTAATCCAGTGTATTAAAGCACTGGTTTGTGAATTTAGTGATATAGTGATATAGTGATTGTGATTTCAATCCTTGCGCTGGACAGTATATACGTGTACTTAGTGAAAACGCCTGAGAAATACCTGAACCGTACTAGAAATAAGAGCTACACGGTCTATCCCTAGACATGGGCAGTGGAACGAGACATGGAATTGAGAAGACGATTAACGATTAACACTGAATTCAATTTTTTGAAGATCAATGCTGATTGGAATGCGGGAGAAGTCTACGAGGAAGAAGTGCAACAGAAGAAACTATTAACATAAAACTTACGCTTACGTCTGGTAAATTTAGCTGTAAAATTATAAGTATCTGTCAATCAAGAACTGCGCCTCCATTTGGGAAATCGAGGTAAGAAAGAAGAAAACTCATCAGAATATTTAATCTGAAAGTATTTATAGAGAAAGCACAGAGAAGCAACGTAACGACAAGATGCCAGGTAAGGACTAATAATGAAGCAGATTCTTCTTTAGATTTTATAAAGAATACATCAGAATAGGTGCCTTCGTGTTTTTGGCAAAAAAAACAAAACAAAACAAAACAAAAAAAACACGTATACCAATATGAAAAAAGGTTACAATCTTGATGAAAACAAAGTTTTACCGTCAAAATATTTATCGGATTATTAAGGGGAATGTCGAAAGTATATGTTTTATTATTTTATTAATGTTTTAGGTCTTTTCTAGCAAATTCAAAATTCTAGTTAAAAATCTATTTTTTTTTTTTTTTTGCGTCAGCGGTGGTGCAAAGATTACTAAGAGAATTTTAGCGCATTTTTATCAGTAAAAAACAAATTGAATTGAAAATTCTTGCAAATGTCAAATAATTCTTTAAAAATAATTACTTTCCCGTAATTTCTCACTACACTATCATTTCCGTATTTTTGTTGTTTTTTATATTTAATCTTATATTGAATTATTTAGAAGTTACGACTTGGCTTTTTTATTACATGTTTCTTTAACATCTCTAAAACCTTTTAATAATCTTTAATGTTCACTAATATTTCTTTATCTCCTTTTGTCTTACTACAGTTAATTCTACTTACTCACTGAATAGAACGATGAAAAAAGGCCCCAAAACTTAAAAAACAAAGTTTTATAGTCAAAATCTGATGTTATTATTAAGAGGAAAGATCAAAATATGTTTTAATTATTTTTTTTTTAAATTTAATTCTTTCTAACACTTTCTAAATTTAATTTCGACGACACAGGCTTGAGGCAGGCAAAGCTCCCATTGAGTTTCGGAGTCTTGGGTCTTCGATCAGCGTTAGACTTGGCCCTTCCAGTATATCTTTCTTCAGTTTCTTCCAGTCGCGAATTACTTGTTGCGATACTGGGTGGATCCTTTCAATGTTTATCGGGTAGTTCTTGCAGCGTCTGGGCCGAAGAATTACATTCTATCCCACTAGAAACATCAAAACAAAAATGCTGGGATAAAATAAAATGCGAGGCAAATTTTACTAATTTGAAGCTCTATCTGGATCAGCATCGCCTCGCCTGTTTGCTTCACAACCGAGCAGTGGCGCCTGACTCAACGCAGTGTCCTCTTCATCTGTCGGTACGCTTCTAGATGATGAGTACACTCGCGTCGGCTCAACTTATGTAAGCGTCTCATATGTAGATGTGGAGTTTCTATTGATGAGCTCGGTTTGCATCCTCTCTCTGCTGTCGTAGTGCCAGCCGCTTTCCACGGCATGAAGCAATAAACGACATCATCAGAAGAGGTTTGGATGCAGCTGGGTTCCTTTCCCAAATCGAACACGTCGGTATCGACAGTGGTGATGGAAAACGGCCGGATGGCATTACCATTTTCCCTTTTAAAATGGGGAAGTCGTTGATTTGGGATGCAACCTGTGCGGTTACATTTTCGGCCGGTAATTTTTTAGGGTCCCGGTTGAGCCGGGGTCCGTCGCTCGGAATACAGAGATAAAAAAATAGTTAAATATTCTTCTCTTCTGGATAGACTTTTTCTTTTTACTCCTGTGGCAGTGGCAGTGGGTTATTAGCCCTCTTTCGATGGCGCTCTTTCGGGGGATTGGCGCGATTGCGTCTCGATTGCGTCTCGATTAAGGGACCAACCTCGCGAAACGGAGTGACTCTTTCAGCCTGTCTCACTGGCAATGGTTCGAGATAATGCTTTCTCCATCATTGCGGCTAGCAAAGGATAGCAAAAAAAATTGTTTATAGTTGCTTTGTTCAATCTTTTTTCAATGAATAATTATTGGTATTTTTTGGGTAAAATTTTTTTTTTTTTGATCAGCAATTGACGTAATCGTTACGTTTGGTGGTTTAGCGCATTTTTCCCGTGAAAAAACATACTGATTTGGATAATGTTTGCAAAAAACAAATAAGTGTCAAATTTAATGAGATTTTCAGGACTTATTCATCAATCAATGACATTTTTATGGAACGATAAAAACGGGCGTTAATGAGTTATTTTAGAAAAAAAATCAATGAAAATCGATTCCAATAAATCTGTTTTCAACACACCATAGTATTTTATACTGGAAGCAGTAAATACTTAGATGGATCAGAAGAGTCTCCAGAATTCTTAAAACCAGGGACAACAGATGATGACTTCCAATAGGCTGGATAGCAAGAGTCAGTGAGTCAATAGTTATATAGTTTGGAGTGGACTGGATTCAATTCAGGAGCACATTTCTTTAGGATTACCTCTGATATCCCGTCCCCGCCATTAGCATAATGGGAGTTTAATTTAAAGACGATGTACAGTACTATCGATGGGTCTATGTTCCTGTAACTCCAGTTCTAGGGGAAAATCAGGAGCGGCTACTTCGGATGTGTCGATGGTTGAACTGGATGGGGATATCCAAGCAAAGCACTGTGTTATTAGCTGATAAAATCAGTACCTCAAATTGGTTGAATAGAGGAGACGTCAATAATATTTGGCGCCAAACTTGCGAGATGCAAATTGTTGCTTCATTCTTTCTTCAAGTAATAATTTTGCTTCACTGAGTACCCGCTTGTGATCATTGGGGCATAGAAAAAGAGACGTCTATCGCAATCAAAGATGTCATTTCGGTACAGATTGAAGAAGAGGTTCCTATGGGCAAAAGAGCTGAGGAAGTAGCTGAGCAAGCAAGGATATGAGCACAATTTAACATTATATTTTCTTGCAGGGATTAAAGCCTCGATGCTAGCTTTTAACCAGGAGGATACCTCAGTTGCATATTTTTGAACGGGGTACTTAAATATCACATTCTAGGGGGAATCGCGAAGGAAATCACGGACTAAACCCAGTCTACTCGTTGATAACAGAAATATATTCTGTTGGTAGGAAGTTCTTTGCTGGGAGAGGAATATAAGATATTAACCGATACAACGGCATGATCCGAGTTGCCAAGAGGGCAGAGCTGATTGGCACCAGAAGAGTCGGGGATGGAGGTAAGCCTAGATCGAAAACGGAAGTATTACCGTCATGGTTACTGGAGAAACCTGTAGGGAAGTCAATCACGTGTGAAGGATTGAGTGATTGAAAAGTTAAGGGTATGTATGCCAGCGTGTTCAATGACAGAGTGTTTAAGTCGCATGATATGATGGACGTTAAAGTCACCGAACACGAATATGTGTACCAGTGGATTTAGGAAGATAGATTTGTCTATATTGTCGGAAATGTTATCGATAACTTCACAGTCTTGGAAGGAAGAAGAACGGTAAAAAAAGTTGCTTGAGAAACACTTTTCCAGTGCCATGATCTCCAGCAATCTTTAAACTTAAAAAAAATTAAAAATAAGTTTTCTTGGTCAGTCTTCTTTTCATGATCCTTAACAAAGTATATGTTTCCATTACGTCCACGCCCAATAACCCATTGTAACTTAGTAGCTTTACTGCATTGCTTGGTGTGAAATCGATTTTTTAAAAAATAATATAAAAAGAAGCACTCACAGCGCCTACTTGTGGTTTATACTGCAGCTATGCTGAGTAAACCTTAATTACAAATTCCAGGAGTGAACGAATAATTTGAACTACGCCAGTGCACTCAGACCCACACAATGGCTTTTGATTTCGCCCTAACATAACCGCGGGAAGTTCCAAAGTGTTCAGTCAACTTCCGAAGTCCTGATCAAGTCTTGGCTTTCCAAGGGTGTCTCATGTCGGGATCACCTCCCCAGAAGGATAATATCAAGAAGTCACCTTCCTGATAAATCAACCGTAGTGAGATGCTAAACTGGGGTTTTATGGTCGAAGAGTCCACCTTATCAAGTGATAATGCTGAAGGCATTCAACACTATCACTTGATAAGACACTGGAAGTGTTGAAACAAAATGGCTATTTTTGTAGTCATTTTATAACATTTTCAGATTATAATTTTTAAATAAATAATTACAGATATATGTATGTGTGTGTGTGTGTGCGTGTATTTGTGCGTGTGTCTGTCTGTGTGTGTCTGTGTGTCTATGTGTATTCGCGTTTCATGCAACTTTTGAAGAGCAAATTTAAAGATAATTTTAAGGGGGTCGCATGGTACACTAAATATAAAATTAGCGTATATACCGCTGGTCCTGGCTACGCCGTTGACTAAATTACATATACATTATTTGTAGTCAAAATTACAACTGTATTTAAAATAAACATGATTTTGATATAACTGGTGTTTTACTTCACTGTACATAATGCATGTAATATTGACATAGTATCGTATTATAAAATACAAACAGACCAAAAGTATGCATCGTATCCATTGTTTACGTTAATAAGATGTTTAGCTGTTTCTCGTTCGGTTGCTTGTTAGAAAATAGTAATAATTTTTAAATATGGTCCTGAAGTTTTATATATTTATAGGAAATATTTCGGAATACATGTAATTTTTTAGAAAAAATACTATAATTGTTTTACTTTATTGGTTTCACTGTTTATCTTTTCAAAAGTCTGTTTGGTAGTTTTAAAATGTTTATCAGATTATCAGGTACTGTCTCTTAAGTTTTGGTTAAAATAAAACAAAAGGCGTCACTGGCTTTATCTCTGTCGCTCATGTTTGAGAAAATAAAATCTATTTTGAGGAATGCAATTATTTTGTTTTGTGCAGTGAGTTGACTTTGATTTAAATATACTGATTAAGATATTTTCTTTGTTAATCTATTTTTTCTGTGGTCAAATGCGTTTTGTTCAACCTTAATATATATATATATATATATATATATATATATATATATATATATATATATATATATATATACGCACACACACACATATATATATGTATATATATATACACACACACGCGCTCTCTCACACACACACACATACATACATACATATATATATATATATATATATATATATATATATATATATATATATATATATATATATATATTACTTAAATTGACTAGAATCTGTATGTATTCGACAATTATTTTTCCTGAGATGGATTAAGAGAAAAACGTACGGCGGGAGATACAGACCTGAAGCGATGATGATACTGAAAATAATGAAAACTTAGCATAATTCTAGATATGCATATATTTTTAAAAAAAATAATTTTCATTCAATAAAAGGACCAAGAGCCACACAATGTAGAGTGTCACTGACGGTTGTTTTGAACAATAATAATAAGTGTTAAGAATTTGAGTTTATGAGTATATGTGGGAAAGATACCGGTTAACCCTTAATATGAAGAGTTTAATATTGTAGGGTTTGAGAAAGCTTCTACTCAGATGTCTATCCTACAATTTTCGAGTATAGTTTCCTTATTACTAATGGAATACAAATTGAATGGGGATGTTTTGTTTCAGTGTACGTGACATTGTGGGTCATAGCTGGCAAGGTTCGAACAGGTGGAACTAGGGAATGGAGCTCGTTTTATCATTAGGAATTGAAATACCGATAATGTTGTATGAATTTTGTGTGTTGGTAAAGGTTTGTAGAGTGGAGATTAATTCATTATGCCTGGACACTTTTCAACTCTGATCAAAACTGATAAGTGAGAATTGGGCAGTTGAAGCCCAGATATGACAGCGATACTCCAGTTGCTGTCTAATGTGGCTCGTTTAAAGTTAGGGCAGAGCAGGAGGTGTCAGGTATTTACCGGAACTGTAGTTAAAAACCGATCATTTTCCCCTGATCGTATATACAGTGTGCAATGTGCAAATTGTCGTCATATTATATTTTTAATTCCGCGCATGCGCTTTAGTTGTTTTTGATTTCGCCCACTGCACAGTGTGGTAGGTTCTGTTGAGCACAAACTGAGGAAAAAAACACCATGACGCAATTCACTTCGCCAGAAATTTGGAAACGGCATTCTGTACTGCTTGGCATTCGCGTCAGAAGCTCTAATACGAACATTTCAATGGTCGTATTGTATGTCAATCTAAGGACAGTGCAGAGGATTCAGAAAGAGTTGGATGATATATCCGGTCAACATTATGATGTTTGGAGTGATCACTTTTGATGGCGACGTTATGCTTCCATTCATCTTCACATATACATTATGTTATACCTGTATTTAAATTTGATAGCTTCTATTATATTATATTATATTATAGCTGTATTATATTATATTATAGCTGTATTATATTATAGCTGTATTATACCTCTATCTAAATTGGTAATCTTATATTATTACGTGTTGCTACAATATGTTGTTGACGTGACTGATTTTTATTTCTTGTTAATATTTGTTGCCTAATAAATTAATAGAAATTATTTTTATTTTCCTCTAAAATCTTAGTAATTATTAGTATTATTAGTATAATAATAATAATAATAATAATAATAATAATAATAATAATAATAATAATAATAATAATAAAATTATTAATATTATTAGTAATTGCTTTCCTCAGAACATTCTAGGCCCTCCACTTGATCAAATAAAGAACAAATTGGAAATGGTTATCAATCTAACATATTTCATTGTTATTAAGGCTTCATCAAAGAATAAGTTATAGAGAAAAAAAAAGAATTAAATTCTAGCGTTTTTACATTGATTTTTATTTTTTATTATATTATTATTATTGATTAATCAGGCTTCTTGTGCTTCGACTTTTTAAATCAACGTTACATATTTCATTTCGCCACTAACGTTCTTCTAAAATATTAGTCTGAGTGAATCGTATTTGGCTTCCAGGCCGAAATTAGGAATGGACCGGACATTAGGAATGGACCGGACATGAGCAACGGACTAACTTCATTGGATAGTATTCAGAATTTCAAAGCGCCTGATAAGGGAATGGAAACGCCTAAGTCTTTAATGTCTATCTGCGGGGTGAATTCAGCGGAGAACATTTCTGTCAGTAAATTTCATTTACTTCCGAAAGACAATATTTTTAAATACCCAACAGACACGCGTTACTAATGACTTCGGATTAGCCCGCTCGGCTTTCAAGTCCAACACTGCTGTGGAGATGAAAAGAATTCTTTACGACACAACTATAATAGCAGGTCATGAGAGCTGGAAACAGAATGAACAGGTCGGATGACAACTAAAAAAATGCAAAAAATGCTTATGACCAACATTATTTGGAGGAATAACGGAAGCACACTTCGTAAACTCTATTCCATAATATACTAAAAATACTTGGTGCCTGTTTCAAGTGACTTATCCTTCTTTCAATAAAGCTAAACAATAACTATGATCTATATTCAATATTCAATCATTTCAATATAGCTAAACTATAACCATAAAATGCATATTGCAAATAATCACAGTATATGAAAAGAAAATGATGGCTCCAGTTCGGCCATGACGAGTTTCAAATTCCAGTCATGTCCGTTGCATTCACCTAGGCGAGAGTAAACTTAAGAAATGTATGAATCTATCACCCCCCATGCTATGGGTTAAATCGTAGGACTTGTGCCTGCAGAAAGAATTGTTATTCTAAAAAATAAAATGATGTAATATTCACTCGCAAAAAATAAATATTCTTACAATCTATACTATTTGTAAGCTTTATGTAACCCAAAAATGGTTGACACACCAAAAAAAAAAAAAAAACAATTCAATCAACATTTAAATTATCAATGGACGTCATCTTAATTAGTTTCACATATCTAAATTATAAATATGAACTATTTTTTAAAATTAGAAATTAGATTGAAATATTTTTGGAAAAATTCCATGTTTTTGTTCCGTAATCAAGAAATTACAAAAATCGAGAGAAATGGACACAATACGTGAAAAAATTGACGAAGAGAAGATATGGTGATTTTCCAGATGTGGCACAAGGCAGAAAGTGTGGGGAACCCTATGATAATCGAACTTACTACTCAGAGGTAATTGGTCTAGCGAGACAAGCTTGATAACCATTACACCATTTCGAGATGCCCTGCTCGTATGAGATATGGTGATTTTATAAGCGTAGCTTAGATGAGACACAAGGCCACATATATCAGAAGCTGTAAACACAAGGTTCAGACATAATTTTTCTGGGCAAATGATTTCCTTATTCTTATTTTTATATACCACATTATAACTATTGACTGTATTTTCGCATATTATTTCTTGAAAGGGACTTCAGTAAGTTTGAAATTATAACGAATGTTATTAAAACCCGAGTGTGGAAATCCTCAGAGAATTTAGTATTCTGAAAGTTATCGCTAAAAATCTTTGTCGAAATTTACAAACTCTACTTAGTAATATATTAGACAATATCAAATACATAAATGCACTGCTTTCTCTCAATATTTCTGGCAGTTAAAGAAAGGTGTAATTTGTGTCTTGTTCAAAGTTTAGATACCTTAAAACAGTTAAATGAAATTAACTTTTAAAGCCAGAGAAATGAATAGGTTGTTGCATGTAGGCATAAAGATAAAACACTGCTTTGATTAAATTTTAATATAAATTATATTTTAAAAAGCAGTAATGTACCTTTAACTTTAATATAAACAATTAATATTCAAAAACTCTAAAATGATTTTTTTTTATTACTTTTATTGAGATAACCAAATATTTTTTATCAAAATTTAAATTACGTAACAGTCTGACTATACTCAGCATCTTAAGATTAGGTTATACATAAAACTCAGAGTCGTGCTATTGGTGAGGGATTATATATATATATATATATATATATATATATACATATATATATATATATATATATATATATATATATATTGTTAAAATAAGCTGCAACCCCTTAAAAATTGATCAATATCAATAAATAGTGCTCCCATATAATAAAAACATAAAAGAAAATGGGTTCCTTTCACCCGACGATAGCGTAGTTTTGAAACCTCTTGTTGTGGAAAGGCTTGGCCTGTGTAAGATTTCATATATCAGCCGTTAATATATAAACAATTAGAAATAGATTGTTGTATGTATGCATTTATACATAAAACATAATATAAATACATAATCAAAGCATCTTGTCGTTCATATTTAATAAAGCTTACAGGAAAGAAAGTTTGTTGCCTACATGTATCTATATTTATTATCCAATTACATATGGTATTTAATACATATTTTGTAAATTTCTACATAACAGAAAAATGTTTAACAATTGAGTAAGAAAATGTAAATTCTATTTGAACCGTTTCGTCTTTTGGTTATACTTGAACTGACTAAAGTAATGTTTTTATTGACGGAATTATATATGTCTTGGAAGATGAGAGCCAGTTATAATTATGTAATGACGTAAAGTGACTCGTTTTTGGTTTCATTTTTTTATGTCAGACCTCGATGAATTTAACTAAAAGATCCTATGTTTTAAAAAGCAACACATTCTGTGTATCAGCCGCTTATTATGTATCTGAACTTCATTCCGATTACAAAAAAGCCAAGTGCATCACTTTATCTTCAATTTCACAGAGAGTTAAATTTGCAATCTGTGGATTCAATTCGAATCCTGAATGAGCAAGTCTCGTTCGAAGAAGTTGAGATATTTGCAAGTTAGAAAGTTGTCTCCCTTTAATTAAAAAAGTGTGACACACAGAGACATTTCCACATTTAATATATACAGAATATGTTGAAAGTTAGATAATTGTGTCCCTTTAATTAAAAAAAAATGTGACACCTCTCTTTCTCTCGCTCTCTGACTCTCTCTCTCTCCCTATATATATATATATATATATATATATATATATATATATATATATATATATATATATATATATATATATATGACATGATTGGTCCTGGTCTCGCAGCCCGTCAACAGCCACTTTTATACAGGTATTATCATGCCAACTTCTCCGAAGAGCTACTTTCACTGATATAACAACTGCATGGATTTAAGCGCTCTACTAGGTGGTCATCTCGGTCCCACCCTTTTACTGTCAAAACAATTAAATGTAACCGCCTCTTCTGCTCTAACAGCTTCTTATTTTGCACCACCAGTCATGGAACTCCCTTCCTGTCACTTGCTTCCTTGATAGCTATAGTCTTCAAATATTCAAATGTAATGTCAATCGACATCTTCTGTTCGTGTTCCAAAACATTCCTAGAGTTACTCCCGCCTTGTTCGTGGTGATTTGCTATATATATATATATATATATATATATTTGGGAAACAGCTAATGTTTTTATATATATTTGTATATGTTATATTGATGATACATGTATCTTTACAGCGAATTATTAAATTAAACTAATTATTTAATTATCAATAGTGTTTTACTTACATGTTTATTTTCACAAAAAAATCGTTTTATTTTAATCGGTTTTGATTTTAGCTTTTCATACATAATACTTTCAGGCTAATTGAATTTATGTCTGAAAAACATGCCTTTAGCTTAGCAGAGAGATGTCTGGCAGGACTTAATGTAAATAGATTCTAAACACCATTAGAAATTCAAAATATGCCTTCCTTAGTCATGAGAACACATCGTGCTTATAAGCACTGGGGACCTTGCTGTTTGTTTAACAAATGTTCATTTATCGCCGGACTACGTTGCAGTCACACACCTATGCTTACTGATCGTTATTCGTGATCATTTACGTTGCACCTCGATTAGGTTTAATCATGAGCAAATTGATAGATATATTCAGATGTTTTTTGTTTTTTCGTCAGTGTACATTAAGTAACATAAAGATTTCTTTGAAAGATTAAGATTCAATTAAATTCTAGGAATTGGCTTCAGTATGTTCATATAATTTTCCTTCGTATCATACATAGACATTATGTTACTAATTTTTTGATGAGTGGACAGATCCTATGAAAGGCAACGCAAAACAAAGAAACGCTGTTTGCAAATTCAATTTCCTTGTCGTGAAACACATTTATAATAAAATTAGTAAAGTTTCGTATTCTTTTTTCGCCTGACATTTTGGGAATGAAAAAAGTCGGTTCTTTCTTTCTTGAAGAGACAGTTCAATATTCGAAAAAAGAAACTAATGGCGTCTAGCGTTGTTTTGCAAAGAACTGAAAAGAAATTCACACATACTTTAAACTTTTTCAAGCTTTCACTTTCTTTCTCTCTCTCTCTCTCTCTCTCTCTCTCTCTCAATACATATATATATATATATATATATATATATATATATATATAACTAAAAGAAGAAAGAACAAGTTTTATTTACATTACTTACATTGTTCGGACTCTTGTCAACATCTTTATTGTCATTTTAATGACGTCTCCGTCCTTTTTTAGGAGACTGGGATTTCGAATTGAATCCTTTATATCGACAACAGGTGTAGATTGTTCTAGTATCACGGGCCATGCCTCTACTGGATGTCTCTGTTATCTCTCTTTAAGAAGTTGTTATTCACCCGTGCAGTAGTCAGATATTGAACTCCTAACTCAAGTCACTGGATACAACCAACGCTTTTATCCACCAAGCCACGTTTCCTTGAGAAATACATGACGTAATATCTGTGAATTTCGGGCAAAAATTATACTATAGGCTAGTTCAACATCATATGGACACGACAATAAAGATGAGGACAACAGTCTGAACAATGCAAATTATTACAATACCTCGTCTCAGAAATTTAGACAGACTGAACATGTTTTGCTAATGGTGTATCAGTAAACATAAGACTTATTAACTATAAGAAAAATGGCTTAACAAAATTGACCATCACAGGATATATTGAAAGAAAGTTCAACAGATGAAAAAAAAATACATGCCTACTTAACAAACTTGTGTAAAAGGAGTTCAGATCAGAGAAAGGAAGTTTGGGAGAGACATGACCGTCCTCGTTCTGAAGGTACAGGGCAAATTAATGAAGAATATTTTCATTCCAACTATGTCATAGGTCCTTACCTATAACTACAGAATGAACTCTTCCTAACACTGTGTATACCACGCCTCTCAAGAGAAAGGGTTGAATCGAGTCGAGCCGATAGTAGTTCACTCCGAACCAGACTGACAGTCATACTAACACCTTCCACATCTTGTATTATTATTTCGTGTAATATGCCTTAGTTATTTCTACTCTTGTGTTGGTGTTGCCCTTCTTTGGTCCTAACCTGGACCACAACACTATACTAGAGTGCACAGAGCATTCAATCTTGTTTGGCAATAAGTCTAGGAGAAGGATTATATTTACTTCCATTCCGTGGGATGTCTTCTGGAAACCACTCCTCTGTTTATCAAGAATCGTCTCAATTCATGAATAATTAAAAAGATATAGAAAGCTATGATAGCCAATGTCTTTATATTTGGTTTGTTAGTTTCGTTTTCTACGGATTGCTAACTCTTTGCAGGATGCTTAATGCCAGATTTTTTTTTTTTACATTGTAAGAATCTTTTGTTTGAGATGATAATGGTTTACTAATTAACTCATATCTGGGATGAGAATATCTGGATTCTTACCTTTCCCAAGAGTATTGTGCGTAAGTAAATATATTGAACTCAAGTGGAATTAGAACTCAGTCCTCCGATTAACAATTCAGAGCCATTATCCATTACACCACATCCTGGGTATGCCGATAAACTACATCCGCGTCCTGGGTAAGAAGATAAACTACATCCGCGTCCTGGGTATGACGATAAACTACATCCGCGTCCTGGGTAAGACGATAAACTTCATCCGCGTCCTGGGTAAGACGATAAACTACATTCGATGGCAGGTCCTCTGATCAGAGAATATGAGGAGCGTTGAACCATCTCTTAATTGATGGTGTTCCCAGGTCTACCCTGACCCGAGGTTGTAGCACATGTTGGGGTCCCAGTTGTGGAGAAATAGCTGATTACCAAACTGGGGTCAAAGCACTAAGAAAGTGTAAAAATAGGCTTTAATATCAGCAATACATTTTTGTAAAAGATTATTATCAGCAATACTTTAAAAAAAAAATATTATCAGCAATAACAATTTTGTCGGCATTAAATACCCATTGAGGTTGATATGCCGTAAAACAAAACAAACCAAACCAAGCTAAAAACTAATACACACTCACGTCCAAGCTTACAGCACCTGGTACTCCCAAACGATCATCAATCTAGCTACTGGACAGTTGCTTAAGCGTCATTTTTGCGTAATGTAACGGTAAGTCAATCTCTTGAAGAGAGATGTCCTTTAACATATTACTATATACGTACGTACAGATACGTGAAATCTGTGGATTTCGGTTAAACATAATATAGGTTAGTCTAACATTATATGTAATGGTTGAAGATATTCTTGTGTGATATTTTTTGAAAAAAGGTGTTAGTCGCCATTAAATATCTTCGAGAATTTACGATTCGTTTTATATTTATATAGAAGTGTGATTTTGTTTTTTAATAAAGCAAATTTTCTTTCCATTCAAATGTCAGATCAGTCACTTTTAATTACATGCTTTAATTCCAGACGTTTTTTTTCAGCAGCGGCAGTTAAAACAATTTTTAAAAAATGCAAACAGCTACAATCTTTTGTATGAAAATGTAAATGAAATTGCATATAGAGCGTGCGATGGATAAATTGTCTAAATTACACAAAAATTAAAATAACACTGATATCTCATATTAACAGATATATTAGGTTGGTGCAAAAATAATGACGTAATAATGTCGTTTTCTGATGTATTTTTAACGTCAAAAAACATTATTACGTTATTATTTTTGCACCAACCTAATATTTACCAAAACTATACAAAAATTTCTTGGAATTTCTTCGAGATAATCGTCATTTTACTTCAACCACGGCCTCCGGTCAAATTCAGATTCATCTGCTAATCTTGTGGAAGGTTTTCTTGTTTAAGTTGAATGCAGCCATAATCTTTGGATTCAATTCATCTTTGTTGTTGCAAGAAAATTTGTTAGTCTCTCGACCAACTGAGCCCCACACATAATAATCAAGGGATGTTGAATCTGGTGAGTTAGGTGGCCAGATTTAAAGGGTGATGTGATCAGAGAAATTGTGTGACAGCCATGACTGGGTTCTACTGCTCGTGTGGCATGGGGCAGAGTCCTGTTGCCAGACATAATGTCTTCCAGTAGCCACTCTGTAGACCTATAGCAGCAATACCTCCTTAAATCACTTGATACAGGCCTCCTGTGTTGAGTCCGAAGCCCTCACCTACAAATGCGGTAATTCTTTTCTTATCAGAATGATCAGAGTGAGTTTTCCCAGCTGCCGTTCGTTCGTAATCACCATTAGATTCATCCAACTCTTTCCAGATCCTCTGCACTATCCTCAGATTGGCACCCACCCACACCTTGAAAAGTTTTTATTAGTGTTTTCCGTGCTAATGCGAAGTATGCCGTTTTCAAATTTCTGTCGGAACGAATTGCATCATAGACATTTTTTTCTTCTCACAGAGGGTGCCCAACAGACACTACTATACTGTGTAATCAACAAAATCAAAGACAAACAAAACGCATGCGCGTATTTGGAAATATAAAAAGGCGACAATTTATCCATTACACCTTCTTGCACAAAAAGATTGTGACTTTATGCCTTGTAATCAATGCATTCCCTTAATCATTTTCCGCCAAGAAAGACACTAAGACGCAAAGGGTTACTGAATGTAAAATGATATCGATGAAATTAAGACATTATCAATGAGAACAAACAATAAAAATCGAGAATTAAATGGTTGGTATTCTTTTTTAAAGATCAAATTTGACTGAGGTATGTGGTCAGAAGAGAGTCCCACGATTGAGATGTCCGAAAGAAGAAACTTTTCACATAGAACTTACAGTTAAATATAAATATTTTAGCTATAAAATAATGATATTTTACCGCCTATCTAATCTTCGTTTACATGCCGTGTCTCTTCAGGACGTGAACGATAATTATTGTCCGTAATTTTATGTCCTTTGTAACTCTTTGTAATCGCTATCATTCTAATCACTGTTCTGCCAACAATTTACAAAAGCTCCTTAGGTGGGTTATTTTCTGCTTTTTCTATAACCCAATTGCTTTCAGTAGGTTCAGTCAGTATCGAATTTTCCAAGCCCGATATCTGCGAAAGAAACGTCAATTGTCTTTTTCTCGGCTTAAATGTCAGTGCCCTATTTCTGACCATTTTCTAGGACTGTGCCTAAATTCTCACAGTCGAAGTACAGAAAAGGAATCCTCATCAGATCAATTACCAAGAACATGTTTATAGAAAAGGCATAGAGAAACAGTTTTGTCTAAGTGTCTGAAATCGTGATGTCAGGTTAGGATATATATATTTGTACGTTCTTCTATGGATTTTTTCAAGAACCTCTAATTGCATAGTAAAAGCACCAAACCCGACATGACAGCCATATTCAATGCGTCGAGGAATGATAGCCTTATAAAAGTTAGATTCTGTCAAGAAAATCCTGTTTATTACATTCGTAAATACTTCCTAGACATTAGTTTGCTTCATGGAGTCCTTTGTTGAATAGAATACATTTCCTACCGCCCACTCCTGTTTATCCTGTAAGTACTCACGCAAGGCTTTACATGTTTCAACACCTCTTCCGTCCTCTTTTCGGCGTAGGTAAAGCACCTATTATTATCGTACCTGCTTTCGAGCCCAAGTTTGTTCGTCATTGATCTTAAAGCAAAACCTGCACCATATCTCATAACCACATCTTGATGCATAAAATAAAATGTCCGCCATGTAACACCCACTTTTAGCTAATCCATGAGTATTCATGCATGGATTTAGATTCTGATGTTTCACACTCTCCTACCTAAATCAAACCTTGTCCAACTTCAATCCTAGTCACATTACTTCTAGGAAGATCGAACTTGCACATGGTCATCAACTTGTAGTAGCCCAAGTTGATTTGCCAATACTAGGTGCTGACTTTCTTGCACACTTCGGTCTACGAGTGGATATGGCCACTCGCACACTAACTGATAACATTACGTCTTTATCAATTAAGGGTATTCCTACCTTTAAACGAAGCCTAGGTATTTGTTCTACAACTCTATTAACGATAATGTTCGTCGACTCTTATGCTAGTTTCCGGAGTTATCTACACCCTTTACATATACTGAGTCAGTACGACATAATGTTGAACATCAAATTACTACTACTGCACCTCCCTTCCATTCAAGCCCGCGTCGTCTTCACCCTGAGAAATTGCGAAAGCTGAATTTCAGCGTTTTCTTCAAAAGGGAATTATTCGTCCTTCTCCTAGACCCTATGCTAGTTCTTCACATGTGGTTCCTAAACCTGGAGCTATGATTGGCATCCGTGTTCTGACTGTCGTTTATTAAATGCTCAAACTACACCGGATAAATATCCTACATTATTTACATTATTCGGACTATTGTCCTCACCCTTGTCGCCATATTTATTATAACGTTTCAGCCGTTGTACGATCCGGCCTTCTTCAGGTGGTTGGAAGGTCGAACTGAACCCTTCACTTCGTTCACTGGGGTAGACTGTTCTAGTTCCACGTTCCATGTTTAATGAATGTCAGTTATCAGTTATCTCCTGTTAATTTCCATCTGAAAGTTCTCCACTGCCTTTACCGGGTATTGAACTCTTTGGTCCTGGAACTAGAACAGTCTACGCCAGTGAGCGAAATAAAGGGTTCAGTTCGACATTCCAACTACCTGAAGAAGGCCGGAGCGTACAACGGTCGAAACGTTGTAATAAATATGGCGACAAAGATGAGGACAATAGTCCGAATTATATAAATAAAATACATAATACTTCATTTCAGAAATATAGACAGATACTGATAAATATCCTATTCCTTATTTGAGAGATTTTGCAGTTATATATATTTTTTATATACGCAATTTACAGACTTCTTGCAGTCGACAGATACGATCCGGGTTTGCTATGTCATTTTTGGTCCAGTAAAAACATACATGATCCATATTTCGCAAGCACGACTACCCACGCATTTATGCCTGAAACCAAATTTCCGTCATTGAGTTTGGTTCTGCAAATCTTTCTTACATGCCGAACATCCTCCTTTTGTATCTATGATGTTATTATTATTATTATTATTATTATTATTATTATTATTATTATTATTATTACTATTACTATTGCCATGAGAACCAGGTTCAAATCTCAATATGGTCGAAGCGTCTAGGAGTTTACTTTTTGGTAATATCGGCCCTGAGGGCGATCCCAATGCACGACCCCTTTGGAATGTGCCTGAAAACCATACCACGTGATAAAATAAGCATTGTGACTGAATTTGGGTAGACGGACCAATCCAAAGCCGGCGACGTTTATGCTAGTACGACGTTACAAATTATTGTGACTGTGTGGTTGATCCAACCCATTAATCACTACAGTTTATTGCCTCTCTCCCACAAACTGTAACTCAGATCCTTGCAACACAGTTGCAGTTATGATTATTGATGAACTCTTTGGTTTTAGCAGATGTACAAAGGTCTCTTGTTGTTCTCATTGGATATTGCGTGAGAGCACGTCTTTTTAATGCGCAAATAATTCGCTCTGTCTTGTCAGTGATTGCTGCTTTCTATTCTACACTGATAGTTCAGTGTTGGGAAAACAAGAGAATGAATACAAATATTCAGACATTTTATTTTCTTTATCGTTTATATTCTCTCTTTTTTTTCAAATTATTTTGTTTAATTCTGAATAGAAAGAAACCGATTTCATATTTAAATCCCTAGCTGGAGGCTCAGCCACGTTTCCTTCAGTCCATGTGAGAAACTCTCCTACATCGTCCTACGCGAAGTCAAGCTATCTTTAAACCACTTAGAAGACGGTCTTCCTTTTGATAGGGGAAGTATTTATACGGAATCGGAAAAGAGACGTTTATACGAAAAAATAAAAACAATTTGTGTTAAAATATGAGCGAACAATAAATCATGATTCGCTATTGAACATTTATGAAATCATTTTGATGCGTTCCTTAGTTAAAGCAACCGGAAATGGCTAAGACGCATGTGCGGGTGTTTTAATGGCTATCGGCAGGAAAAATAAAATCGGAATATCGAACCCGTGTGCCTATTTCAACCGGTATGGATCTGGAATCTTCATGTCGTTATAATATCACTGGAAAATCTATTTTCTTTCTTCTATGAATAAATAGTAAGGTAGTCATATGTGTCTAGCCGTGTTAAGACGATTGATTTAGGAGGACAGCTTTTAATATTCTCCATTTTAACAGGGAAGATTCAATAGGCTTAATGTTAGTGTCGAGAAGCAAAAACCTTACGTGACAGCGTAAACGTTTATAACCTAAATTCTATACGTACGAAGATATTTATCTAACAGAATTTAAGTTGAGCACAGTTATTATTTTATATATACCGCCCCATCAGAACATGGACGACAATGGTCTTTCTCAGCTTCCTGTAACTTGTTAATTTAAGAAATATTTAGGTTAGGAGACCAACTGATTTTTTCATTATTCTACCATCCGTTTCTATTAAATAATTAAGTGGCTTACCCTCTGATTCACCCTGCTTCATGTTGTTAGTGTGTCTAGTCATATTTTTCTCCTTATACTTCACAGAAAATTCAACTCTTTATCTTGTGAGTAGAATTCAGTTCCTGTTTGCTTTAAAATTGCAGTCGTTGGTATTAAATTTTTCTGTCTATAGAACGACATATTTGTTTCTTCGATTCAACTTTTTAAGAAGATTGTCGAACATTCACTATCATATCCTTTATTAGATTTTATATAAAGTACTAAAATCCTTCCTTTAATTATAAAGATTTTTACTATGGCATAATAAACTGTTTAATTAAAAAAAAATACCTGATTTGATGGTGTAATTAATCTTTCTAATAATATGTTGTGTGCAATCCAAGTTTTTTTAGTTATTTTGCGAAAGGGATCTTTCATTATTCTTATAATGGTTCGGATTTCTGTGCTATATTTTCTCTCGCCTGTTACTACACTACCTACGTTCCTTCATGCATTTCAAGAAGACTTGCTGAAATTATCTTATTATTTCGCTAAGAAGCCATAAAAGACGATTTTCGAAAATTCAGTGCCTGGGGATTCTTTACAGATAAAAGTAAAACAGAATGAATATATCACTTAATGATTCTACCGTTGCTTTCAAACTAGATTCTAAACCATTTCTCTGCATTTGAATAAAGTAGAGAAAAACGTTCTAATCTCAACTGCCCGAGCCATTGTCTTCTTCATAACCAAGACTGGATATCAAAGAAATAGAGTCTACTTTTCTGAAAGTCACTATATATATATATTTTTGTACTAATTGTTCACCTAATACAAGCCCTTACAGCCACTCAATATAGAAGGTTAACGGTTGAGGTTGATGCAAGCCCGACGAGGAGGCATATATTCTGGTTCCATATCCTCCTTCCCGGATTGCAATAACGGGGTTTAGTATAAAGTTATGTACTTCTGCTTTCGGTGTACGGGATGGTCTGATGAGAAAATTCGCTTCTACTGATAATTCTGGCCCCATACGAGAAATGTATTCCCGTTCACTAATCTCTGCATAATGAATATATATATATATATATATATATATATATATATATATATATATATATATATATATATATATATATATGTCTGTGTGTGTATATATATATATATATATATATATATATATATATATATATACGTGTGTGTGTGATGTTGTGCGAGTGTGTTGGAGAGAGTGCGCGTGTATGTATGTATGTATATATATATATATATATATATATATATATATATATATATATATATATATATATATATATGTGTGTGTGTATATATATATACGTGTGTGTGTGTTTGTGCGATGTTGTGCGAGTGTGTTAGTGTGTGTTTGTGTGTGTGTGTGTGTGACTGTGAGAGGGATCAAACGGACGAAAATAAGTGGTAGTTTCAAAGGAATCTCTATGTATTTTAGGGAGATTCTGTTTTTTGTGCCGACAACTCCGAACGCCAGTACTGTAATAACAATGCAGGAGGCGATGAGTAAATTGTCGCCATTTTATTTTTCTAATTTCGCGAAAGGGTGTTTTTTTTTTTCTTTCTGTACAGTATAGTAGGGCCAGGTGGGAATCATCTGTGAAAATAACATAAAACATGACGCAATTCACTCCACTCAAAATTTTAAAACGCCATGCTGTACTGCATGGCATTTACACATGAAATTCCAATACGAACATTTCAGAGTATTTGGGCGTTAATCTGAGTACAGTTCAGATGATTCAGAAAGAGATGGATAGGTCTAAGGATTATTACGAAGTTACGTTATATGCGAAAATTCACTGTGAATTTTTATGATGAGAAAAGGCCTTTAGATGGTTAATAAGCTTGTCCACCTGGAACAATTACGACCGAGCAGTGAGTTTAATCCGCACTTGGTACACCATACTTTCGGTCACATCGAAGATACGCTTTTGGGCACTTCGACATCGTCCAATCGTTAGCAAGCTTGTCTCGCTGGATCTATTACGAAATAGAAGAGTTCTATCCTCACTACCTTCTCCACAAGCTTAGAAAATCACCATTTTGGACGCTTCGACGTGATGCAATGGTTAGAAAGGTTGTCTCTGTCGATTAGTTACGATTGCGCAGTCAGTTCGATTCTCAGTGTTCGCTACGCTTTCTGCCTTTTGACACAGCTATGCTTAGTAAATCAGTTATATACTTACCTATTACATTTAAAAAAATATTTAGCTCAATCCACAGCCACCCCAATGCAGTAACTCTCCTTCGAGTGGGGTCTGGAATCATTACCCGGTGCCTGAGGCATTCCAAAAACGGAAAGTGTCAGCAATAGTTCGACGGTATTGACGTTAAACCCAATTTAAAGTGAACTAGTGTAGCAACGTGAGGGCACTAAAAAAATAGATATTCGCTATCGTTGATCGAACAACCAGTGCTAATTGAGTTACACTTTTCTTCACTTCCAGACCACCATCTGGTATGGAATTCTTGTGACTGTTCTCCACACCTCTAATGTCAATGGTAATATTAGTTTCAGTATAAGGTAAAATTTGGCATTCACTGAAAGAGCAGCCAGTACTACTTAAATTACGCCTTCTTCACTCCCTGTACAATGAGCTTAGATCTGTTGCTCTCATGTCTAATGTTAATATTAGCCGTTTCTTTGTAAGGAATGGTTGGTTATTTATTGACTAAGCACCTAATGCGACTTTTGGTTAGAATTCATGAAATCCTTCTATTAAAACAATTTTTCAGGATTTTTTTGCATGATAACAAGAGAGAAATCAGTGTTTACGATAGTATAAGATATTTTCAATAAACATATCTAATGATTTAAATATTGCAATACAAACTCCATGTTATCTTTTCTTCTGTTAGGCCAGTTCTATATAAGTTGTATCGGAAAAATGCTATGAAGTCACTACCAAGTTGACGCACCTCTTTCATACAAGCATTTTCAAGTTCTGCTTTAATCTAAAATGAAATACACCTTGAAATCGTCTTATCCAGATTAAGTGTTGATTTGTCCACTTTCCAGTTAAAGAAGTTTTTAAATTTAGATTCGTTAGTCGACGTTGTATGCTGCTCTTGATAGGTTAATCGGCTGACAAAACATTTCCTTAAAAGAATCTCCATTTTTAAGCTATTACTTTAGATATATTGTGTTATTACATGTACAAATTGTAATGACAAAAATACGTAGGCTTTAAGGAAGCTTTATTTAACTGAGGATACAAGCTTCGCGTATAGTGTCCTTTTATAGTCCCGGTAAACAGAAATAGCTCTCTCAAAGAGGAGAAAAATAGAACAAGGGGAGACCACACTTGATTATTCATAACATAAATATTAGTAGTCAAAACAGTCTCTTTGTAGTTCATATTCTCCTTAAGACCAGCTCTTTAATCACATTATTTGTTAAAGGTATTTTTAACATTCGTTGGAAGAACTACATATCTGTCGCTTCCCGTAATATCTTCATCTGTGTAGAGATTGTTAAGCATTCACTGCCATACAGAAGATTAGATATTACATATAATTCCATTATCTTTTTGCTTTCTACAGTAAATCTTATTAGTCCGTTCAAAATTTTCTCTGACATTTTAGTTTGGCATATATTATTTCCTAATGTCAACAGCATTGTATCTAAACTTACATCAAAAAGATAATACTTATCCAAAATTTCATTTCCGCCTCCGTAGAAGATTGCTTAGAAAGAGATTTCCAGTTCCTCTAATGTCAGAATGAACTCTATCCTCCAAAGGTCTTCGCCTAAATCTCTGTACTTTTATTTACTATTCATATGCTTTTTTCCCTCAATTTCGCCTATCGCCAGTTAACAATTCACCACGTTGTTTTGAACAGTAGTAGAGATTTATCCCTCGTTTCTTGTTTAGGATTGGGCTTCCGGTTCTTTCTAAAGACTATTTCAACTCGATACTTCTAACTCCTTAGCATAAACTCTGAAATTTCTTCATATTTCATTATTTTCTTCGCACCCTATTGAAGTCGATAGGTTCATAATCCTCCACGGGGTTTTGAACAGGAGTAGAGGTTAATTCCGTCTCTCCTGTTTAGGAATGAGTTTGCGGTTACTTCTGAAGCATTTTCCTTATCCTTCCATTTTAGTGACCCTTTGCGTTTTGGTGATATTAACAATTTAACTGGGGTGGTGCTTCTTCCTTTGTACCTCTCTAGTTCATGTGGCTTATACAGGGTGAAAATCATTATCAATTTCTTAAATTCAATTTAAAACTTTTGTCCGTAATGTTTCTCGTACGTTTAATGTCAACGAATGTTTTCTTATATATGAATATCATTAATATTGGTTCCATAATCGATTATTCCTTTTTTCTACAAATTGTTTTTTTTCAGATGGTCTTTTTTAATGTATTTTTCGAGTTAGACAGCCTGAAAGCATATAAGTTTCCTTTGCGAAAGGAATGATAAAATTACGTTATCTTGCTGAAGCAAAAAGTAAATTCTAATTAACATTGTTACTCGTGAAAAAAAAGAGTAAGATATGCTAAAAAATAAAACAACATTCAACACGATGTAAAAATTTATTTTAATTTTGCTGTGTAAAAAACAAACATTTCTTACGCGTAAAATAATGCAAGCAAGGATTTAAGGTTTTCGCTTAGTGGTTACAAAATGGAGACAATTAAATTCGGTAACGAAATTCAAATTAGCGCTGATATTCGGTCCAGGGAGCCGTCTCTTTGTAAGCAAAGAGACTGTCTCCTTGGGCTTCACGTTATTAGACTCTAGTGTGTATCATACATTCCCCTCACACTACCCCCAAATAATTTTTTTTTATTTTTTTTTTTTTGTGCTGTGCATATTCGCGCGGTTTGAATTTTTTTTTCTTCCCCCCTTATACCATTAATCATTTCATTTTTTAATGTTTTATTGTATGAAGGGTGTTTGTGTGAATCAATATTGATTGCAATAATTGTTCCCAGTCGACCCTGATGAGCTTGGGAACGAAACAGGTTGGTCTGTTCTGCAAGTGTTTTTCATCTCTTACTTTTTATTTTTCATAATGCCTTTAAGAAATAATTTGTATCTATTCCTTGCAATATTACGGTTCTGTACCTCCAACAATTTATGTATATATATATATATATATATATATATATATATATATATATATATATATATATATATATATATTTATATATACAGCTAAAATCCGGGCGTAAGTAATCCAAGTGAATCCTAATAATGTAAAATATTAAAAATAATACAGAAAAGGGAGCTCAATACATTTATTATGAAGTATATAAATGAATTATAATATAATGAAAATCAATTTTAGCCAATTTATTTGGTCAAATGTTTATTTCAGTAATTGGTATGTATATATATATATATATATATATATATATATATATATATATATATATATATATATATATATATATGAAGAAATATAGTTTTAACGTGTGCTATTTTTATATTCTCTTTATATATATATATATATATATATATATATATATATATATATATATATATATATATATATATATATATATATAAAGAGAGAGAGAGAAAGAGAGATATTCTCGACTAAATACAAATATGACTATTGTAATAGGTCCTGACCTGGCAATTCAATTTCATTCATATTACAACCGCCATGAGTGGCTTCTCTCTTATATTTATGTTATTATTTTCATGGCAATTGTGCTAATAACTTTTCCCGCTTGATATCTCGACATATTAAATTTAAGTAACTTAAGTGACTACTATATTGGCAAATAGGTATCATCTTTTTTCTTGAAATAGATAGATGCAACCATAAGTTCTAGTCTAATAGTTTCTTTTCTCGCACTTCGTTCCTGTTCAATTCTCTTATGTTTTCCTACTTCCCGATCAACAACATTATTTAAATGCGCCAACAATCGCATTCTTCTTTGTTCCTGAAGCATGTCTTTTTTCAGTTCTTTCTCCTCATTAATGTTTTCTAATTTTCTTCCAATCCCAGAAACCCCTTTGGGTTTAGTGGGTTTATTATCTTGCTCGAGTCGAGATAATTAGTAAAGTAAATACAAAGTGCGTATTACACACATAAACTAAGTATTAACTTCTTTTCCGGCTAAATGCAACGCATTATTCAGGATGGTGAGATTGTAAGTAAATTATAGGTAGGTCAAAATTAACTATTGTGAAACAAACCCTTTATATTTTAAAGAAACAGCGTATTTGTTTAAAATTATTCACTTATCTACTAGGATTCTTTCAGCCTGCTACAGTATTCTGTGACAACGGTAGATATCAAGATAGTTTCTTATATGTTGTCAATGTAGTAAATTTTCTCGTTATCTTCGATGTTATAATCGTTCGCAGAATCAAATTGTCATTCTTCCTCGAAAGGAATGTCAAATTAGTCACACCGCGGTGTGTTTGTGATGCAGCATCTTTTGAATTACGTTGCCATAAGTTTTTTTTTTGTTTTGTTTTTTACAGAATAGCTCGGCCATGATTACAGTGCTCCACCGGAAGCTCTTGTTCAATAGCTCTATGGCCATGTTTGTGTGTTTACTCTTTTGCTGTGTAAATTTTGATTAAATACTAGGAAAACTATATTATTTCTTATACTTTACACGATAGTAACCAGATAAAAATTAAACCAATGTTAAATAAGGCTTGTCCGAATTCTACAAATCAGTACATATCATGCACAATATATTATTTCCAGATTTTCTCTTGTCCAAAGAGAGTGTTAAGGAAATTTTTAGAGCTCCCACACATAATGTAACACACGGTCGACGTTTAAAGTCCGTTTTACGGCAATGCAGTACAAACATTGTCGAATAGCCTCAACCTCGGTAACTATAGTGGGTAAGTATTATAAACGAATAAATACAGTAGAGCCCTTGGGGAAGTCCACCTCACGACATATATCAAATCAGGATTTCCTCTGATCTCGTTTAATTGTAAACTAATGTAATATCAATGTTTTAACCGAGGAACAAAACAAAAAGTGCGGAACTAAAATCCGAAAACTCACTTGAATAGCAAAAGATGCCTTCCAAACGCTAAGCGAAAAAAAAGTTCGTTAGAAACAAAGAAAAGGCTGCAGGAGTGTTACGTAATGTCAGTCCTTCTATATGGCAGTAAATGCTGGACAATCTCCTCACTGGTGAAGAAGAGAGTTGAAACAACAGAAATGGTGTTCTACAGAAGGATGTTGAGAATAACATGTAGTGAATATGTGAGCAACGACAACAGTTTAGAGAAAAGGGAAACAGAAAAAGACACTTTTAAATAACATAGGAAAGAGACAGTTGAAATTTCTCGGGCATATAATAAGGAAAGAGAGCTTGGAAAATTTGATGCTCACAGGACAGATTAGAGGCAAGAGGGACAGAGCAGGACAACGCATAACCTGCCGAGCGAGCTAGAGTAAATGGATGGTGGATCGAGGTTTAGGGGAGATAAACAAAAGATAACATTTATTATGATCTACAAAAGACATGTAATTGTGTAGAGCTATCAACGACAAAGTTCTGACACGGCATACAGAAGAAGAATACTGTAATCTATTTCATGTTATTATTAATCAATCCGGGAAAACCTTATTCCAAACATCTCTTTTATTAAAGTAATCATAATATTTCGTCACATCCCATAATTTAGGCTGCGAACATTCTCGGAAAAAATGTTTCATGCGAATCTCTTATGAGGGGTGAATGAAATAATAATGCACCATATGTTTTTTTCTCACATGAATAAATATGTTGTGACCAAGTAATTGTTTAAGGAATAAAAAACAAAACAAAAAAAAAACAAGTGGTTGGAGATAAATAATACATTAAACAGTAAATGCAACAGAAGTGTGTTACACGATATGCGAGTGTGCGTCGGTTGACCAGCGTTCAGTCTATATCACTGTTAAATTTAACACTCCACCCACGACGGGTGTATGTTGCACAAGGCCGAGTTTAACGTGGGTTATCCAAGCCCATAAGCTCGGCCAAAAGTCCCCGTAGAACCCGCATAAACGGGTTAGGGTCTGTCTACCTCCCTCAACGAATTCTGCCTTTCGGCACAGCCTCGCCAAGTTTCCTCTCTGCCAAAGCAGAGAGTTCGACAGGACCTGCGAAGAGTCTCAGTAGAACACACTATATCACCGTTATATTTAACGACCGCCACCGCCCACGTGGGTTGTATATGGCACAACGCTGAGGTTATTGTGGGCCCTCCGAGCCCGTAGGCTCCGCCATACATATTCCCTTCGAACCCGTGTAAACGGGTTCAGGGCTTGTCTGCCTCCCCAGACGAAATTTTGCCTTTCGGCAAAGCCTCGTGCGGGTTCATCTCTGCAGAGGCAGTTTGACAGCCGAACGGTCTATATCACCGTTCTATTTAACGCCCCCACACCACGTGGTTCGTATGTGGCAGAAGGCTGGTTTATCGTGAGTTCTCTGAACCCGTAGGCTCGGCCAAAAATCTTCCCTTCGTACCCGTGTAAACGGGTTCACAGCCTGTCTCCCCCCCCCCGGACGAAGCTTTGCCTTTCAGCAAACCCTAAGGGAATTCCACAAGCGATATGTGCAAGAAAAGAAAATGTTAGCATAGAACCTACGGCTAGATCTAGACAGCTGTCATGCGGCGGGGGTGGGTGGTAACGTAATTATATTCACTTCGCCAATTTGTTGGAGATTCGTCTCCAGCTGTGCTGATCGAACTCTCTGCCTTTGGACAGAGAAGAACCTAGTCTCGTCTAAGGTGGTAGACAGCTAATTGACCCCGTGTATACAGTGTGTACGGGGAATTTTTACTCCCCATTAAAAAACGGCCTTGTGCAGGGAGGTAAGGTAAATAACTTTATATAGCTTTATATGAAAATCAAGTGTAGATTTGTCTGAACATGATATTGGAGTTATTAGATCATAGTATTATTGGATTTTTTTAATGGAAGGAAATCCGTAAACAATATAGAAAATGATTTATACAAAGTATATTGTTATCTGCGTTAAGCTTTCATTCTTTTCATGTATTTTAAGCATAAACAGACAAAATGACGTGTGTTATTAGACAATTATTTATTTCCTGAAGTAATCATTACTAAATGAGTAAAACCAATCCTTCTCGACAGAAAGCTGAAGAAAGATAAGGCCTGCGAAACTTTGCAAAGGAATTTAATTAATTAATCGTGATGCCGAGATATATTCAAACGCTAACACGTACAGAATATTAAAAGTTTTCCAGTAGCGTACAGCTGTAAATGTTTCGAATATGGCTATAAATTGATTAAAGCAATTCCCAGTTTTTTTACGAGAGATCGCTTTACCCCAGTTCATTTTCATTTATTATGCGTCATGTTTCTTTAGGACATAGGCAACTATGGCTCTCGACAACTTCCCATCATTTTTAACTCTTAATATAGAATATATTTTTGCAAACCCTCCCAAACGGCGTTACGCAATCCATTCGCCCAAGCTGGTCAGGTTGTTAAACCGGTGCTTCCTCTTGCTTTCTTTGCTTTCGATGGGAGTGTTTAATTCTCCAAGCCTTCTTTCCTCTTTATATGTTTAAGAACTTACTGATACTGAGTATGTTTGCTTTTTTTTCCATTTTCTTAATATTTTCGGTTGTTTATACGCTCAGTTCATGGAATTCTCAGAATCCTTCTGTAGAACTACATTTTTGTTGATACTGTTTTTCTCTTTATTTGTGAGGAAATTGACATGAATGCACTGCAATGAAAATTTGAATTTCGGAAATACCAACTTGACACTTAACCCCGATATCGGAAATATTAATTGCAATTAATATATATGGTGAAATATTTATCATTGCAAGACATTCTATCATCATTTATTTCTACCGCCATGTTTCTGGCCGAGGGTCATTGTCTGATATGGTTGTTTTGGGCCTTTCGACATAATACTGGCCTTCATACTCTCAAAAATGGCTTCCACACAGCTCATTCTTTAAACATTCTATTAAACATTAAGCATACCAGAAATTCCCATGCTTTATTAAACATAAACAAACATAGAAATAGCGATGGAGAGAAATGAATGAAATCCTGAAACAAGGAACCATCACCAAAATGCGTTTTCTGCAATCACTGTAGCTTTGTCAGTCGTAGCAAAAATCACAAGCAGTCAGTCAATTATGTCCCATGCGTGATACACGCTTGGGTGATCATGTATATTTCAATACATGACTGACGAGGCAGTTTTTTTCCCGCAATAGGTTGCCATTTCTTTCGGTGGTAGACCAGTTGCCATTCAAGGCTATAGAACCCGGTCTATCTTACTATTTGCCATAGTTTGGGGAGAAGAAGAGGGTACATACGTTTCCCAAGGGTATTAACACGTAAGTGAAGTAATGGATTCGAATGGAATTCCAAATCAGCTCTCCGATTTCTCAATCTGAGCCGCTATCCATTCTTTCGTTTTATGTGCTATGTCATTTAAGGACATAGGCGATCATGGCTCTCCACTTCTCTCTATCGTTTGCAGTTCCCAGCAAGCTCCTTTCCTCTTGTTTCCTCTCTCAGATCACGTTCTTTCCTCCGCCTACTCAAGCTCGACAGGTATGTCGCTCGTTTTTCTCTTGTCTCTCTTCCCCTCTATTCGACCCGTGAGTATCAGATTCTCCAGGCGCTCCTTCATCACTACGTGTCCCAGAAACGTCAGCTGCCTCTTTTTGATGTTAAGGATAAACCTTTTCCTTGTTTGCAACCTAAGACTACATCGTTGCTCACAGGATCGGTTCATGATATCCGTAGAACCTTCTGTAGAACCACATCTCCGTCACCTCGAGGCTCTACTTCATCTTTGAGGAAATCTTCGAACATTCGCTGCCGGAAAGAACAACACGCTATCCATTACTCCACAGGAACGTGATTTTTGTGGTTTGGGCAGGATCAAAAATAGTTTCGGAAAATTTAATGACATTTGCTTAATGAATAACATATTGTGTTTACATTGTGTCGATCGAAGCAAAATCACGGGTAATATGATATACATCGGAGAATTTTTGTGGGTAGATATCGTCTCCGGTTTCAGAGGCAGTTTTTATAATTAATATCATGTAGAGGGCGGCCAAAAAGTTGTGTCACCACTTACCGAAAGGTAATGGGAACAATAAAAGAACAAGTAATACAGTAATTGACGCTATCACACATCGAGAAGGCCTCTATTCCAAACAGTAGAAAAATTAATAAGGGATCCACTTTGTTATGTAAATTCATTGTACAAGGCGGTCCGAAAGTCTCGTCACCCCATAACAAAAAGGAATGAGAAGAATAAAAGAACAAGTAATACAAAGCACATGTATTGGATTCAGTTTATTCACTTTCATTGACGCTATCACACATCGAGAAGGCCTCTATTCCAAACAGTAGAAAAATTAATAAGGGATCCACTTTGTTATGTAAATTCATTGTACAAGGCGGTCCGAAAGTCTCGTCACCCCATAACAAAAAGGAATGAGAACAATAAAAGAACAAGTAATACAAAGCACATGTATTGGATTCAGTTTATTCACTTTCATTGACGCTATCACACATCGAGAAGGCCTCTATTCCATACAGTAGAAAAATTAATAAGGGATCCACTTTGTTATGTAAATTCATTGTACAAGGCGGTCCGAAAGTCTCGTCACCCGATAACAAAAAGGAATGAGAACAATAAAAGAACAAGTAATACAAAGCACATGTATTGGATTCAGTTTATTCACTTTCATTGACGCTATCACACGTCGAGAAGGCCTCTATTCCATACAGTAGAAAAATTAATAAGGGATCCACTTTGTTATGTAAATTCATTGTACAAGGCGGTCTGAAAGTCTCGTCACCCCATAACAAAAAGGAATGAGAAGAATAAAAGAACAAGTAATACAAAGCACATGTATTGGATTCAGTTTATTCACTTTCATTGACGCTATCACACATCGAGAAGGCCTCTATTCCAAACAGTAGAAAAATTAATAAGGGATCCACTTTGTTATGTAAATTCATTGTACAAGGCGGTCCGAAAGTCTCGTCACCCCATAACAAAAAGGAATGAGAACAATAAAAGAACAAGTAATACAAAGCACATGTATTGGATTCAGTTTATTCACTTTCATTGACGCTATCACACATCGAGAAGGCCTCTATTCCATACAGTAGAAAAATTAATAAGGGATCCACTTTCTTATGTAAATTCATTGTACAAGGCGGTCCGAAAGTCTCGTCACCCGATAACAAAAAGGAATGAGAACAATAAAAGAACAAGTAATACAAAGCACATGTATTGGATTCAGTTTATTCACTTTCATTGACGCTATCACACATCGAGAAGGCCTCTATTCCAAACAGTAGAAAAATTAATAAGGGATCCACTTTGTTATGTAAATTCATTGTACAAGGCGGTCCGAAAGTCTCGTCACCCGATAACAAAAAGGAATGAGAACAATAAAAGAACAAGTAATACAAAGCACATGTATTGGATTCAGTTTATTCACTTTCATTGACGCTGTCTCACATCGAGAAGGCCTCTATTCCAAACAGTAGAAAAATTAATAAGGGATCCACTTTGTTATGTAAATTCATTGTACAAGGCGGTCCGAAAGTCTCGTCACCCGATAACAAAAAGGAATGAGAACAATAAAAGAACAAGTAATACAAAGCACATGTATTGGATTCAGTTTATTCACTTTCATTGACGCTGTCTCACATCGAGAAGGCATCTATTCCATACAGTAGAAAAATTAATAAGGGATCCACTTTGTTATGTAAATTCATTGTACAAGGCGGTCCGAAAGTCTCGTCACCCCATAACAAAAAGGAATGAGAACAATAAAAGAACAGTAATACAAAGCACATGTATTGGATTCAGTTTATTCACTTTCATTGACGCTGTCTCACATCGAGAAGGCATCTATTCCATACAGTAGAAAAATTAATAAGGGATCCACTTTGTTATGTAAATTCATTGTACAAGGCGGTCCGAAAGTCTCGTCACCCGATAACAAAAAGGAATGAGAACAATAAAAGAACAAGTAATACAAAGCACATGTATTGGATTCAGTTTATTCACTTTCATTGACGCTATCACACATCGAGAAGGCCTCTATTCCAAACAGTAGAAAAATTAATAAGGGATCCACTTTGTTATGTAAATTCATTGTACAAGGCGGTCCGAAAGTCTCGTCACCCCATAACAAAAAGGAATGAGAACAATAAAAGAACAAGTAATACAAAGCACATGTATTGGATTCAGTTTATTCACTTTCATTGACGCTATCACACATCGAGAAGGCCTCTATTCCATACAGTAGAAAAATTAATAAGGGATCCACTTTGTTATGTAAATTCATTGTACAAGGCGGTCCGAAAGTCTCGTCACCCCATAACAAAAAGGAATGAGAACAATAAAAGAACAAGTAATACAAAGCACATGTATTGGATTCAGTTTATTCACTTTCATTGACGCTGTCTCACATCGAGAAGGCATCTATTCCATACAGTAGAAAAATTAATAAGGGATCCACTTTGTTATGTAAATTCATTGTACAAGGCGGTCCGAAAGTCTCGTCACCCCATAACAAAAAGGAATGAGAACAATAAAAGAACAGTAATACAAAGCACATGTATTGGATTCAGTTTATTCACTTTCATTGACGCTATCACACGTCGAGAAGGCCTCTATTCCATACAGTAGAAAAATTAATAAGGGATCCACTTTGTTATGTAAATTCATTGTACAAGGCGTTCTGAAAGTCTCGTCACCCCATATCAAAAAGGAATGAGAAGAATAAAAGAACAAGTAATACAAAGCACATGTATTGGATTCAGTTTATTCACTTTCATTGACGCTATCACACATCGAGAAGGCCTCTATTCCAAACAGTAGAAAAATTAATAAGGGATCCACTTTGTTATGTAAATTCATTGTACAAGGCGGTCCGAAAGTCTCGTCACCCCATAACAAAAAGGAATGAGAACAATAAAAGAACAAGTAATACAAAGCACATGTATTGGATTCAGTATAAAACTGAAACCCAATAACATGTGCTTTGTATTACTTGTTCTTTTCATCTGTCTCATTCCACACTTTACCCCCTTGAATAAATATCGGGTGACAGAGACTTTCGGACCACATTTTTTCTTTCGTTTCCATTAAATTTCCATTCTTCTTCTTGTTAAACAATCTATTCACCTTTGATTTCTCTAAGTGAAATCACTTATTATATTCTTCGTCTTTTTTGTCGCGAAATGAACAGAAATTTATGTTATTTTTTATTTATTATTTTCTCGTTATGTCTTTTCTTTCTTTTGTTTCTCCTCTTACGTTTTGGATCTTATTATTTATCTTTTTCTTCTTCATCTGGGAATGTTATTTTAATTTCGCTACCATTCTCTTTCTTCCTTTACGTCCGTCTTTCTTTCTCTACAAGAATCAATTTCTTTCTTTTTAATCCTCCCTTGTAGTCATTTCGACAATATATATATATATATATATATATATATATATATATATATATATATATATATATATATTTTTTTTTTAAAGAAAAACAGACCACTTAAAGGTTTCATTATAATAATTTATTTCACTAGAGCCCTTTTAAATGACGTCGGATCATCGGATCGCACTTCCAAAAAATGAAACGAAAAATGAAATGAAAATTAATGGGTAGTTTACTTTTTGTAATTTAACAGAGAGTGTAATAAGGAGTGGTTAGAGAGACATGGTAGAGTTTAGAGAGGGATTCATTTAATATTTCTCTCAATCATACTTAGTATTGAGGGAGGAGGAGTGACCAGACCTTGGCCTATTTAAATGGTTAACTTAACGGAAGTGATATATTGAAATGGGAGGGGAGAAGAGAGAAAAGAAAAATGAAAAAGAAAAAAGGGGGAAGTAAAGAGAAAGACGCTGTAAATGGGTTTTACATATGAAGGAGAGGGGTGGTAAGTTATACATTATTTTATATAGTAATGCAGTAGCCCCAAGAAACATGAAAGCAGCAAGGAAGTTTTAAGAAAAATGTTAACGAAAATATTACAACCAGAAAGAGACAATTGAGACATCTGGCATAGATAATGAAAAAATATCTTGGATAATTGATACGCATATAACATACCGAAGATAAGAGGTGAAAAGCGGGTAACATTATTTACATTATTCGGACTATTGTCCTCATCATTGTCGCCATGTTTATTATAATGTTTCAGCCGTTGTACACTCCGACCTTCTTCAGGTAAACGCCTTTTATCCACATGAGGATACATGTCACAGTGGATAAAGGCGTTGGTTACATCCAGTGACATGATCCAAAGTATCTGAGTTCAATACCCGTTTAAGTAGTGGAGAATTTGGAGAGGGGAATTAACAGGAGATAACTGATAACTGACATCCATTAAACATGGCAAGTAGAACTAGAACAGTTTACACCAGTAAGCGAAATAAAGTGTTCAGTTCGACAATCCAACCACCAGAAGAAGGCAGGAGCGTACAACGGCCGAAACGTTGTAAAAAATATGGCGACAAAGTGAGGACAACAGTCCGAATAATATAAACAGTGTACATAATACCGCATCTCAGAAATATAGACAGATACTGAAGAGCTGAAACTTTGTAAAAAATATGGCGACAAGGTGAGGACAATAGTCCAAATAACGTAGACAGTGTACATAATACCTCATCTCAGAAATATAGACAGATATTGAAAGGCCGAAACTTTGTGATAAATATGACAACAAAGATGAGGACAATAGTCCGAATAACGTAAACAGTGTACATAATACTTCATCTCAGAAAGATAGATACTGAAAGGCCGAAACTTTGTAATAAATATGGCGACAAAGGTGAGGATAATATTCGGAATAATGTAAAGAGTGTACATAATACCTCATCTCAGAAATATAGATAGATATTAAAGCGAGTAACCTACTTAAAAAGCGCATGTATATGGATAGCAGGATAGCGGCTGGAAGAACTACTAGGGAGATAATGATTTCCTAGACTTGCAAAGGTGAGCAGGTTGTGAAAGTCATGTTTCTAAGGGCCACGACACATAAATGGAAAAAAAAAAACATAATTAATATGCAATATTATATTACAGATATGACTTGAATTTTAATGCGTTTTTCATAATGATCAGCCAATGCAAGTCACAAGAGACCCACAAGGTAACGGCTACTGAACAAGATTATTTTAAGAGAGGGGGAAAGTAGAAAGTCCACAGTATGAGAACGTGTGGGATATATATCAGTAGACTGGGGCACCTCCAGGTTGCGTAATTTTTAGCAAACTTGTCTCGCTAGAATAATTACGACTGAGTAGTGAGTTCGATCCTCACTGGTACCCATTACTTTCGCCATTGTGCCAAATCCAAGCTACGCTTGGAAAATCACTATATCAGTAGACTTTTGATTTGAAGAGAGCAATATCGCAATTGTCAGGGTAGTGAGTTCGATCCTCACTGCGTGCCCCCTTCGGCTTTGTGCCACATCAAAGCTACGCTTGGAAAATCACTATATCAGTATACTCTGGATTTAAAGAGAGCAATATTGTAATTGCCAGGGTAGAGAGTTACTTACTTTCGGCTTTGTACCACATCTAAGCTAGAAGGTGTCCGATTGTCACTTATTACAAACGGAAGATGAAGGGAATATGTAGGATTTGCTACCATAAACATGGAATAGTGGGCTCTTGAATTGAAGGTCTGAACTGATAAATGAAACTCCCCGGAACATCTATATACCTCCGAATCTAGTAATAGCGATAGTATAGTGATAGGCTAGCAATGGTTCGTATGTGACATAAGGTTTGCAGGGTGGAGAATTATTCATCACCCACAAGGCGGCGTAATCACTTTTCGACTCTGTCGAGGAGGCTCAGTTACGAATGGTTAATATCAGGCCAGATATGGTAGCTGTCATTGGTCCTTACCTATAACTACAGAATGTATTCTTTCTAACACTATGTATACTACACCTCTCAAGAGAGAGGGTGGAATCAAGCCGAGCTTCTCGGCTTGACGGTCGAACTCTCTGCCTCTGAGCAGAGAGGAACCCGGACGAGGCTCCGCCGAAGGGTAGAGTCTCGTTCGGGCAGGTTGACCAACCCGATTCTGTTTTTAGTTTCTACGGGAATTTTTTGGCCGAGCCTACGGGCTCGGGAAACCCACGTTAAACTCGGCCTTGTGCCACATGCAGCCCACGTGGGCGTGGCTAGATACCGAATCAAGCCGAGCTTCTCGGCTTGACGGTCGAACTCTCTGCTTCTGAGCAGAGAGGAACCCGGACGAGGCTCCACCGAAGGGTAATCTCTCGTTCGGGGAGGTTGACCAACCCGATCCCGTTTATACGGCTTCTACGGGCATTTTTTGGCCGAGCCTATGGGCTCTGAAAACCCACATAAAACTCGGCCTTGTGCCACATATTTCCCTCGTGGGAGGGGGCAAGTAAATATCGAATCGAGTCGAACCGATAGTAGTTCACTCCAAACCAGACTGACAGTCATCCTAACACCTTCCACATCTTGTATTATTATACCTTCATTATTTCTACTCTTCTGTTCGTTTTGGTCTTCCTTGGTCCTAACCTGGAGCATAACAGTAGCTATACTCGATTCATGGTTTAAACTTTACTCAGTATTATGGTAAATCAATCATTTATGAAATATAAAAAGAAAAAAATATCCTTTAATATTTACAATAAATTTAACATTTGACAGTGTAATTATTTATATAATTTTTTTTTCGAGTGGAAGCATTCTACAGGAACCAATGATTATCGGTAAATAATATTACGTACACGAACGGGTTGTTAACTGCTTTAGGCTTTCCGATTGTATTTGATTTGTGTAAAAGTTCGGGTCAGATTAGAAAATTAAAAATAATACATACAAAAAAGCATGTATTAGTGATTACATTATCTCTCTTCTTTTTTCCTAACTGTCTCCGTCATTCTATAAGACGTTATATAAGATTCACAGTGAAAAATCGTTTTTGTTGTTGTTTTTGTTACTTTTTTGTTGTTTTTTTTTGTTTGTTTTTTGTTTTTTGCTTAAAGAAGGTTGTGAATTAGTTTTTGTTTGATTATACTCAGTTTCGTTTTTCATTAGCTTAAAAGCCACCCTTATTGGGTGTCTATCAAATTAGCTCCTAAGGAGAGCTCTTCATTGGGCTTGTTCAGGAGTTTTAGAGTCCCTAAATCTTTGTATATTCTCAACATTGGAAGCTTTGATCTGAGTTTTCATTTGCAAGGGACCTTATTTTTATGGCTGAAGAATTGACACTCTTGAGTGCAATCGGGTCCACTGCTGGAGGAGATTTCTTTTTGCGCTCCATACTGCTGCCGTACCCGATAAGCAACAATAAAGCTAGTCGTACCCAAAATCGATTTAAGTATCTCATTCATATTTAAGCTTCCCTTTTAAAGGTTCAACGATAATTCTTCATCCACTACTTAATTTAAAGACAATTTGAATTACTGGGTCCTTACTTTATTTTCAAACAATAATTTTTATTTCCTAGGTAATTTTCGCAGGATTTCACACTTAATTTTAAGTATTCACAACTTTATTTCCAAGTTATAAAAATTGTTATCCTACAAAAATATATATGAAAAATCATATAAAAATATATCGCCGAAAGGAACTGCACTAATGAAAACTTGAGAATTCAAAATGTCCGGATTGCAGGTACGGATCTGACCCTGTATATTTTTCATTTGTTCACGGAGTAAACTTGATTCCAAAAATGGTTTGATATATTGAGTTCCGGTCTCTAGAAGTAAAGTTGAAAACACGAATAATTTTCTTTTGAAATACTGCAATTTAGGAACAGTAACTTTTCATTTGAACATAGCTATTGAATGTTAGAAAGTTGTGTCCCTAATTGTTTTTTATCAGTAGAAGACAAGATAGCGGAATGCGCCCCGTTATCTTTTTAATTTGTTCACAGATTCGGCCTAATTCCAAAATGGTATGATATGTTGAACCACAGTCTTTAGGAGTAAAGATGAAAAAGTGTGACACGGTGACAGACTGAGATTCGCATTCATAGAGGAAAATCGTGTACGATGTTTTGCAGTGATTTGATATAATTCCCTATTAGTGAGAATTGACTTTAGATTTGCTTGTCAATATTCATTATCAAGAGTTTATCCTTTAGACTTTCTCCTTTGATTTGAACTGTTTCTTTAGAAAAATAAATAGGGTAATGTTTGGCTTATGACTTATAAGAATGGAGCTAAAATAACGGGGGGAGAGTGATAGGAACAATTTTCCACAATCGAAGAAAAAGACAAAACGTGAGATTTTGGGTGGATTGGTTTATTTCTGTCTTGAACCCGGTAACATTTTACAGACCCTTGTATGTATGTATGTATGTATGTATGTATGTATATATGTGACCATGACATCCGGGTTCGAATCTCACGATGGCTGATTTGTCAGTTTGGATACTTCTTTATATTATCAGTCTGGAGTGGGGACGATCCCAGATTGCGGCACCTTAGGAAAGTGCCTGAAAACCATACCACGAGTTGACCCCGTCTTTGTGAGTAAAATTGGGTGGACGGAGTACTTGGTGAACTGCCGATAGCCGTACTAGCAAAAGTTACAAGTCATTGTGACCGACGGTTTGAGTGTGCTGGCTAGATCATGTTAGATAACACTCTCGCCGTCAGAAGCTGTAACTAATGTCTGCTCAGCATAGTTGTAGCTTAAACCACAGGTGAGCTCTGTGAGTAATAAACAGAAACAAATGTGTCTGAGCGAGCTTCTGCATTATGGATTTTCTACCCGCCCTAGTAGACGAGTATTCTCAAAATCGAGTGGCCAGCTAATATGCATGTATGTATGTATATATGTATGTATGCATGTATTTATCTCTAAGAACTGATTAAAAGACACGGATAAAAGGCCCAGCATTGACACTAACAGATTAGATGATTTTGCATCATCAGATCTGGAGGAATGCGGGAAACTGATTGCAAATGGTGCTATAGAATTCGAAAACTACCAGATTGCATGAGCAGAATTGAAACGTGCTGTTAAATATGTGGAAGATAAGAAGGAAACAAAAAATATATATCGTGCAACGAATGTGGCCGGGTTTGCTTCTCAAAGGCAGGCCTCATTAGCCACTAACGACATCATAGAAAGACCACTGTCTACCAACGTGACATCCGGTCTGATATCTCTTGCAGGCACAGTAGCAAAATGTGTAGGTCGGGCAGTGCATTCATTTGATATTATAAATATCAGCATCCAGAATGCCAAGCTGATACAAGAATACATACAAGCAAGGAAGGTGGTGTGACATGCAAGTACCTTGCAGATCTAATGAGCCGCATGAAGAAGCATCAATGACAAGATATGCAAGCCTAAGCATGTTCTCAACGTGAATTGAATCTATCTATCTATCTATCTATCTATCTATCTATCTATCTATCTTCTTTCTTCTTTCTTTCTTCTTTTCTTTCTTTCTTTCTATCTATCTATCTATCTATCTATCTATCTATCTTCTTTCATTCTTCTTTTCTTTCTTTCTTTCTTTCTTTCTATCTATCTATCTATCTATCTATCTATCTATCTATCTATCTATCTATGTTTGTTCGTATCATATTCTGTCCGTATCTATCTATCTATCTATCTATCTATCTATCTATGTCTGTTCAAAAAGTATCTATCTACGTCTCTCTCTCTCTCTCTCGCTATATATATATATATATATATATATATATATATATATATATATATATATATATATATATATGTACATGTTTGTTCGTATCGTATTCTCCCGTATCTATCTATCTATCTATCTATCTATCTATCTATGTCTGTTCAAAAACTATCTATCTATCTATCTATCTATCTATCTATCTATCTATCTATCTATCTCTCTCTCTCTCTCTCTCTCTCTCTATATATATATATATATATATATATATATATATATATATATATATATATATATATGCACATGTTTGTTCGTATCATATTCTGTCCGTATCTATCTATCTATCTATCTATGTCTCTTCCTATGTATCTATGCCAGTTTGTTATTATCTATCTATCTATCTATCTATCTATCTATCTATCTATCTATCTACACACGTCTGTTCGTATCTATCACATTCTGTTCGTATCTACCTAGCTATTAGGTTGGTGCAAAAATAATGACGTAATAATGTCGTTTTTTGACATTAAAAAATACGTCAAAAAACGACAGTATTACGTCATTATTTTGCTCCTGCCTAATACTTATCTATCTATCTATCTATCTATCTAGACAAGTCTGTTCGTATCTATCACATTCTCTTCGTATCTATCTATCTATCTATCTATTTGTACTCTGATCCACAGATTCGTTGAAAAGAAATTTGAACATGTAATTTGCTCAAAGACGAACCGATCAAAGGCAGAGTTTGCTGACGGCTACGAGTTAAAAGGTCGTGGATTCTGAGAATTGAAACGAAGCAGTCAAAGCCGTAATTGCAACTTTCCATTATGTACCACACCGATTATATATATTCATATGGATTCTTGCGTGTTTCGCTTCACCATTCAGTCTTTAGGCTTTACAATAAGTCATTGGTTGCCTTAGATGTTAACAGTGGCAGTCGACCGATACTGGAGTCGATAGCGTCCGGAAGCATCTCGATCTGCCTTAGAATGTTCTCCGGGTGAGAAGTTTAATATTCATGTCTTAATAAACCGCAAAGATTGATTTGTGACGATAGAAGAAAAATTAAAAAAAAAAAAGAAAGAAAATAATGCTCATGATCCGAAAATTGTTCTATGTCCAAAAGGCAATATATCGACAAAGGAAATCTCTTTCACATACGATTCATATAAACTTCTCCAGCCTTATATGCTTACATGTATTTTGGAAAGAGAAGAGGCTAAGAATTTAGAAAGTTTTGCTCTCAAAGGCAGATACGCACCTATGATTGAAAGCCGAAGTTGGTTTGTCCTGTGAGCATATTTACAGTTGACTAGACTCCAGTGATGAAAATGAATTAAATTATCCGTATATTCGAATTTTGCTTAATCTCTGTCATAACGACGTGTAGGTGGTTTTCAAATAGCCAAGCTCAGTACTCAGAAACAGAAGAATTTTGTTAGAAACAAAGAAAAAGATTGCTTAATTGATATCTACATTCATTGATTGCTGTACATTCGTATAAGAAATGAATAGAAAATTGGAATTAATTAAAATGCAGTTCTACGGACAGAGACTTAAAGTACATATTTTCATAATTTTAGATCAAATCTTCCACTGTATGCCAGTGATATTTTCACTTTCAAATATTATAGTTTACAATTTAAATAAATGAAAATAAGTAGGCATCGATTAAAAAGGACAAAAGATAGTTAATGGTTTAAATATTAAAGCTGAACTACAGGTGGTATATAATCTCACAAAAAATGTTGCCGAGAAAAGATGTTGCTGAGAAAAGTTGTAACGATAGCCAAAAGTTTATTTATTTTAAATCCTCTATAAGAATTCTACGTAACGAATAAACTTTCCTCAAACTTGTCTTAAAAACTAAATCTACAAATTCATCGACACTCCTTTAATGTAGACATCAAGAAGAAAGAAAAAAAAACGATGTTTTTTCAACGCCCAATGTAATTTTAAATACAAAGGAAACAGAGAAAGGCGTCCTGTCAAATCTAAGATGGATATCCGAAATCTTCAAAAAAATAAAACCCGGGATAAAAGCAATTCAAAAATAAATTCTAATCCGGAAAGACTTGTCTGAATTCTGATGTGAAAGGACCTCATTTGACCTCTCGTAATTGTCACTTTACACTTTAGTTTTAAAAGACACATAAGTAAAAACGGCTTAAAGTATTTCGACTTTGGTATTATATTAGAGGAGGCAAAAGCCGAATTGATTCTCGATGCTCGGAAATTTTCTCTCTTTATCGATGTATTCGCTTACAAAGTCGAATGTTCTTCTTCAAGTAATAAATGTAACATATTCAACACGTAGTATATGTCTGGTGCTTCTGATATATGGCTCGCTATTCTTGACAAAATCCAAGGAAGACTCTGCAGTGTCGTCGGTGCTTACGTGGTGCCTCTGCTTCATTCAATTCCCAACAGCCGTAACGTAGCTTCAGTCCTTTTCTAAATATACTCTCATGTTAAATTTATTTCTGATGAGCTGTCTTATTTGGAAACTTGACCTCACGAATTTAAGATAGGAGATAGGCCTGATCATATTACTATAAAAATTGCTAAATGCAACCGTAAGTTTTATCCCAAAATCTTCAATCTTCCCCACTTCCTCCTTGTGGAAATCTATTGCAGTTACTTTCTCTCTAGCCAAATACGATCTTCAAGCATCTAAATAAAACGGTATCATTTTGCCTTTTTAAATCTTAATATTCTATTACTCTGCCTCACTTGAAAGTATCACTTGTACCATAGTGGCTTTATTGCATTTCTTGGAGAAATTGGCACAAAGAAAAACTCTATATCAGTACTTGACTGGGATGCTGAAATAAATAATCATTAAACACATTTAATTAATGCTTAAACGTGACTACGTCATGCCATGTTTCCACTATTCGACATTAAGCGCTGTAAATTAATTAATGAGTACAAGCCTCGATGTCGAATATATTATACGAAGATATGTTCCGTAATGTCAGGTCAGTTTATGAGTACTACTTTAGTATATAACCCAATACTAACTACAACGGTTCTCTTTTCTGGTGAGGAGGGTGGCGAGGAACCAAGCAGGATGAAAAGAAGACCTATCAAAGGGTGGATGAACTTTTTTTTTGATTCAACAGTTACTAGCACAATGGGATATAATGGGTTCTATAGCTAGGCATGCAGCGAGAGCGGCTATGACACGGCATCGCTCTGTGGAGAGCTTGCTAGAGTTAAGTCAGCAGGTAGACTCGTTTCTCTCGACTGAATCAACGGCCACGTTTCCTTCATCAGGGTGAATTCTTAAGCTGGTGGGCATTTATCCTGGTTTGACCTGAACAGTGATTTGGTCAGTCATGTTTCTCCCCAGATCAACGACACGCAATTTATGAATTGATAACTCACCGGCTTTCAACCCAGATAGGCGGAAGGGATTCACCTGTGCAACAACCCTACGTGCACGGACATTACACTGATCATGATGATAATGGCCATGATATTCCATTTGTTTTCTGACTATTTCGAACTTTGCTCTGAAGAAGGTATATACATTCTATTAGGTTGGTGCAAAAATAATATCGTTTTTTGACGTTAAAAAATACATCAAAAACGATATTATTTTTGCACCAACGTAATAGTTGGCCTACTATTCCTGATTCCATAGTAGAGCTGACAAACTTTTCTAATGTACTACATGAGATGGATTGGTAGTTGATATATTTTTTTTCCTTTTGGGTGAGGAATTCTTTTGGATTATCAGGGCGGTAAGATCTCTTTCTAACTTGTATATCTCTATAGTATATGTCTCTTCTCTATATTATATGTCTCTATATTTCTTTTATGTCTCTATATATTTATTATATGTCTCTATAATATATGTCTCTGCATGTTTATTATGTCTCTCTATGTATATTAGATGTTTTTATAGTATATGTCCCTATATGATGTTTTTCTATATGTTTAGTATATGTCTCTATAGTATACGTCTTTATATGATATGTCTCTCTATATTTATTATATGTCTCTATAATATTAGGTTGGTGCAAAATTAATGACGTAATAATGTCGTTTGTTGACGTATTTTTAACGTCAAAAAACGACATTATTACGACATTATTTTTGCACCAACCTAATGTATGTCTCTGCGTGTTTATATGGTATATGTCTCTATAGTATATGTCTTTATATTATGTCTATATATTTATTATATGCCTCTATATGTTTATTATGTGACTCTATATCATATGTCTATATGTTTTATATCTATCTATATGTATCTATAACATAGGTCTCTATATTATATCTCTATGTTTACCTTGTGTCTCTATAGCATATATCTGTATATTATATGTCTCTATATATTTATTATATGTCACTATAATATATGTCTCTATGTTATATGTTTCTATATGTTTATTATACGACTCTATAGCGCATGTCTCTATATTATATGCCTCTATGTTTATTATATATCTCTATAATATATCTCTCTATGTTATAGTTATTTTCCAAGTGTAGATTAGATGTGGCACAAGGCCGAAAGCATGGGACACCTAGTAAGGATCGAACTTACTTTACAGTCGTAACTGATCTAGCGAGACAAGCTTGCTAACCATTACACCGTGCCGAGGTGCCCATGTCTCTACGTTATATGTATCTATATATTTATTATGTCTATATTATATGCAACTATAAATTTATTATATATTTCTATAATATATGTCCGTATACACTAATTGATAAATCGTGTATAAAGCATACGAGAAGATTTGTAGATGCTATGAGAAATTAATATTATATTTTATTCGCATTTCCTTTTCATAAGGTCAATTGATTACGGTCGTATATATCTGAGATTAGTAGAATCGGAAAATAACATTTTAAATAAATGTATATAACTTTTCGGAGGACACAAAAGTCTGGTGAGAATGAAAAAATATAACTTCTGTTAGAATAATTGGCAAATTTTAAAGTCAAAATAAGTGCATGGATTTCAGTTTAAATATTTATGTATTTCCGGAATAATACCGTAAAATATCTATTATTTGGCATAAGAAGAAAACACGAAATATTTTCAACTACCATCAAAACACACCAAATATATATATATATATATATATATATATATATATATATATATATATATATATATATATGTGTGTGTGTGTGTGTGTGTGTGTGTGTGTGTGAAAATATATAGAAAATAGGAAAAACCGGGTTAGGTTGGTAATCCAAGGTTCTTTAGTATTTTAGTTAATATTAAAAAAAAATAGTGCTCGATACAAAAATAGAGCATAAATATAATTATACATTTAAAAATAGGATTCCAACACGCTACATAAGAAGTCTCATGTTTCAAAAACAAGAGCCAAAAAACTTCAATATAATTATTAGAATTAAATTGAGTTAAAGTGAGCTCTGTTTCATCTTCAAGCGAAATTTTTTTGGAATAACTTGTTTCTGAAATTTATGAGTTTTATATCGGAATATAAAATTCCCATGGTGACAGCCATCGTGGATATTTGAAATAGGTAGGGGTGTTAGCTGCTAATGATATGTATCAACATAGAGTTACTTTTATAGATGTCAAGTCAGGGTAAGGTGGGGGTGTCTAAATTTAAAGCAGAAGATGTTTTCAATCAGTCAGGTTAACTTGTCTTTGAAGATTAATTTATTTTTTTGTTTTATTTCTTTATGAAAGGGTTTTGTGTATATAAAAACATTCGTAACATTTGTTAATTGACGACTTTCATAAAGGGCTATCATTTTTTGTAAAGTGTTAAAACTTTTTATTGGGGCCATGGATTATAAAAGTTAATTTATGTTGGTTTTTAAGCTAAATTGTTCAATGCGTGAATTTGATGATGTCGGCAAAAAACCGTTAGCTCATGTCTATTGTTTAATAGATTTTTATTATTTAGAAACTTGATAATGTGCAGTTTCTCATGGAGGCACAAAGGGCATGGGTCATCCCAAATTTTACAAGTTCTAGTCCTGTTTATAATTTTCCCTTTTACCTTAGGTGTCCTATTTATTTCCTTCAGATGCCCAAAATATTTAGATAGAGAAGTCTGATTTATTTTATTTATATTGTTGAAAGAGCACTTATGCTGCCTCCATCTAGCTTTAAAATCATTCATTGTGGACCCAATGTATATCATATTAGTATTAGGACTCTCAGTGGATGAGATAGTACATTGGTATACCACAGATTTGATGCAGCATTTATTTTCTAATGGGCAGTCTTCTGGGTTTCTACAATTACACAATTTTTCACTGTTATTGTCAGACTTAAGCGTAGGGTTTTTATTAATACTATTCAGACATGGGGGTTTGTTCAGGATTTTATTATTATGTTTTTTTATTATACTTTCTATGTTTTCGGTGCAGCTGTAACTCAATTTTAGGGTGTTCTTATTAAATATATTACTAAGCCTACTATTTGTGGGGAAGTGTTTATCAATTAGGGCTAAGAATTTATGTTATAGTTTAATACTAACCATTTGGTTGAACGGAGAGGTATACCAAATGATTTTTCTTATCCTGTTTTTTTTCTTCTGGCCAGTGCAATTGTTTCTATAGTTAATGTTTGCATTTTTGTAACCACTATTTTTTAGGGCAACGTTATAGAAGCTATCGTGTTGTTGGAATATTTCTTTGTTGGCGGAGTTAATGATAATTCTATTTTCTTTTGCTGATGGTATATGTTTAATTATGGATGGAGGGTGTTTTGACTTCGGGTGTATATATAAGGGGTTAGTATTTGGTTTTCTATAGGGTTGGTATGTGTTGCTTGCTAAATCTAGAGTTACGTCGAGGAAGTTTACCCTTTTCAATTAGGTACATACCGTTATCTTTAAGTTTAGATTTTTAAATTCTCTAAATATAATTTTTCTGATTTTCTCTATTTTAAAACTAGTAGAATTCCTCACCGCCATGAGCCCGTCATCTCTATACAGCCCGATGTCCTTAATATCGATTTCACGGTGCGCGGTTAAATTGTACAGCAATAAAAGACCAACAAGTTCAGAAGACTCTGCAGAGTCTAATGATCCCATAGTAATGTCAAATAGGTCATTATTGTTTTTTATCCATTGTTCCCCATTATGGACGAGGACAGATTTTTTTTAGCTTGTATTTTGAACTTTACTCGTAGAGGGCGTAGCCCAACACATCATACCATTTTAGTATCAGGTTGACTCCGTGAGCAAATGAAAAAAATTAGCAGGCAGGTACAGGGCTCGCAAACTTGACATTTTTTATTCTCAAGTTTTCATTACTGCGATCGTTTTCGGCGATTTTTAAGTGAGTTTTTGCCAGAAAATTTTTGTACGATAACAATTCTTTTACTTGTTAATAAAGTTGGGATTAATCAAAATTAACTGTGAAATCCAGCGAATGTCACCCATTAAATATGAATAATTGTTTGTATGGAAAGAAACGACCGACGCATAGCAAATTGTCTTTAAATTAAGGGAAGACAGAAGAATTATCGTTGAATTTTTGAAAGTTAAGCTTAAATATTAATGCAGTACTTAAATGCAGCGATCATTTTGAGTACTGCATTTGATTGTTGCATATATCATCTATTCCTCCGGAACTATTTTGATTAAAGCCCAATCAATCGCTCTCCACAAGAGTTAGCTTAAATGCTGCCCGAGTACATATATATATATATATATATATATATATATATATATATATATATATATATATATATATATATATATATACACACACACACACACACACATATATATATATATACACACACACACACATATATATATATATATATATATATATATATATATATATATATATATATGGGGGAGTTAGGCCATTGCATGAAACAAAAGGACGAACTTTTGCAATTCTTTTCTTTATTATTCTATATTATTGGCCATCTTGTTACTATTGATGATTATTATAATTTTGA
>OZ010593.1:13475576-13508076 GCA_963932145.1 Acanthosepion lycidas | reverse complement strand
TATATATATATATATATATATATATATATATATATATATATATATATATATAGAGAGAGAGAGAGAGAGAGATAGATAGATAGATCTTACTTATTATAAAACGCAGATTGTATGTGTCTGTACGTTTATATATTGGATCGGATTTCCTGCATTTTTCAACCGATTTCAACAAACCTTCACAGGACTACGTAAAATTACCTTGCAGTGGTTCTGACAGCGCCAAAAATTGGAAAACACAATTGTTTTTGCACGAAATCAATTTGAAAACACGATTAAGAGACAACGCATATCGAGTTATACTTATTAATATCGAGTTATCGAGTTATACTTATTATAAAACCCAGGTTGGTTGTTTGTGTGTGTTCGTTTATATATGGAATCGGATTTCTTACATTTTCCAACCGATTTCAACAAAACTTCAATTCTTTTTTTTTTGGCCGGTAGTGTTTCTTATTGTCTTGCACACTTTTTTCTTTGTTTTTACATTCAGAATGCTTTAAAAATTTCATTTACAAGACAATTGTTTATAATAAAATTCTATACAATCGGTAGACTCATAACGATTGAAAACAATGTTTTTGTTGGAGTTTGGGTTTGACCAATTCCTTAAAAAATATAAAATAAAACTAATTAAGACATGCGTGTCCATCAACCTTAAACAATAATCTTTGTCAATTTTATTTCTCAGTCTTTATGAAGGTCTATACTTGATTTATCTCTTACTGTTACATCCCGGGGCAACGCCGGGCTCTACTGCTACTAATTAATAAAGTTATTTGGTAATCCGTATGGGTAATTCCAAGGAGGATGTAATCCAGAGAGCTGAATGTAAGAGCAATTAACAGAGCAAATATTATGCATTATTAAGAAACAGATAAGTTTAAGTGTTCAACCCTTAAAATTATCGGTTTCTTAAGTTATATATATATATATATATATATATATATATATATATATATATATATATATATATATATATATATATATATGAAGTGAGCTTCACCCTATACAAGGTCTGGAGTCCACTCGAGGTATCGCTTTACATTAGGAGGCACTTTATACGAATTGGAGAACCAGGGAATATAACTGTTAACCCTAAACTTGAATAGGTTAAGATTGTAGTGATCAGGGATTCAATTATTGGGTACACTGCAAATCTGTTAGTCACTGGCTTGTAATTTTCATTACCTCAAAAACGAAGGTAGTATCGATTGAAACAACATCGATCAAACCCTAAGTATTGTTCAGTCACAATGAATGATTGCACTCTAAATAATCTTCCCAGCAGTCACTCATGATTTCGTCTCAACTTCATTCCAAACCTCCAGGTTTAACTCATATTCACAATCTATTGCGAAAGATGTTGGGAAAACGATCGACGCATTCTATTATAGCCATGCCGTACCCGACTCTTTCTCCATTACTTATCTATACACAAGCCAGATTAATGCAAAATGAAGTAGAGTTACTGATATATCTGGGCAGGAATTACTCAACCCAATCTATTGATGGCTTTCTAAAATGCTTACGCGGTCTTGAAGCGGGAATACTCCTTTTCTACTCTGCAGTCTCTTTCACATAGTGGCTAACTGTCCAGCCCATCTCTACGCGCTCCATATTTCCATGACCAATTTAAAATGAGATCGATATATATAAAAAAAAAACAATAGTATTAATCGATTAAGTTCTGCTTAATTAGTCTTGTACCTCTTGGTGGCGATATGCTAACCCCACGAAATCGTATTACCACAACTTCCGCCATATCCTGTATGCAAGAAGAACGTGTCACTTAGGTTTTCTAAGAACAGCCACTCTCTGGGATATACTCACGCGTGGGTGGTTTTATTAGCACTATAATTTTAAACCCTTCAAATGAGGTGTCAATCATAGTCTTTAGTACTTATTCTCGTGTTTTTCTTTCCTATCAACTACTCTTTATTTCACATCGAAAAATGTTTCGTTAGCATTTTAAGAGCAACGTTTTATTTTGAATGTCTCTCGATTCTTTACTTGGGTGTATTTTAGTATTAAAATGCATGTAGCGTTAACTTCTCGATTCAACTGATGTGGTTTATTTTTTATTAGTTTTGCTTGTTGTTGTTATTTAACCACAAGTATGACACATCAAGACCGCGAAGGATTTTTGTTTTTCCCGCCAGCTTAATACCTGGACACTAATAATCTAATTCATTTGTGGGGCAAAAGGCAAAAAAATATATATCGGTTGGAGTTAACTGATGCGAGGAATATATTAAATAAAAATTTAATTCCGAATCCACTTCTGACAAAAATATAAAAGCCAATTGATTAAAGCGTAACTTATGTTTGAGAACAATTTTTTTTTCGAAAATGAAAACAACTAAAAGTTATTTAAGATCACGTTTGAGTGATGGCTATCGTTAAACGTTTTCCCTGATGTGGAGAATTTATCGAACAAAAAGCAGAAACAAGTGTCTCATTAAATAATTTGCGATTTTTAACTATATTTCGTTTGTAGTAAGGATTTTGCATTTTTTGTTGTTCGTATTAGTTGTTATCCTGGTATTCCTGCAGAAAAATAAGGAACCTTATTTATAAATAATATAACATTATTTTTTTCTTTAATCCTCCAGAACAAGGCAGCCTTCTATCTGGAGCGGTCGAGACAATTTATAATACATTTGATATTATGGCGGTTTTCCAAGATAATGCATAGTTTTCTGGCCTACTCTCTCCAAAAGGTTACCGACGCCTGTTCTAAAGTCTTTAAATTATCTGTCACACCCACTATCCTCTTACGTCTTAATGGCATTATCGCATTTCTTGGAAGTGAATTGATAAAAAAAGGAAGTTAAGTTCGGTAAGTAATTGATACCAGATGTGAAAAGAATATATATAAAAAGAACAATAATATTAAGGAGCGAGTACAATTAAAGAATACGAATTAGATAGAGAGAAAGTGGGGAGGGGGAGAGAAGATAACGTTAGACATTCCCCTTAAATCTTTGAAGCACAAAGTTGCCTGGAAAGCAATAAACCGGAACAGAGTTCAAGAAGCGAAAAGTGCTTTAGAAACTGTTAGCATAGAAGTTACAAAATAATCGTCCAGCTTCGTTATATGGCAGCCAATCGAATTCCCAGAAAGCTTTCCTTTTGCAAATGCTTTTTATCAAAAGATATACAGTTAGATAACTCAGCATACATTTTATGATATTTTTTTACGGGGACCGCCTGAGCTACAGACAGAATAACTGCAGCTTCTTCCCAAAGACAAAGAAAGAAAATCGATATGACATCGTGCCCAAATCAGTATAGACCCAGTAAAAAGAAAATCAGCGACAACAATTACCAGTGGTAGTCATTTTATTATACAGGTATTGAGCAAAGGAAAACAAAAAAAAAGGTTTTAGTTACTTTATTCTAGGTTTTGCTAAGCTGACGTAGGCTCAATTTAATCTTCCAACCATTAGATATTTTACTATTAGTTGTTAAAAAAAGGTGGTGTTTTGAATATAACCTGTTCTTTTAGTGAGGCAAACATGGAAGATGATTATAACTTTCGGTTTGAGATCGTGCCAATTTAAAATGCATTGAATATCTACATATTTTTCTCGAATGTATTAACATAGAACTTGCAGCGATGAGGATTTATATTAAGATAAGTAGTCCGGTTTACATAAATGAATGATTTTGTGGAGAGGAAAAAGGAATTGATTTGTAATGAAATATTATTTTTCGAATATTGTTGCAGCATACCCATGGACGATTTTGGGTATGTCCCCATTCACATAAGTACAGTAGTAAATACGCGGTTACAAAATTTCGGATCTCATCTTCGTCGCCCAAATTTTGTGTACCTAGGGAAGGTTACTGAATAGAATAATCAAACGAAGGTTCGTAATAATCTATAATATTTAGGACACGAACAAGACATATAAGATTCGCCAGCGGCGCGTAGAAGAAGTAGTCCACTTCTAGAAGTGAGCCAAATGAATTCCACAATGAATCTCCAACTGCAGACCAACATAGAGTATTTACTACTGTATTTATGTGAATGGGAACATAAGCTTAGTGTCCATAGGAAAAGCTACAACAAATATATGATCGGTCAATAGCCTATTTATATATAATTATTCATTTCAGCAGAGTGTAATGGTTAACAATCTTCTCACACTTGATCCATTAAAAATGAGTAGTGAGTTCGTTCCCTCTGGATGCGCCATGTTGGCGGCCTTATTCCACATCTAAAATACGCTTGAAATATCGACATATACAACCTTGTGGAAATTAATTAAAACAACTGTTTAGCTTCGATTCATTCTGCATTCGCTCAGATTTAGACCCACTGGAGTGACAGTGTGTAATCTATTTCTATTTTTTCCTCAGATTAGGTTATTTGCAGTGATGTGCAGTAATATGAATCTATATTCTGTGTGTTTTTTTTCTTTCTTTTTTGTTTAAGCATTACGCCCTGAGCAAGGCGAAGCCACTAGGATGCAGGGGGTTGCAGAAGATTTGGAGCAAGTGCAGATAGGAGTGATAGAAGAAAGGATGAGGAGAAGGATAGTGGATAGATCAAGATAGCTGGAGATGTCGATTGAGACTACATTTGAATAGTTAGAGATTATAGCTCTCAGGGAAACAGTAATAAGGAAGAATGTCCCACAGGCGAAAGGTGCGAGATATGAACTAGTAGTTGGAGTTGAAGAGACGGCTACATTTAAAAGTTTCTACAGTGAAAGGGTGAGAGCGGAATGCCAGCCTCGTAGGGCGCTTGAATTCATGAAGTCTGGGAACCAGTGAAAGCAGCTCTCGGAGCAATTACCATGAAAGTATCTGTAGAAAGACAGAGAGGTGCGACGGTGCGTCTGTGAGAGAGTGACTGTAGACGAGATGCCAGATCAGGGCCAATTGTATTACATATTCGTCTCTGGATCTTGTCAAGAACTCCGAGGTAAACAGAAAGTGCCCCCGATCATATATGGCAGCAATACTCCATGCAAGTGCGAACGGCTGATTTGTATATTTGAAGTATCGATTCCGGGAGAAAAATTTCCTGGCGCGGCACAGAGAGCCAACTTTCCTCGCGGTGGACGATGAAATTGACTCAATGTATTTGTTCTATCTCAGGTCAGCAGTCAACGTGAGACCGAGCAGACGCAAACAATTGCTCTCAAGAAGTAGACTATCAGACATTCTATTGGGGAGAAGGAAGGATCTCTATGGTGATTAATAGAGAGTAGTTTAGTTTTTGAGGCGATAAAGTTGACCAACCAATTCTTGCCGCAATTAACCACCGATTGGAGGTCCTTTTTCAAGACGAGCGGTCAGGTTAGTTTTGTCACCGACACTAGATTTGTTTTTGAGGCAGGAGTAAATTGTAGTGTCGTCCGCGTTGATGCCAACTTGGGAATCTATGGCGTCAGGAAGGTCTTTGATGAAAATAAGGAATAGAGTGGGGCCCAGGATGGAGCCAAGAGAAACACCTGGGTTCATGGGATAGGAACTAGAGAAGAATCCGTTGAGAACGACCTTCAATTCACGGTTTGACAGGAATGATTGTATTAGGTCAAACAATCGACCTGTAATACCATAACCCTGAATATTGCGAAGAAGGCCGGCATGCCAAACCCTATCAAATGCTTTGGAGATGTCTAAGGCCACGGCACGAGCCTCACCGTTATTTTGAAAGGGCTTGGTAGACGGTTTCAGTGATGGCCGTAAGCACATCAGCTGTAGATAGGGCGTAGCGGAAACCATATTGCTTGTCTGAGAACAGGTCGTGTGAGGTAAGGTGGTTAACCACTTCGGCATTGATTAGGGCTTCGAAGACTTTGCCAAAGAGGGGTAGGACACTAATAGGACTGTTTTAGAGGGGTCAGATGGGTCTCCAGAGTTCTTAAAGAAAGGAACAATGGATGAGAACTTCCAGCAGTCAGGAAAACAGGATTCCTTGAGGCAGTAATTATATAGTTTAGGGAGAGCGGGCGCTAGCTCAGGCGCGCATTTCTTCAAGACAGTGGCTGGTATGCCATCTCCACCACTAGCCTTGTGGGGGTCTAAATTGGGGATAATTCCTAATACCAATGACGGGGTTATGTGCAACCCGCTCAATAGGGCCTTAGTTCTTAGAGGGAAGTCTGGTATGGGTATACCGGAGGAGTCGAGCGTTGAATTAAATGAGAATTTCCAAACAAAGCATTCAGCCTTGTCGGTAGAGGAGGTCAAGACCTCGAACTGGTTGAACAAAGGAGGTATGGATGGTTTTCTATTGTTCAGGGCGCTCTTGCAGAGCCGCCAATAATCTTTGAAGCCAAATTTGCGAGATGCAATACGCTCCTTCATCCGAGGAGCAAATATTGACTTAGCTTCGTTGAGGACACGCTTACACTCGTTACGGGCGGAGGTAAAGAGACGTCTATTGCAGTCCGACATGTCACTACGAAATAGGTTCCTATGGGCAATGGTGGCTGAGCAAGCAGCGGAGAACCAAGGGTAGGAATGCGACTTGACCTTAAATTTCCTTGAGGGGATGAAAGCGTCGATTCCACCTTTAACCCAGGATGGGACCTCAGAAGCATATTCTTGGACAGGGAGTGTAAAGACAACATCCCCGATGACATCGCGGAGGAAGTCACGGACGGAGTCCCAATCCGCTCGTTGAGAGTAGAGCGAGGTTCTAATGGTAGGAGGTTCTTTGCGGGGTGTGGAGTTGAAGGAAATGTTAACAGATACTAGAGCATGGTCGGAGTTACCAAGATGGCAGAGCTGCCTGGCACTACAAGATTCGGGGATGGAGGTAAAACACAGATCGAGAATGGAGGCCTTACCTACCAGGTTGAGGGCAAAACGCGTGGGAAAGTTAACTATCTGCGTGAGGGGTTGAGAAATTGAGAAATTAAGTGTTTGAATGCCAGCCCGGTTAGTAGTAGCATTCTCTTGGTATGATGGGTATTAAAGTCACCAAACACAAATATGTGAGCAAACGGTTGGAGAGAAAGGGCCTTGTCTATGATGTCAGATATGCTATCGAGTATCCCACAGTCTTGAGAGGATGGAGAGCGATAGAGAAAGAAGAGATATGCTTTTGGATGCGTCTCTGGTAGAACGAATCATGATGAAATTTATTTGGCCTTGAGAAATATTGTCATCCTTGACTGCATCAGATTTTCATCACGTCCAGACACTATTGTTTCGACTATAGATTAGTTGTCCTACGGCCATTGTCTGCGATGGAAGTAACTCCAAGGAAGCGTACACAATTTGAAACTCTTCACTAACAGATTAAATAGTAACGGAATTATTCTTTTTATTTCAATTAATTTGTACAAGGATGTATCTGCACCACAGATATGAGATTTGATCCTGGAAGCAAATGTTTTAACAATAAATCTGGAAATATGGTGTTGAAACGTACACACTTTTGGAAATTGAGACAAAGGCAAGCAGAAAACACCGACGAATCAAAAGCTGACAATTATAGATTCGTAATTGTAACAATTTATGCAGTAGCTTCTATCTTTAGAGTTTAATTATAAAAAAATATTACCAAATTTAAAGCATCTGTCTGCAATCTTCGTTACTAAAACCAGACATTGTAAAAAGAAAGCCGAATGAAATAACATGGAATAAAATGGAACAAAAATATTGGGTAACATTCCTTTTGTTGTGAAAAATGTTGACTTTCATACAAAAATCTTAAACATATATTTCTTAATATTTTACGTTATATTAAGTGGTGCAAGTTTTTGAATGGACATTCTAAACAGTGTAAATTAAATTCTACAGTCATCTGAATTCGTGATGCCTAATAAAGTAGAGAGTTTCCAGTAGGGTCCGAATTCGCATCCTCCTTGTAAAACAAAACAAGCATAAAGCCCAGCATATTTGAACGTTCAGTCACGGAAAGGATAGTTTAATTAATATATTTAAGAAAATCACACCCCGAAACCCATGTCTACTAACTTTATTTTCATATCGGAAACATAAGGAAATTTCTAAAGGGTTTTAAGTATTATGGATATTTTTTACAACGCAACAGCACATTAAATTTCCTTCATATATATATATATATATATATATATATATATATATATATATATATATATATATATGAGATAATATAACATATTTTGTCTACTTATATTTATACTGATCCTTTCCATTTGTGCAATCAGTTAAATGATGCTAAGATGAAATTCAGCAAGGAAGGCACCGGAGTTTTTAAACGCAAGTACCTTCGATCTTTTCCAAGATCATCTTCAGGTATAAATTAAATAATGAAACATGTTTGAAGGAAGATATCCTACCTATATATATATATATATATATATATATATATATATATATATATATCATATCAACGTCGATAGCACAAATCGGAGTGTCATGCGATCTCACAATCTCCAGTTGCTGATAATAGCAATTCACCCCCAGTCGTGCCATTGGAGCTGTATATATATATATATATATATATATATATATATATATATATATATATATATATATATATATATATATATATATGATTCCATCAGAATTCTCATGTTTCAAAACAAGAGCCGAAAACATCAATATAATTATTTGAATTAAATTGAATTAAATTACCAAAGTCGATTTAATTTAAATAATTATATTGAAGTTTTCGGCTCTTGTTTTGAAACATGAGAAGCCTTATGTAGCGATGGAATCAGATTTTTAAATAAATAATTATATTTATGCTCTACTTTTGTATCGAGCACTATTTTTTAAAAATAATAACAAAAATACTAAAGAAATTTGGATTATTTACCTAACGAGTTCTTTCCTATTTTCTATATATTTTTACACACACACACACACACGCACACACACAAACATATATATATATATATATATATATATATATATATATATATATATATATATATATATATAATGATTGATGCAGTATAATTAATATTACTATGAAACAGTCATACAAAGAATATATTAATAAGGTTAATGTAATAAATGACGAATTCATTTGGCTAATAAATTTAAAGGTATTAACGCACTAACCACTCTTTGAATGATGCCATCCTTGTTTTTACATATTCCGTATGTTCCATAAATATGCTATTACTTTCAATAGGTTATTCTATTGACATTGGACATGGATATTTTCATGTCTGGTTTTCTTCTATTTTATTTTTCCTTGCATCCTTAAAATTTGGATATACTTCTTTTCCCTTTTCTTTTCTTTTCTTTTCCTTTTTTCTGTCGTAGGATTGATTATGTATTCATTCGAATGCCTTTCTTCTCCTTTCCCCTAATAGTACTGTTGCTTTCTTATGCCTTTCTTTTCTTTCCTCTTTCTCTTTCTTTTAGTGATTCTCTCTATAGTTGGGTTAATTTTTTTATGTTTTCTTATGCTTTTCTCGATGTTGTAGGGTTGATTTCTCATGTTTTGACATGCCTTGCTTTTCTTTCCTCCTTTTATTGATTTCTTTTTCTTCTTTTTTTAACTGTAATCTGATTTTTCTTTCGTTTCCTTTTATGGAAAGTTTTTTTTATATATTTGTTTCTTTTCCTTCTAAGAATAATTTTAAAATATTTAAAATTTTTCATCAGCTGTGTTTTTAAATAATATCATTTATTACCACCAATCTGAACCCCTTGATGAGATGTCTAAATTAGACATTGAAACAATTACGCATTTTTGTCGCGGTAACTTGCATGTTCTAATGTAACAATTTATAATCAATATCTATTGCACTACTCTTTTATTGAGCCCTTTTTAAAATCAATGTTATGAACGTTTCTATTTATATTCATTTCGTGTTCATTTCGTGCTTATATATATATATATATATATATATATATATATATATATATATATATATATATATATATATATATATATGTATGTATTTTACATCTTTGCCCAGTATACCCTGACGAGCCGTGTAAGTGAAACCTAAGTAGGTGTACCTGGCTCTCTAGGTTTATATTAGGTTTGCTCAGCTTAGTGTACAGAGCATTTTACGTAGTTATTTTTACTCGTTTTGGCGTTTTTTTTCTTTGTATTCAGAGTTTGAATTCTGGACGATTGTTTTCGCCTCAATTTCATGGTCTTAGTTCTTACTTTTTTTTATCCCTCCTTTTTCGTTGGGCATTGGTTTGTTCAATGACAATCCGAAATACCTAAGTTTTTTTTTTCCAAACGAGTACCAATATATATATATATATATATGTGTGTGTGTGTGTGTGTGTGATATTATATAATATTAGGTTGGTGCAAAAATAATGACGTAATAATGTCGTTTTTTGACGTATTTCTTAACGTCAAAAAACGACATTATTACGTCATTATTTTTGGACCAATCTAATAATTGCTACATTCATTCGTGAAATATATTCAATATAAAAAATTTGGTTTGGATTTGTCGAATATTTAATGTTTGAAACTGCCTCAGGTAAAAGAAATTTATTGTATCTTTTTCCTATGTTATTGAAATTTCTTATATCTATAACTTGGAAGCTACAGGATATGGACACCGCCTTAACGATTAACGTACAAAAAATTAAAGAAATGACGTCAGTCAAATTTTTTCGTACCGCTGAAATTTTCAATGATCCGACATTTAATCATCATCTAGCGTCTGTTTACATATGTTTTTAGTGGAGGCAATTGTCTATTTCGAGCACAGATTTTAATAAATATTCAATTTTCTTTTCTGGTATCTATTTCATTGCACCGTTTATAGCAACGCCCAGGTCGTTTTACTTGGTACAATTAAGCATAAAATGGGAATGTATCGTATTGGTAATATTTTTAAATCATTTAACACAAACAAGGCGATAATGTCAGTAAGACGCAAAGGATTACTTGGAGTGGAAAGCAATTAGAAAACCTTAGTGAGAAGAAAGGATAATAAAAGAACAATAAAAATACCAGTGAAAATATCACGATTTTCCTAATGTAATTTTCTGATGAAACTTAATACTTAATGGTTCAATAAGCTCACCACGACAATCCGTAGGTCTTACCCAATCGCATCGTTAAACATTGGAGCTTACCAACTCTAATAAAATATAATAATAATTAATATGAAGGCTGGTCATTATTTAAAGAAGGGGGTACAAATGAAAATATTTGAAATTGATATATTTTTCAATTTCACTGAAATAGACGTTAAATCTGCATTAAACTAAATTATTTACAATGTAAGGACTGTTGGCCTCATCGTTATTGCCATATTCACAAACTTTCGGCCAGTTGTACGCTCCGGGCTTCTTCAGATGATTGAAATTTCGAACTGGACCCTTTATTTCGTCCATTGTGAATATGGCAATAAAGATGAGGACTACAGTTCAAATAATGTAAATAATTGCATAACCTCACCTCAGAAATATATACAGAGACATTAAAACGTTCCCTTTTCTATCACCCTTTTTGTCTGTTTGTGTGTTTCTATCTTCCATTTACTGACTGAAACAAAGGATGCATCTCTGATGTTACTTTTCGCTCTTTTCAAAGCGGAATAATTCATTATTTATAAAGTATTGGCAGGGCGTAACTGTGATGCTAACCAAGGATGGAACAAGCAGAATTATATGAATATGAAGGAAGAAAAATCACGCCGATTGGCTTTGCATTCATATTTTTGAAGATTTTAGGTGGCAAGGAAGCCAGAAATTGGATGTGATTTCCAAAACTATTAGAATAGAAGATATGGTTAGCTGTTGTCATTTCTATAGTAAGTAGGCGAAACCTTGTAACCAATCTCGTATTAAGCTTAAACTTATGAGCTGTAGGCACTACGAAGAAGAGCTCATTAGAACAACTGCCGCGACAATATTTATAGAAAAGACAATGTGAAGATACGTCACGGCGTTAGGAAAGTGACTGATACCAGTTCAGGACCGACAACATAAGAGACCCTTCTTTGGTGTTTGTCGAGAATCTCGAAATATATAACCCGACCATCAGACCAAGTATGATAGCATTATTCAAGTTGGATTTATAAACTTGAAATATGGTTTCCGCCGAGCTCCGCGGAAATTGGTATTGCCATGAGGATTTCATATTCCAGGAGAAACATATTAAAAAAATTACGAATGCATCTACACCTACTAGAAACGTATGCATTCATCTATTCCCCCAAGAAATTAATAAAATTGCAGAGAGTGATCTATTGTTGGGAAATTTGTCCCGGTTTTCCCCCATCAAAGGGTTGAGGTTAAAACATTATGACAAAACGCGAATATAAAACATCAAGATTGGAGCTGACAAACTCTCTCTTTTAGGCGGACGAATAAAGGAAAACGCCTTACATATACAGACAAAAAGGGTAAAGTCATAGAGACAATTAGGAGAGAAAAATGGAAAAGAAAAGTTCCTATAGAAAATGTTCACAACAGAAAAAAACCTTGTTTAAAATATTTCTCTGAGCGCCTAAAAGATATTTAAGCGAGTAAATCTTTCTTAAGATTTAGAAACACTCAGTTTTTCTCACATTTCTTGTAGAGTAGGAAAATGTTGGCAGATATAGGAATTTTGCAGTTAAGTGAGTTCGTAGGTTGAATACAGAAGTAGGTGAAAGGAGGCAATTTCAACTAGTCTTTAATATTGGGCTCACGTTCGTTCTCGACATCACTTTAGAATGTACATCATCTTTGGTTGAAAGTGGTTCCGAAGTTGACTGGTGCTCTCTATCGCCGACCTCAAAGACGGTGGGTCGAATTCTCACTACCAACTCGGCAAAGATTCTCCAAATTTATGGAGATTTGGAAGGCTCGGAAGGCTCAGAAGGATCGATGACTTTACCCTCCAAAATCGTTATACAAATTTCTTGGCCCCTTCATTGGTCAGAAAATATATTCTTATTTCTGATAAGAAACAATGCTTTGGGAGCTGGTTTGAAAGTAATGAAAAAGGTTGGAGTGAACAAGCTGTAATGTTTCCCTCAGACTTTATTGCAAGAATAATGGTGGTGGAATTCTCTTTTATATTTTCCAGTTCACTCGTTAGTCAGAAATTATATTTTTATCTCTGATAAGAATCAAGTCTTTGGGAAACGGTTTTTGAAGTAATGAAAACGTTTGGAGGGAGGATTGGAAAAATAGGCTAGAATGTGAACTTGTAAAACATTGTTCTCAAATTAAATTCCAATACTCTAGCTTTTTTTTTTTTTTAGGAACGACATGTAGAAGGACTATTCTAAATTCCAGGGATATTTAGCTCATTTCTTGGCCTAAATCTGAAATTGTTGTCCAGATTGTTACAATCACTTTCACCGAAACAGCCTTGGGGAAGATATACATTCGTTTCTTCTCGTTCCTCCGGCTATGATTTAATAGCAGAGCAGACTGAACTGTTAAGCCGTAGAGGGAAACCAATATAGGAAAAAGACGACTCTGAATTCAAAACCGCGTATTGCCTCGGTATAAGTGATGTATAAATCCCATGTTGTCTCCGTTGATGTTGAATGAATATTAAACGTGCTTCAGACTATAGCGATGCTCTGAAACAGTCATCAATACCTAAAATGAGAAATCGTACTGATTTGAATTGTGCCTTTAATTCTTAACAGAGATGATATTAATACCAAATTTTAAGGTGACCATTAATGAGTTAAACGCAGAGTTCTCCACATCGTATAGAAATATTAGAATTGAATTGTTTCGACTTCGATTGATACTTGTTCCACTGAAGCATCTTTATTCATGAATCGATTATGTTACTATCAGCACGTTTCCATTCCCCGTGGCCGATTGTAATCTTGATCATTCATAAAAATCGATTAATCCTGTATATAATGCATACATGGTATTCACAGATTCAGTAACTTCATTTCTATAAACCAATGGTTATGGCTAACGGCTAGAGAAGTGTATCACCTACGGATATCAACTCAAAAAATTTGATTTGTCATGGCTGAAGTAGAATTAAACGCTGGCCAATTTGAAACGCTGAATCTAACTATTCTTAATCGATCAAATATCTCAAATTATTGTCAATTTCGTACTGTCCAAATCAAACCATATTATATCAGTCTTTTCTTCTAAAATTGCAAAAGTGTGAATAAGACTGGACAAAGATAATTCAATGTTCATATCGGCGCCTAGCCGGTATTTTCAATTATTATCTAATGCTGACATACACCTTTGTTTTCCGGGATACTTTAGGATCTTCTGGCAAACGTAAAAAGAGGTTGAATTGTACATGAATAGCAGGTTGAAGTGCTTGAGCACACATCATGAAAAAAAAAAAGAAAAAAAACAACTGAATTTTTTAAAAAAATTTGGAAATAAAAGGTTCCTTTTGAAATTCTAGTCACCTGGAGAAGGCTGGAGCGTACAACGGCCGAAACGTCTTGAATATGTTAACAAATATGAAGACCACAGTCCGCAGAGTATATGTAGTGTGAATAATTTAAATAAATCATCTCAGAAACATAGATTTAAAATCAACGTCAAATGTCATCTTTTTTTCTTTGAATCAGGTTCTTTTAACGTCCGCTCAGATCAAGGTTTTCTCATTTCCTTTTTCGCTCAGTCACCACTTGAATCTTAGTTTTCTTTTTTCTCCTTGCTTAAACGCGCACACGCGAAGAAAAGAAAAAAAGAATTACTGTTTGCTGAAACATTCCAATTACTTTGTCGGAGTTATCTTCTCCTTAATTTCCTAATTGTTCACTAGGGGACGCTCTCCCTACACTATAAATACTGGGCGATTTCTTGCCTAGTTCTCTTTTTTCTTCGCATTTCAGCGGACACATTTTAAAAAAATGTGATCTCTCTTAGGGATCTGCGTTTTGCCCACTTGTGGGAAAACGTCATGAAACACGCGCGCGCGCGCACACACACACACACACATACACACACACACGCACGCACGCACGCGTACGTACGTACGTAAATACGAACATTCATCAAAATACAAACTCTTTACGTTCACGCACGAACACAAATGTTGATGACTTTTTCCATTGTAAATTGTTGTTTAATACATATGCTTGTTATATATATATATATATATATATATATATATATATATATATATATATATATATATATATGTCAAAAATATATCGAAAATAGGAAAGAACTCGTTAGGTAAAATATCCAAAGTTCTTTAGTATTTTTGTAATTATTTTCAAAAAAATAGTGCTCGATACAAAAGTAGAGCATAAATATAATTATTTATTAAAAAATATGATTCCAACACGCTACATAAGAGTTCTCATGTTTCAAAACAAGAGCCGAAAACTTCAATATAATTATTTGAATTGAACTGAATTAAATTACTAAGCTCCGTTCCATCTTCAAGCGAAATGTTTTTTGGAATAACTTATTTCTGATGTTTACGCGTTTTATTCATTATTGAAATCAAAAATTTCTATGGTAACGGCGAGAGCGATTGTTTAAAGAAAAGGGGCGTATAGTGTTAATAATTTGTATCAATATCTCAGTTGCATTCAACAGATGTCAAGTCAGTGTAAGGTTGGGGTGTCTAAATTTAAAGCGGAAGATGACATCGTCTAGTCTGTTTAATTGTCTATGGAGATTTATTTATTTTTTATTTTATTTTTTTCTGAAAGGGTTTTGTGTATATAAAAAATGTCGTAAATCGCTAACATTTGTTTTTTGACGACTTCATAAAGGGTTATCTTTTATTGTAGGGCATTTAAACTATTTATTAGTACTATGGAATTTAAAAATTATTTTTTTGTTTGTTTATGCTAATTATTCAGTGCAAAAATTTGATGACGTCGGCAAAAAACCGTTAACTCCTGTCTATTGTTTAATAGATTTTTATTATTTAGAAACTTAATAATGTGTAGTTTTCCATGTAGGCATAACGGGCATGGGTCATCTCAAGTTTTACAAGTTCTAGTCCTATTTATAATTTTCCATTTTACTTTTGATGTTTTATTCATTACCTTCAACTGCCAAAAATATTTAGATAGAGATGTCTAATTTCTTTTATTTATATTGTTGAAAGAGCACTTATGCTGCCTCCATCTGGTTTTAAATTCATTCTTCGTAGACCCAATGTATATCATATTAGAATTAGGACTCTCAATGGATGAGATAGTACATTGGTATACCACAGATTTTACACGGCATTTATTTTCCAATGGGCAGTCTTCTGGTTTTCTACAATCACATAATTTTTCACTATTTTTGACTAATTTAAGTATAAGGTTTTTAGTATTACTATTCAAGCATGGGGGTTTATTCAGGATTTTATTATTGTGCCTTTTCATTATACTTTCTAGATTTTCAGTGCAGCTGTAACTTAATTTTAGGGTGTTTTTATTAAATATTTCACTAAGTCAACTATTGGCAGGAAAGTGCTTTTCAATTAAAGCTAGAAATTTCTGTCGTAGCTTAATAGTAACCATTTGGTTGAACGGAGGGTTGTACCAAATGATTTTTCTTTTCAATAATGAATATGATTATGAAACGCGTAAACCTCAGAAATAAGTTATTCAAAAAAATTTCACTTGAAGATGGAACAGAGCTTAGTACTTTAATTCAATTTAATTCAAATAATTGCATTGAAGTTTTCGGCTCTTGTTTTGAAAAAGGAGAACTCTTATGTAGCGTGTTGGAATCATATTTTTAAATAAATAATTATATATATATATATATATATATATATATATATATATATATATATATATATATCGGTCTTGTTTGTTTTCTTTACATCTTCGGTTGGACTCAACTTGAGTCCGCCATATTCTTCTAGTGGTCAAGAGTTACCACACGTGTTCTTAATTTAACAACACGTAAACCCACGGTACAGTAAAACTTCAATACGGTGTTTTTAAATCATTCTGGCGCATTCGAAGCCACCGACCGTATCCTATATCAGAAAAGAAATCGATAAATTTGTCTTACTCAGCAAACACCGATAGTGGTCCAGATCAAGTAGTTGCATAATTATCAGTTTTAATGGGACAAAAAATAATGTTTCCCTATACATTGAAATTACTTAATATTTTCTCGTACAATAATATAGAAACTTACGATTGTAGGATTGGACAAATAATAAAAAAATATTAGGTTGGTGCAAAAATAATGATGTAATAATGTCGTTTTTTGACGTATTTTTTAACGTCAAAAAACGACATTATTACGTCATTATTTTTACACCAACCTAATATAACCGTTGTAATTGGAACTCCAGAGAGCAAGCTTCGCGGGAGATCAAGAGAAATTATCTTGTACAATTTCATTTATTCTTGTTTTACAGCTGTTGTTGTACGCTTCTCGCCAACGGTTCATTTGCTGTGTCAACGCTTTTATGTTTAAAAAATGACACACGAGTTTTATTCCTTTTCTAATGACAAATATTCTCGCGCTCACAAGCTGATTCTATTAATTAATAGCAGCTTTTTGGCGCTGAAATTTAATTAATATTGATTTCGACCAATGAAAAGTGAAACTGATAACCTGTTCTGATGAATTCATTATGGGGTCTCTAAATAAAACACTCCTAACCAACTAAATCGTAGCAAAAATCGATTATCTGCAAGTGAATGAATATTTCTTTATCGATCTTATTCAACATATATTTCGAACTTTACTCATGTAACACGTCTTCATGTTTTACAATGCAAAAATTCCTATTTAAAATGCAATATGAATTACTGATTTCTTTAATTAAGGTAAAAAATATTCACTCAAAAATATTAAGAATTTCAAACATGTCTGAATGAATTCGATGGATACTTGCCGTTGTTTATATGCAGATTATTGTCCTCATCTTTATTATTGTTATCTCTTAATTCTGGCCGTTATGCTCTCCGGCTTTTATTGAGTGCTTGCATTCAGTTAACCTTCAGGGAAGCTCTTAGTTAATGCATTATTTAATCTATATGTTTTGTTTATTTTTACAGTGTAATTCACCCTTTACAAAGCCCGAGTGCCACTCGAGGTAGATGGTTTCTTTAGGAGGCCATTTTTTGTGTATAGGCGATTGAAATAACGATTCTTGAATAGATTAAGATTTCAGTGTCGGGAAAGCATCCTATCAGAATTCGATTCCAGAGGGCAGGGATTCGCGTGAAGAAGCTGCTCCAGTGGAACTTATTTCTCACTGATCGGATATGGAGAGAATTTAGCTGGTTTGTTACTCTGTAAGTGGCATGGCGTGTCCTTACCATGAAGTTTTGCCTTGGCGGAACCAGAGAATGTCGTTCGTCCGAGCACTTTCCATGGAAGCAGCGAGAGGCTTGCTACATCCCTCCTGTGGGAGAGGGTTTGAAGGGTGGAAAATAATTCGTTACTCACAAGGGCTCGGGGACATTTTTAAACTCTATCAAGTCTAGTGAGTGATGTCTTGGCACCTCCTGTACAGATATGACAACAGTACTCGGTTTTTGGCCTCATCTTTTGTAAAGGTTGAGGATAACTGCAGAAGTCAGGATATATACTTTTTTTTGTTTCTTCTTGAAAAATGTATTTTTTCCTTTTTGTAGTCAGATTCACCCCAATAGAGGCAGTAAAGACACTAAGACACATGACGTTATTGAGTGTGAAAGAAAAAGAAAACATAAATATTATTAAGAAGTCAGAACAATCGAAGTGTAATTAGGTAGATATCAGATGACGATTGACATTGTATGAAGATCAAATTCGGCTGGAAAGCATGAATCCGGAAGTGCTCCGCAAGCGAGAAGTGCCATAGATGAAACGGTCAGCATAGAACTTACGGTGACATATAGCTAATTCGATTGTAAATTGATGAGACATTGCCAATCTAGTATTGCGCTTAAATTCAAAGTCTTCGTACCACAATGAAGAGCTCATCTGAACAATTATTGTGAACCTATTTAAAGAAAAGGAAAAAGGAATCTTAATTAGTTCTTATCGAGTAATGATCAGTTATTGTTTTGACTGGCTCCATGTATAGACTGCTGTACCCAGGGATTCAACTTACAATTACAATTATCACTCAATGCACGAATCAACGCTTTCATCAACTAGGCTATGTTGTTTATAATACAGAGGTCTGAACTCCCTAATCTTATTCTATTCACAAGAACTCTTCTTACAATAAGAAGTGGCTTTATTTACTGAAAAAGGGTTTTCAGTATAATTCACCTATCATTTTGTTTTCATTTTGTTTTAATCAATTCGATCCAAGCAAGGCAACAATGCCACTAAGACGCAAGAGAGTGAAAGATAATTAAAAGACTTTGGAAGGAGCCGGAAACCATATCCTAAACAGCAACGAAGTGATAAACCCATACTCCCGCCCATAAAACTGGGGAGGTATGTGAACAGAGCGATAGGCGGACCTATCAAATCCTATAGACAAGAAATAAATTAAATAAAATTTCAGAGTTCAGATGGACATGTTAAAAGTATAGATTTTAAGGAGACATTAGAAATAACCAGAAACGTAATCCTAAACAGAAAACAAGAGATACACTTCTATTCATGTGAAAAGTTTATTGATTGCATTACAAATTAAACCCCAGTCCCCTTGTCCATTCAGTTTGTCCCGCTTCTTATATCACGATATAATGTAACTTTTATCTTCGTCTCATTGTGATAATTTTGCACGTTATACTATGTTTCGATTGATGTAATCTCCAACAGTTTCAGATAACTCATGTATTCAATTGAAATTTCTCATACATCATTGCATTCAATCCAAAGGTTATTCTCGTTACGTTCCCGATGTTAGGGTATAACTTCGATCGTAGCGTTATTCCTATTTATTATTGCTTTGTAATTTTATTTTTACATTTTCCATTGAATCATTTCCCTGCCTGACAGAGGAATGGTACTGAAAACCATCCCCAAAAATGCATAACTTATTTAAACAAGTGAAGAGTCAAATGAAAGAATGTCGGTGCTTTGCAACAAATATGTTTATTTCTCTGCTATTTTGTAACCTAGTGAAGATTACTGAATAGAATAATCAAACGAAAGTTGGTAATGAACGATAATACTTAGGACAAGAACAACACATATATGATTCGCCAGCGGCGAGTAGTAGTAGTCCACTGCTGGAAGTGAGTCAAATGAATTCCACAATGAATCTCCATCCGCAGAAGATCTACTAACCGCCGCAAACGTTCAGATGTGGCACAAGGCCGAATTTAATATAGGGTTCCTGAGCCCGTATGCTCGGCCAAAAATTCCCCGTAGACCACGTATAAAATGTTGGGTAGCTGTTTCTAGAGACGAGATACTGCCCTTAGACATAAACTCGTATGGGGATCCTCTTTACCCGGAGTCAGAGAGTTTGACCATCACAGGTGGAGACGAATCTCCAACTCTAGGACATCTACCATCAACCCTACGCAGTCTAATGTAGCACAAGGCTGAATTTGATGTGAGATATTCGAGCCCATATGCTCGGCCAAAAATTCCCCTTAGACGCCGTACAACACGGGGGTCGGGTAGCGATTTCCTTAGACGAGTCTCCGACATAGCCTCGTCTGTGGATCCTCTATACCTTGAAGCAGAGTGTTTGACCAGCACGACTGGCGACGAATCTCCAAATCTAGACCAATATAGAGTATTTACTACTGTATTTATGTCAATGAGGACATAGCCATTATCGACCGTACGTATTCTGGATCAACCTGCAAAATAGTACACACTCCGGTTCTCTCAAAAGCTTTATATTAGCAGGAATAGAACAGTGTACAAAACGGGCAATCTCTCCGATGAAATATACATCCAGTCCGGCGCTAGGGTCTCGGCGGTCCACTAAAACTTTGAAAAGGACCCCCACTTTCTACTAAATGTTGATTTAAAAGTTTCCCAAGCTGGAGGTCACAAACCCTGGGAGTAATATTGTGGTGGGAAGGGGAGTGCTTTTTTAGATGACCAAATATCAGGGAGTTATCCAATTAAAATGAAAATTTCAGTACATATTAATTAATTATTTATTTTTATAATGAATAGGTTTTTTTTTTTTAAATCTGCGAAAATGTTTTTTTTTTTTTTGTAATTACCAAAAATATTTTAATGAAAAAATTTTACTCGAAAAAAAGTGTAAGTCGCAAATTTTTACATTTCCATAAAGGTTAATAGCCTGCGCATCTCCGCTGAGAAAAAAAAAAGTTTTGCAAAGATTCCGACATAACAGATGAAAAAACATCCCCGACAAACTGAATTTTCTAAAAAAAAGAAAGGTAGTAATGCATGACATGATTCGATGTATATACTGTTTTGCCGATCGTTTGACAGAAGAATTAGGTTCAGTTAAGGGTTTCAGGGTTAGTTCTTGGTTAAGGGTAGAACTTTTTCGTAAACCTTTGGTGAATAAGACAATCTGCAATTTACATTTAAATTGGTATATAGTTTAGCTTCTCTTACTAGCTTCCATTTCACCTAATGCTGCCATACATTTGCACCAAAAAACCTCAAAAATGTGTCCTTTAATACGAATTATGCATTTGTACATTTTCTGTGACATGTCTTAAGAGTTAATAAAAATGTAAGTTATGTCCTCATCATCTTTATAGCAATATCCAACTGTTTGTGTAACTATTATTAGAAAGCTCCGAAGAGTAATTAGTTGTAGAACACAACATTTGAAACTTGTCATTTAGCAGAAATATGCCCAAAGTTTATTTCAAATGAAACATGATTTACTTTATAAGTTTACATTGAGATTCTGGATAGTTTTAATGATAGCATTTTTTTTTCTTTTAGATATCAAATCCATCTACATATTAAATTCGAAATTTAGGAACTCATCATTTTAATCACCTGTATAGGGCGCACATACAGTAATTGCTCATTTATAATACACATTTTTTTCTAAAAAAATAATAAGCAAAATTAGGGCTGTGTATTATACACAGATACCAAGAATTTATTACAAAATTGCCGATTCATTGGTCGATTTCAATTGAGAAATTACTACTCACCACAAAATTACGACAATTTGTCACTAACATTCGACGATTGCGACCACATAAGGATGTCAGATACAATCACATGTACCTAACAATACTTACAAATGTAAAATAAAATGAAAATTATCATGAAACTAAATTAGAATAATCTTGTGATTTTCCAAGCGTAGATGTGGCACAAGGCCAAAATTATGGGGGCACCCAGTGAGGATCTAACTCACTTGTAATTGTTCTAGCGAGACAATCTTACTAGTCATTACACCATCTGGAGGTCTCCTAAAATGGATTTCTAAGCGTAGGTTAGATGTGGCACAAGGCCGGAAGAATGGGGCACCCAGTGAGAATTCAACTCATTATTCAGTTGTAATTGATCTTGAGAGACAAGTTGGGTAACAATTACACCACGACAAAGTGCGTCTAAGTGACATTGATATTTTTCTATGTTTAAAACCATTTTTTAAAAATAAAAGTAGCAAACGCTGCCCGCAATGAAATTGGAGAGGTACAATTTATAGGGTTTGATTACCAAACAAACGGTGCGTATTAGGCATTTTCTCACACATTCAGCACAATTTTGGAGGTGCGTATTATGCATGAAAGTATATTATACATGGGTACTTTATTAAAGTATTGCTGTTGCCAGTAATATAAAAAAAATAAAAAGCTGACAGTAGTCAAACGGACCTGTGATAAAACCCCTTCGTCAGCTATGAAACAATTACAGCCAACAGCTTTCAAATGCATTGGCAGTGCCTCTGGAATTAATACCGAATATTCGGTTAGGTCAGCCATATTTAATAGTGATCCAAATCAAATGACTCTTTATTAATTTCTTTAAAATCAAATCGATTCAAGCGATTTATGATTTCCAACACAATGCACTGACTTCAATTGTAACGTTGGACTGCATTTTTTTTACAGCGAAAATATTATGTTCATCTGAGGGCAAAAATTGCAGTGGATCAGAAGAGAAGCATTTGTACGATTGCATTCATTCTTCCTTTGTACAGCCATTGTTAAAATTTGTTAAAACAATCATTGTCAACATCTGTCCCGGGCGGTTATTTGATCATGGCAAATCTTCTATGTTCACATGGTGAGAGACACGATTTCTTGTTTGCTATTGTCATGTTTTCGATCGTAAATCTTTCCTGCTAACAAGCCGATTGTGTTATTGCAATTTTCATTTAATAACGGCTTTGTACCATAGACGTTCGCACATTTGTTTGTCATATTGAAGATGATGGGCGTTTGCTGTCTAGCTTAATGTTAGAAAATACAGATTTAACAGTTTGTGATATATTAAACATTAAACGAAAAGTCAAATATATTGTATTTTAGTTATCTGTCAGTTTTACTTATCTCTGTCATTCAAATTGTAAGATAGAAGGATATTCGTTCGTGTAGTGAAATTTGTATATATTTCAATTTCACTGACAAACTTGCTTTGAATTCCAAATCTGCACAATTTTCTCTTTCTTTAATGCAGGACACTTTTCAATGAGTCTATCGGAAGCTTTCCCAATCAATCCGAGGGCTCCATCTACAATTATTGATGACCTCATGTGCCCCTTTCTTAAGATTTTCACATCAACTTACTTATATTTTGATAGATTTTTTAATATTTTCAAGGAAATTGCATATCACTAAGAAAGCAGATTCTGTTTTCTGGTCTTTCATCACGGTGTATGGGTGATTATTATTATTATTATTATTATTATTATTATTATTAGATTTCTTTTTATTTCTGGTGTATACTCATTATTTCCGGGTCCCAACGAGAGATCTTAGGTGAGAAATGACATTATGACATTTTCCACTGAGTAGTTTTGAAAAAAAATCACATATCTTACAGCGATAAAGCTCTTCGTAAGGTGTTGGCTGTACTCGTTAGATAAAAAAAAAATCATTACAGTATAGGCTACCAGAAATTCCATCAATGAGCCCATTGTAATATTTTCCAATCAAACCGAGGGCTCCAGCTACAACTTGAATTTTTAGGAAGCACTGGCCCAGTCCAGCAATAATAAAACATTCTGTTTCAGCTTTTAACCCTGCACTACATAGCTACTGATGGGTACGGGATGTGTCTACATTAGCTTGTTTGGTCCGGGCAGAGTATTGACAATAAAACGGTTTATCTTGCCATCCTTTTTGTATCTGTTCGGTTGCATCTGCCTTTGTTTTCTTTTTTAAATATTTTCCACCTGCAACCGGTGTATTATATTTTAGTCACATTTCATCACCCACATGAAACTCCATGTTGAACTTGTTGACTTTCTTTATTACTGATTAAAGTAGCTTACTTCTTTCATGTTCTTTGAAAAAGATCATTATCCAGTCTTCTGCTGTGTCCAGGTATCTATGAAGACCGATTGTTGTAGTTTTGTAAGATAGTTCTAGTTGAACTAATCCTCTACCTCCTTCGGATCTGGGTACATACAGACGATCAACATCAGCCATGGGATGATGCAAGCTTTCTAGTTTTGGCATGCATTCACTTAATATCAACCATGGTCCAACAAGCATGTTGAAACTGTATTGTTTCACACGAAGAGCCAAGGTGTTTATAGCTGATATTCTGTTATTTGAATTCAGTTCGGTATTCATTACCAGACGCACACGCCTGTAGTATTCTTTTCTTAACTTCCCTTTTCATATGTGTATGCTGTATTCTATCTCCTTCGCTAACCTATAGGCTTCTTTTTGTTCCAGTTCGCTAATCTTTGTGACAAAATCTAAATCTACTGTTTTTTAATGCAATTCTCATTTTCTGGAATTATATATTTTTTTTTTACAATTATCTAATTTTTACATTTATCTAATCCGAAATCCGTACCTATGACGTCACTGAAATATTTTTTAGTATGAGGAGATCCTTCAGATCATTGTCGGCTATGGTAAACCATTTGAAATCATACGAGTAGACTAAGTGATTAAAACATTTCTTGTTTAGTTTGTATCAGTAGCTATTATTGATTAGTTCATGCGTAAGGATAAGGAGAGACAAAACAAAAGGGGTTATAGGGAGTCTCTTTGAAAGATTTCTCGTCGGATATTCAGGAGATTGGAGGTGTCAGTGCCTCTTGTTTTATTTAGTTATAAAATGTTTTTTCATATTCACATCCTGTGTTTCACGAAATTCACTATTACGGTGGAGACTTTGTATATTTCAAAAGTCTTAAGGATCCAAGTGTGTGACACACTATCAAAGTTTTTACGCTAAATAGCCATGCTGTTCTGATGTATATAGCATCTTTTTCTGCAATTTCCCAGTATCATTTTGCTTATCAAATGTTGATCTTTGCAAACATATGAAGCTCTTCGATATCCCCCTTTTTTTTTCGAGGAAAGAATTTTATTTTCATCGAGAAAAGAGTAGGTACAGTTTTTCAGAATAGACATGGTCAATTTATATGTGAGGAACAGACATGTTACTGGCGTATAATTTTTCGGATAATTTGTTTTCACTCGTCTTTAGGTAGGAGATATGTAACTCCTTCAGTGGTGCATTATGGGAATTCATTGGGGTTATTAATTAACATCGTTAAAGTGTGTGTAAAGATTTAATGGATTGATGATAGATGAAAGGCCTTAAAATTGGGTACCTTGTCATTTCCGGGACATTTGCATTTTGTGGATTTCGTTACAGCTTGCCCGGCGTTATTCTTAGTTATTGATATGTACCGGAAAGGGATATATTTGATCGAAGTAGCTAAGTGGGTTTGGCTACTTTAACCAAGTAGTACACGGTAGCAGTAACTGACTGTTACTCGTCGTATTCGCAAGTAATAGGTGTAGACCAACAGGATATCCAATGTTGTAGTCCAATGGGCGTGGTCATAGACTTACACTCTGTCGTAACTACACGTCCGTCTGTATTTATGACGGCCACCAGCCAATCATATTGCAGTGAGGGGAACTCAGGTGTATATATATTCCATCATATCAGTTGTATTTCCCATTCTTGCAGTGTTTTATATTTCATTCATTCTTCTCGTTGATCTATTCTGCATAGGTATTGTATTCCTTTCAACTGCTCCAAATATTCCTCCTAAATATTTGTAATTTTTCAACAAATTACGGCTTTTTGACATCAATAACTGCTTTTCCAATTTCCCTGAAAAATTGTCTTAAGAAACGTTTGGAATATCTTATTTTGACGATAGAACCGACAACGTTTTTCATATCTTGTTCTATGTGCCTTAACCCTAACCCTAACCCTAACCCTATCCATGCTTTTCTGAGATTTCTAGCATCTTTTCATGCAATTATCCAGGATCATTTTGTTCATCAGTTGTTGATATTTACAACCATATGAACCTCACCTGCATCCCTTTCGTTCCAAGGGAAGGATGTTGTTTGCTTTAAGAAACAAGTACGATTCGTCATAATAGACGTGATTAATTCATACGTGGTGGACAGGCATGTTATTGGTCTATAATTTTTCGGGTCATCGTTTTCACTCGTCTTTGGCATCAGATCTATAATAAATTCAGTGATTCATTCTGGAACATCATTAGGATTATTATTAAACATTGATAGATATTTGCAAGTATTTTATGGACTGATGACAGATGATTAAGACTAAAATTCGGCACCTTGACATGTCCTGGGGTTTTTCCTAACTGAGGTTTCGTTATAGCTTGCTTAACATTATTTGTGGTTATATTTTTTCCATTCTTGTAGAGCTTTATTCACATTCGTTCAGCTTCTCATTAGAGCCACTCTGCATTCCGGTTCTATTCTTTGTTCTGCTCCAAATATTTTCCGATAATATCTGCAATTTTTTAACAGATGGGGGCCTTTTGACATGTATAACTGCTTTTCCATTTGCTCTGTTAAATTTCTCCATTAGGGATATTTTATTTTGCCGATAGATCCTACAACGTTTTTCGTATCGTCTTGTTCTCTGTGCCTGTACCTGCAGTTTCTGTTTTAGCATTTCCTTGATTGGTGCAATTTCATTTACTGATTTAATTCCGCTTGATCTTCCTGCATTTACGTGTCGAAAGATTTGGGTTTCTTTTAATTCCATCTAGTATCGCTATCTCACATCTGATTATTTCCTTCTAGTTCTTGCATACGTTTAACTTTCCAAACTGGCTCCCTTTGTTGTTTGATGTTTTCAATGTTTTCACCCCAAACTTCCCAGTAGCTGCTAAAGCTGTTACGTATATTACATTATTTACTTCTGTGATGTTTCCCAGCGGTTTTTCCGTTAATAGTGTTTGCACTGCAGCGTTCGTATTTTTGCATAAGAAATTACTACCCTAATATAGTTGGACTCAACTTCAATGAATTAATCTGGATCAGTGCTGGTTATATCACAGGTAGATTATTCGGTTTTATTTCCTGGGAGATTATTATTTCGTATCTCATTAATTTTATTTTTTACTTCTTCATCTGACATTATTTATTTCTACTTTAATCTCTTTGTTGTTTGAGTGATAATTTATTTTATTCTGTCTTATATCAAGTTTTTTCTCATCAATTTCTGCATTTGAGAGGTTTTTCATTTTGTTTCACACAATGTCCCTGCGAACATTGGCAAGCATGTTTGGGGTGAGATGGGGTCTTATTCCACTGCTTACAGTAGTTCTCCATATTTTGTATGTCTGATATGTGATGTTCTTTTGTGGATTTTCGAGTGCGATGTAAAGGGATATCATGACGTGTTGATATTCTTTCGTCTGCTTTTATTCACTTATACTTGATTTGGCATTAAGTCACTTGGTCGAAGATTGAGAATAATCTGGTTTTGGTGACCAAGTGACTCTTCCTTGTTGGAAGAGTTTGTTCCATTGACAGATTTTTAGACTACCAACTAGTCTTTCTTTCTGAGGTACGCGGCCCTTGCTGACCCGGGTCACTGCCGATCAGGTTGTATATTTGTTTTTAATCATTACGATTTTTAATTTTTGCGTTATGGGTAGGACGAGCTCTTTAGTCTGGGTCGACAGTCGTCCTAGACCTGTTAAACTGAAGAAAATTATCTCTTTTGCGCCAACGGATAATTTTGTTCATTAAGAAATATGTTCTTTTTCATGTTTTAGAAAATTTGCAGGGATGGAAAATACAACATAAACAAAGAATATTGCTTCTATGAAAAACACTGTTTGAAAATCATCCTGGCAATGACAATAAATTACATCCGACAGCAAGGTCTTTAATCAGAAAGTTTTGAGTAACGTGGAATCACCTCTTTATTGCTGGTTTTCTCAGGTCCACCCAGACCCGGGGTGGTAGCAGTTGTAAGGGTCCCAGATATGGAATATAGTTAACCCCTCAAAAGTAGTCAAAAACATCATGAAAATGTTAAACTAGGTTTTAATACAAGCAATAGTTTTTGAAATAAAAATTACGAGCTATACATTTTTGGAAAAAAATATTAGCAGAAATTCATTGTTTTTAAATATTAGCAGCAAAATATTTTTGAAAAAAAAGAAAAAAACAGCAATACACTTAAAAAAAAAAATTATCTGCAATAGATTTTTGAAAAAATCTTACCATCAATACAATACATTTTTGAAGAAAAAAAAATGTTACCAGCAATACATTTTTGAAAAAAAAATAATACCAGTAATACATTTCTGGAAAAGAAATATTACCAGCAATAGATTTTTTTTAAAAAATATTGCCACCGTCATATTTTTGAATAAGAAATATTACAATAGCAATAAAAATCTTGTTTGCATTAAATAACCCATTAAGGTTGATATGCCGTAAAACAAAACAAACTAATATATACTGAGATAGATAGATAGATAGATAGATAGAAAGAAAGAAAGAAAGAAAGAAAGAAAGAAAGAAAGAAAGAAAGAACGAAAGAAAGAAAGAACGAAAGAAAGAAATATATTAGCAGTAATAAAAATTTTGTCGGCATTAAATAACCCATTGAGGTTGATATCCCGTAAAACAAAACAAACTGAGATATATATATATATATATATATATATATATATATATATATATATATATATATATATATCTATATATATATATATATATATATATATATATATATATATATATATATATTAGCAGCAATATAAATTTTGTCGGCATTAAATAACGCATTGAGGTTGATATGCCGTAAAACAAATCAGACAAAACCGCTTGAAAATGTCAGCTACTCTAAGTTTGGATGTGTATGTGGTGTAATGGATAATGACTTGGAATTTGTTATTCGCAGATCCGAGTTCAAATTCTCTTTAGGTTCGTTATATTCACTTACGCGCAAAGAACCTCCGTAAAGGTATGAATTGACCTCTTCTTCCTCAAGCTAAGTTTTAATTAATAAGAAATGTATCATTAAATCATTATTATTTCCCCAAAAGAAATTATTAAAATCTAAAAATATCTTCTGGTTTTAAATATCCTGCAAATGGCTCATAAGTTTTAGAAAACGAATAAATCAGTCCTTGAATATATGTAAAAAAGAACGACTTGACATTATATTTCCAAACCAAATCCCCTGTATTCTTTTCTTATATTTGTTTTTTGTTATTTTTTTCTACAAGAACGTAATATGAAATTTTTCTTATTCATCGTCAGATACTATACTCTGTTGCCTTAGGGAGAAAAAGTAACGTTTGTTCATTTAAATAATTTACCTCAATTTAATTTTGGAAAAGACTATATCAAGCTTTTGGTTTCAAGCCCTTCTGAAAATAAAATGAGGATTTATTTGAAATTCAATGCAGAAAAGAAAATATACAGAATAAATATTGACGTTTTTTTTGTTTTTTTAAATATTAATTCATTTTCATTCTTTTCTATCATAAAAAAACGCAGTTAGCGGGGAAACAAACAACTAATTAATTATTATTTAAGCATACACACAAATAGGCGATCACATCTTGCTTCCTTTCGTTTTGGAATCTGATGAAATCTAGAAAAGCGATTCGCGTAATCAAATCCAGTTTGAATGAAATGCCTTTCTATTTGTCATATATATTCAAAAAGTGATTAAAGCGAATCAAGTGGAAAGCATTGGATATGTTCGTAATATTTATTACATCTCGGGTTTTATACCTCTGCTGGGCCTACTGTTTGGATTCTTCGAATCTATGGGAGTTGAATAAACATAGAAAACAGTCCAGTTATTTAAAACCTAGTTGTAGGGAAAATAGATAGTTTAATAAATTTTTCCAACTGCTTCGATTCGAAGTTGAACTCGACTCGCCAATATCATTTTCTACTCTGATTCTCTATAAATAATTGAAATCTGCTCTTCTGACATCTGGTTTTTCTATTTTCTTAAAGATCGCTGTGATTATCTGGCGATGGGAAGCATTGATTTTATGGAAAACAAAACGACTTGAAATTATATTTTCCAAGCTGAATCGTATGTATTGATTTCCCATAGTTGTTGTCTCTCATTAACCTAACGAGGCTATCATCGTCTGCAGTAATGTAACAACAACATTTTCCTATCCGATTATCCCGAGCAACCAATATAATTTACAAGCCTGCAATTGTCTCTAGGAATTTATCGTTGCTGACATGTTCGGTTTCTAAATTAAAATGTCTTAAACAGAATTGAAAGCTTTTCAGTATAAATGCAAACGACAAAAAGCGATCATATTTTGGTAATATCTTTAACATTTAGTCAGAAGTCTATGTAGTTAAATCAGCCACAGATGACATTTATCATCATATCTTGTTATTTAAATACTTTAACAGATTTTTTTTTACATGCTGACGAATTCATTTAAAACAGAGAAAAATGCATGAAAAAAAGATGTGAGAAATTTCATTTTCAAAGCCTTTTTTTTTTCTCCAACGTCTCCCTTGGTCTCTGTCTGCTTTTTCAGTTTCCCAAATTCGCTTTTGATGCAGAAAACGTCATTCTAATATTTTAATACACGGAGTGCAAAGAAAGTAATTATCTCACGGAATAAATTAGCGCACTTATCGAAAGTTTCATGAATTTGAAAATCAAATTAGAAACTTGTAGTACTGGGTATGACGATAAATTACATCCGGCTGCATTAAAGTATAAAAATACATTTTTATAGAAAAAATACCAGCAATATATTTTATATTAAAATATTACCAAAAATACATATTTATAGTAAAATTAACATCAACCCTTTTAAAGTAAAATAACCTACAATACATTTTATAGTAGATGGCCAGCACAAGATTTTATAGAAAAAACGGCCAATAATACATTTTATCGGTAATTGAAGCCATAAAACTGTGTTTGAAATATTTAGATTTCGGTAGTAAATAGCCCATAGCGGTTGATATGCCGCTAAACAAAATTTTACACAGATTTTGTGTTAACTTATTTCCGAAATTTAAAGGGGGGACATAAGGTCAGAATAAAATTAGACTTATACAAACCTTCGAAGAACTGTTAGTTTTTTTTTTAATTTCACTATAAAATGGAACATAGACATGTCATCATTGACGATTGTAGAGAATATGCTAGCGACAAATGTACCGTGGTTGTAGAAAAGTAATACATGTTCAATTTGTTGAAGGGAGAGGTGGGATAATCATACGTAAAGCTAACATATTTTTTTAAAAATTTATATTCAGGAAAGCTTCTTAAATGGGCCTGTAGATAGTATTAAAATGTGGAACCTTACGCAAGATATTAATAATACTAACTTGACGGCAATACATAAATAAAAAAGTTGAATAAACTAAATAGAGTGTGGACCATTATATGCTAATACATTATGGCTACAAGAAATGGTAATACGTATTTTCTTTTTAATTTAAATATATTTTAATGTAAAAGTTAAAATGTATCGGCAATTTACAGTTAATTCATTCCTTTAGTTTTAAAAGTATTTTTGACAGCAAATTTCATTATCTCTTTTTTAATGTAATTATAAGAAGCAAGATGCATTTAAAGATTTACCAGTTCTAGTTTTTTTTTTAGTATTTTTCCTTATACCGTAAGGTGTTTATTTACTTCTTTTACATTCTAAAAATATTTAGAAAGGGACGTCCAATTTCTGACCGCGTTATTGCAGAATGATAACATATGTTGGTACCACCTAGTTTTAAAGGAATTCTTGATACTCCCGATATAAAATTTTTTAACTGTTGGATTTTCTATTGTATAAATAGTCCTTAGGTAAACAAGGCAGTCTGTTTGATATCTGTTTTGTAATGGACACTCGTTAGAATTTCTACAAATACACTTGGTGATATTATCTGTGTTTGCTTCTTTGGAATGTCATTTATTACTCAGGTTTTGTATTGATTTAAAATTTTATTATTATATTTTTTAATATTTTTTCTAGATTAGCGGTACAGCTATAGCTTAGTTTTAGTGTATTTCTATTAAAAATCTTACTGTTTCTCAATTAAATGGAGAAAATTCTACCCTAACTTAGTAATAACCATTTCATTAAATAGGAATGTGTATCAAATGATTTTTTTTCTATTTTTATTCTTATTATTTCTGTTATGATTTATATATTCGATGTCAGGGCATTTATAGAGACTATTTTTAAGGCAGTGTTGTAAAACTTACTATGCTTGTAAAAGAAATCGTCACTGGAATATTTATTGATAATTCTATAATCTCTATCGGAAATGGTATATATATATAGTTATCGATGATAAGATAAAAGAACAGACAGGAAACGTATATCAATCAAATATGTTTCACTTTTATTAAATCCTCGTTA
>OZ010593.1:13455576-13470576 GCA_963932145.1 Acanthosepion lycidas | reverse complement strand
ACGGAAAGGAAATTGTAATAAATTGTTATGACCACCAGCTAAATGCGGTAACAGATTTTGGACTTGCAACAGTTTTACGGAACTTTAAACTATACACAGAACAATCAAAGTTAATCGACCAGACATCGTGATCAGAGACCGAAAAACAAGATATACATACTTATTGCCATGACAGTCCCTACAGACAGTAATTTATCTTTGAAAATCTTAAAAAAAAAACTATCAAAAACAAGGATCTTGAAATGAAAATGTCCAAAAATTGTTACATGAGGGCATCAACAATTTCAGTTTTAGTTGGAGCCCTCGGATTGACTGGAAAAGTTCCGATAGACTCATTGTAGGGATTCCCGTTAGCACATGACTTAGACAAATACAAACAATGTACTCACAAGTACAGTCCTCAACTTACGAAGGGGTTTATCTTATGTAAAATATGTGTGATAATACGTTTTTCCTCAAAAAATACTCAGTAGAAAATGTCATGATGGCATCTCTGATATAAGTATCTGACTGGGACCCAGAAATAAATAAATATACACAAGGAATCAACGGAAATAAAATAACGATGATAATAATAATGGATTGAGACTTGCTTTACGACCAGCAATTTTTATGCTTTTCATTATGGTAATATTGAAATATATTTAGAAATAAATGCTATATGACGGGGTGGATAGGCAGACGTGGGAATGGTATGAGATCCGCAAAAAAGCAGTAGCAACTTCTCATCTCTTGAGTAGATTTCCCTACATGAATAGTTGCCACTATTACATTTTTATGATTGTATGGCACCTAATCTGTTAGAAGGTTCTGATAGAAAAATGGTTTGCTTTAGTCTTGTGGGTCGGTACACAAAGCAAAACAAAACTTTTTCCAACGATCGAGAAACGGTACAAAAAATACAAAAAAAGACGTTTTACGTGTGACATCGATGCACTACAATATGTTTTATGAACTGATGTCGCTATTGTGGCTAAGAGAATAGTCAAATATGTTATATATTTCAAGACATGTTGAGAGTATTAATAAAAAAGAAATATTCACGAACAAAGCTCTTTTGGGAAGAGACTTTTATTCTCCCACCTTTCCTCGTCATAGTGATTGCATCGTTCATTTAACACTAGGATAGCCAGCTCCTTTGACAATTTATTTACAATATGCCGTGAAGCAGGAATCTCTAATATATTCAATATTCAAGTCAAGAATAACAAGTCTGAAAAGAAATTCACAAATATTAGTATACCTCATACTGAAAGAAAGTAATTATATATATATATATATATATATATATATATATATATATATATATATATATATATATATATATATATATATATTATGTTTGTGTCTGTAGATAGATAAATAGATAGATAGGGACATAAACACAAGTATTATTGCTTGTGAGAAATTTTTCAATGCATTTTCAAAAATGACACCTCGGCCATTCAAGGTAAAACCTCAAATATCTGCTATTCCACTGAATATTTTTTAAAGAATTAAGTCTGTTAAGAATCTTTGCTAAAATTCAATAATTGTCCATAAGCCTCAGCATTGAGCTAAAACTAGTTATTCCATAGTAATTTGTTGAAAATTTGAAGGTGTCGAAAACGACACCTCGGCCATCCTAGCGTTAAACTTATATGCAACATCAGATTCGGTGTCTTTAGGGTATATTAATCGGACTTTACATGCGTACCAGGCCGATTACTTAGATCGATAAATCTTCGAGCATAAGAACCGGGTTCGAATTTCAACGTAGTCGAATCTTTAAGGAAGTGACCTTGATAAAAACGGTGTGGGGAGATTATTTCCTGTGGAAATTGGTTAAAAACAATTCAATGTATAAACCTCAACTTAAATCTTCAGAACCAGTTAATGCCTGTGCTGGCACAAAGACACAAGTCATCTGGTTTCGACATTACCTAACTGTAGATTACAGCTGATTATGCTATCTTGCTGGGAAACAGTAAATAAGACTGGCTCAGCAGGCTGAATTATAAAACTGTTGTGTTAAAACCTCCTACAGTAGAATGAACTCTTCGTCCTCTCATCAATAATAACTGCGAGAGTCAGTTGGGAAGTGTAGACGCAGTCTATCACTGTTTGCAACTTCTATCGAACTCTCTGCTTTGACAGAGAAGAACCCAGACGAACCTAAGCAAAGATTCGTCCGGGGAGGTAGACAGATCTCGAACCAACTTATGCGGGTTCTAAGGTGATATTTTTGTCCGAGCCTACGGGCTCGGAGAAACCCACGTTAAACTCGGCCTTGTGCCACATACATCACTTGTGGGTGGGGGGCTGTTAAATACAGCAGTCTCTGACTGTGTGCAACTTCTGTTGAACTCTCTGCTTTGGCAGAGAGGAAGCCGGACGAAGCTAAACAAAGATTCGTCCGGGGAGGTAGACAGATCCCGAATCCGCTTATGCGGGTTCTAAGGGATTATTTTGGCCGCCCCTACGGGCTCGGAGATACCCACATTAAACTCAGCCTTGTGCCACATACATTCCTCGTGGGGAGACTGTTAAATATCGCGTAGACGCAGTCTCTGAATGTGTACGACTTCTTTTGAACTCTCTGCTTTGGCAGAGAGCAATCCGGACAAAGATCTGCCGAAGGGCAGAGTTACGTCTGGGGAGGTTGACAGACCATGAACCCGTTTATACGGATTCTGAGGAAATATTTTGGCCGAACCTGTGGGCTCGGAGAACCCACGGTAAGTTCGGCCTTGTGCCACATACCACCCTCGTGGGGTGGTGGGGGTGCTGTTAAATATAGCGGAGACGCAGTTTTAACCTACGGTTGGGACGTACACCGCTATCTGTTTATTACTAACACTCTTGCTTTGTATATATCTGTTATTTCAATATACTTGTTCAACCGCCCTTCGTCTTCCGCGTCTTTCTTTCTGGCCCCTAAACAGGCCACAAGAAAAACTCAGTCCGGCTCCGTGGGAATTGACGATAAACAAATATTCCTTAGCAAGCGCATGCAATAGGAATGGATTAATATAGCAAAGGAACTGGCATCCATTTAATTTCTATCCACTACTGAAAAAAGCACAACTTCTCGATATATAATCGGAAAACCATTGCTTACATGCGGGGTGTAGCTGCAAAATTTTCCAAGTCTGGTAACAGCGAAATTGTTCAATTGATAGATTAAGCTTTCAACCATTTTATCTTAGATATTATTAAAGATATCTTACTAGAAATCTAAGAGTTTTTTATATCATTAATGAACTCTAATTTTAACAATAACAATGTATTTAGCTCTAAGTTGAATTGATGTAACATCCTGATCCATCTTTTTTAAATTAATTCACAGTTCTCTTACTGATCTTTGAATGCACTTTGAAGATGGAAACCAGAATATGGATGTCTATCCCATTACCAAAGGTCTGAATGATCATTTTACTCTCAACATTGCTCAAATGAAAAGACATAATGAAGCTGACACAAAATGATTTTAACCTGTTGTATTTATAACTGAATAACACAAAATGTCTTTTTTAGCAATTCTCACGACAAATGAGGTCAAAGTGGTTAAACGCGACATTTGAAAACCTGGAAAACAGCAATTCAATTAGTTTAGTGTATTTTAAGATATTAAACATTTTGTTGGATGCAGAATTATGCTGTTAAAAGATTTGGGTAATTTTATTGTTACACCAGGTATGAGGACAGCATTGACAGAATGAAAGACTTTTCATACATTCACTCAAACACTCGCACACACACGCGAAAACACTCCCGTCTACAACGCCGACGCCGTCTATACACACATCCAGATAACTAATTATAGACAGTGTAGGACTGGAAGTATGCATGATTATTAGTTTCATACCTTAAGCGATCACCAGACCATTGGCTGTGTTTACATTGTTTATACCTAAATCTTTCAACGCAAATATAGCAAGTTTGTTGCTTTCTTCACTACAGTATTCCAACAATATATATATATCATACTTATTATAAAACCCAGGTTGTGTGTGGGTCTGTTCGTTTATATATTAGATCGGATTTCCTACATATTTCTACCGATTTCAACATAACTTCGCAGGAATACGTCAAATTATTAGTTTGGTGCAAAAATAATGACATAATAATGTCGTTTTTTGACGTTAAAAATACGTCAAAGAACGACATTATTACGTGATTATTTTTGCACTAACCTAATACATTGCGGTGGTTCTGACAGTGCCAAAATTGGAAAAACACAATTGTTTTTGCACGAAACAATTTGAAAACACGATTAATAGGCATCGCTGTTTCAAGAATGAAAAGGGGGCAACTCATATCGAGTTATACTTATTATAAAACCCAGGTTGTATGTATGTGTGTGTGTGTGCGTGTGAGTGCGTGTGTGTTCGTTTATATATGGGATCGGATTTCCTACATTTTTCAACCGATTTCAACAAAACTTCACTTTTTTTTTGGCAGGTAGTGTTTCTTATTATCTTGCACACTTTTTTCTTTGTTTTTACATTCAGAATGCTTTAAAAATTCCATTTAAAAGACAATTGTTTATAATAAAATTCTATTTAATCGGTAGACTCATAACGATTGAAAACAATGTTTTTGTTTGAGTTTGGGTTTGACCAATTCGTAAAAAAAAAAAAAATAATTAAAACATGCGTGTCCGTCAACCTTAAACAATAATCTTTGTCAATTTTATTTTTCAGTCTTTATGATGGTCGATTCATGATCTATTTCTTACTGTTATATCCCCGGGCAACGCCGGGCTCTACTGCTATTATATATATATATATATATATATATATATATATATATATATATATATATATACAATGTCAGCTTATTTGTGTCCAACTAGTTTTGAGGTATGTCTACTTACGAAAAGAAAGCCTCCATTTAAGCAAAACCAATTTGGGGCCGATTTGCTTTGAAGAGTAAAACTTCTGCAGCAATTAGAATGTGGCAAAACATGTTTACAGGACAGACTTGGGAATTAATTGTGGAAAAACCGCAAAGAAACTTGTAAATAACAGGGAAAAAGCGAGAAAAAAGTATTTGTCCATCTGGATGAGAAAGCATGTGTACACCAAAGTTTTACGTGTTTACCCTACTTTTGCATGAAGAGAAAAAAAATGTGACTTGGCAACATGTTTGCATAAATACACCGAAGTAAAATAAAGTGGTAACACTGAATAAGTTTCAATTTAACTAGAATTAGACATGCAGGTAATATAGCTGAATTACATACTCTCCTCAGAGATCAATATATCTATACTTTAAAGATGTTTATAAATGGTACACACATTCTATATTAGAATATTCTATTTGGACAATACAATTATGTTCAAATGATATCTGTGTAAATAATAGTCATGTTCTTAAATAGCCTCGTCAGATCGAATTTTTCGTATGGCTACCATGCTTGGAATTAAATTCGTCCAGAAACATGAAAACTACCAGCTGCGCACAAGCGTTTTCTCAGATCAAGTTTTAAACGTGTGTTTAACTGAAAGAAAGCTGTAGGTTTTAGTTAGGACTATCCTTCTTCGGACCTTGTGGCATAGTGCTACAGAATCACTAAAAATAATTAAAACAAATAAGAGAAACATATAGTCGAAAAGAAAATAATAATGTAAGACTTTGGCATCAAAAATACTACAAACAATAGGTTAGTAAGCCGCCATCAATACTGGAATGGGCGCTAAAAATTAGTAGATTTAAGAAACCTATTTTCCAGTAAAATATTATTAGAATTATTTTTATAAGTTTCACCGGACATCAGCACTGACTGTTCAGTTAAAGATTGCCGAATGACTCCTTACAAGGAAACAATAATTATTTCCATTTATATTATCAGATAGTCAATGCTGTTTTTTACACATTATGCAAAAACTCTTAAGCGTTTTGACACAACACATGAAGTATGAATGCAATGACAACGAATTTATTTTCAGATTTGAAATAATGCATGACAGTATAATCTTATCATTCTTCTAAAAATATTGAATACATATATATATGTATATGTACATATATATATATGTATATGTACATATATATATATATATATATATATATATATATATATATATATGTGTGTGTGTGTGTGTGTGTGAACGTAGAAGTCAACACTTAGAGACGACAGTCTGTTTCATGCTAGACGCAATCTTCAGGCCACAACGACTGCCTCTAGTATGAAACAGACTGTCGCCTCTAAGTGTTGACTTCTATGTTCACTTTTATATTGACACACGCTCTATCTCTGATATTGAGCACTTTATCTAAAAAATGTAGCACACATTAAGACTATATATATATATATATATATATATATATATATATATATATATATATATATATATTATGAAACAGTTATTGGTCAGAGTTGAATTAAACTATCGTATTAAAAGTGTTTAATATACGTACATGCAGATCTTTTAAATTTAAAAAATTAGAATTTCAGCCAATCACGCTACATTGGTTTCATCCGTTCTGTATCCTGAGGATCACCTAATTTATATATACATATATATATATATATACTAGCAGCATGGCCCGGCGTTGCCCGGGCTTGATTCAAAAATCGGACGACTCATACAGCAATCGCTATCACTTGACTTAAAATATTTTTGCCCTTGCTTGCCTTTAAAGGAGTGCCCTTCGCCGTGCTGATGTTGCTACATGCCTTACTTCTTGCCTATCGCACACTGCGAATTTTTCTAAGCTCTAGACTAAACATTAAATCTGTTACGAAAAAAGAACTAAACAAAATAAACAAAAAATGATCAGCTTTAAAAAAGGACTCGTATCTGGAAAAACCGAATGAGAAAAGAATGTAAAGAACAAATACTTTTTCACAACCAACCCAGTTCTGCGGAATCAGAATCAACGTTGAGTTTAAGCAAGCGAATGAGCCAATTGGAGTAAAGTGTCATGCAGATTTAATTTTTTCCCACTTGTGAGGAATGCAGCTATCAATTTTTTTTGCTAGTTAACATTCATGTCAGTCTGCTGTTGGCTCTCACGTTGGCCAATAGAATCTTCCTGACTATTGGCGGCAGCCAGCTATTGCCTCTCACTCTGGCCAGGATAAAATGGCCGCAAACTACATTAAAACTGCCGTAGAAACATGAGAAAAATCGATTATTTCCACTATCGATTGGAGTTGGGAAATGCAACGTCGGTCTTGTCCTTCCCGCTAACTTGGAGTATGTGCATATAAACTTTGGTTCAAATCGATCGAAAATTGCTGACGTGCATTCGTTACACACACACACACACACACATCCTGCCTTATATATATATATATATATATATATATATATATATATATATATATATATATATATATATATATATTCCAATGATTTTAACTCTGCATAAGTCCCGGGAGCCACTTGAGGTAGATAGTTACAGAGTGTGGGAAGATAACATGAATAGATGACGATGGTAGTGACTGAGGAGACATCTTCTTGGCATTCGGTTTCACTGAATAGCGGTTCTTAGGGAGAAGCTACTCGAATCGTATTAGGTTGGTGCAAAAATAATGACGTAATAATGTCGTTTTGACGTATTTTTAACGTCAAAAAACTACATTTTTACGTCATTATTTTTGAACCAACCTAATAATTCTATCTCACTAATGGAATATGAAGGGTATTAGGTTGGTCCGCTAAAATGTGCGCGACAGGGTGGGTCTTAACCGTGAGGTAAAACGAAGTAATGTAGTTCGTCTAAACACATTCCATGGAAATAGCTACAGATCAACGAGATAATCGCAAAGTTACATCTGTATGTTTCAGGCTAAAAATATATTATCAACAACAAGGACGCGGAAACGCTTATGGACTCTCTCGAAACTTGAAAATGAAGACCGAACATATTTTGAACATATATGTTAGTAGAACTCCACTTTAGAGCTAATCGGGCTATTGTAATTGAAGGGGATATCACCAAAGTCAAGGACATACTGGAGCGGTACAAGGAACAGACGATTTTTTCTTCATGTTTAGCGAGGGTTCGACTTGAGTTCTGGGTTGAGATTAAGTTCCAGTAGGCTCACAGGTCAGGGAACATCCCTGAGGGACATCTATACACCAACGTGTGTGTGTGCCTGTGTGTGTGTTTGTGTGTGCGTGTATGTGTGTGTTTGTGTGTGTAAAGATACAGATATAAATAAACGTGTCAGTAAAGACTATATTCAAGAAATATATGAAAAAAAAAAAAGTTATGGCAATTCGTAGGCTAACTTACGCGTTCGGATAAAAGGACTTGTCAGTTCTTTCTTTTATTGATTATATATATATATATATATATATATATATATATATATATATATATATATATATATATATATAGGCTTTTCTGTGTTTCTGTCTGTAGTGAAGAATGTGTGTACACATATGTCTGTATATAGTTTTTTTTTCACCTACTGTTATATTTTTATACTCGTGTATGTTCCCTAGTGCGTATATAGCTATGTGCTGCGTCAGGAAATTTTTCTCCCCAGAATCGATCCTTCAGATCTACAAATCAACAATTCGCCATTGCATGGAGTATTGCTGCCATATATGGTCTGGAGCCCCTTTTGTTTGCCTCGGGGTTCTTGATAAGCTCTAGAGGCGAATATGCAATATAATTGGCCCTGTTCTGGCATCTCGTCTACAGTCGCTCTCTCACAAACGCGCCGTTGCTTCTCTCTGTCTTTTTTACAAATACTTTCATAGTAATTGCTCCGAGGAGCTGCATTCGCTCGTTCCCAGACTTCATGAATTCAACCGCCCTACGGGGTTGGCATCCCACTCTCACCTTTTCACTGTCGAAACCATTAAATGGCTCTTCTACACCAAAAACTTCATTTCTCGCATCCACCGCCTGTGGAACTCTCTTTCCTATTCCAGTTTCCATGAGAGCTATAATCTCCAACTATTCAAATGTAATGTCAATCGACACCTCCATTTGCCTTGATCTATCAACTATCCATCTCCTCATCCTTTCCTCTATCACTCCTATCTGATCTTGCTTCAAATCTTCTGTAACCCCTTGCGTCCTAGTGGCTTCCCGCCTTGCTTGGGGTGAAAAGTTTAAAAAACAATCAGTGTGTTTGTAGTTTTCTTTTTATATATTAGATGGTGTTATTTTCATGTGAATATATCAATTTTTCTGTCCATGTCTATCTGCTTTAATGTCCTTTCTTTCCCTAATGTTTGTTGTTCTGTTCTGCCCATATTGAATTTTATCTATTCTACCATTTTATCAATGTATATTTGCCTGTATAAGTTCTATTTTAATAAGTGGTTAGAATTCGTTTATTTCTTGGTAGGTGTATCGGCGTCTCTTTGTCAATGTATGTGTGTGTGTATGTATGTGTCGTTATCGGTGTCTGTGTGTATAGTCAATTCTGTGTACCTTTCTTCGTGTATGTATGTTTTGTGTTTTTGAAAGGGTCGTGGAGATATTTCATGTCTCATCGCCTTTTTGCGTGTGTATATATCTAAATAACTTTGCTTGTTTATGTATTATGATATGATTGTGTATATATTGCCTTTTGCAAGATGTCTTCCTCCGCTGCCTCTGTTTAGACGTCAAATGTATCTATGTTGTCATGAAGTTCGGAGCAACATTTGATCTTAACGTTTATTCCAACTTAATTTCAATAAAAACAAAATAAATAGAATAACATATGTATTTTTCTTTTTTCCTCAGTAATTTTATAATTTTGAACATAATAAAGATTAAATTTAAATTTTAAAATGGGCAATTTTTATTTTCATATTTTATCGTATAATTTAATATTTATTAGTTGGAATAAATTCTATTTAAGTCTAACCCCAACATTAAAGCATAAAATAATATTTATGACCTTAGTTCTTTCTCATATACTTGTATTTTGATTGGTCATTCGAGCTTTACATTAACAGCGTTTCCCTTAGCGACCGGTGATTGATTGATTTGAACCTTTTGAAACCGTTTATTTTGCATTCAACATCATCACTTGATAAGACACCAGAAGTGTTGAAACAAAATGACTATTTTTGTTGTGATTTTATAACATATTTATGTCATAATTTTGGAATACATAATTATATATATATATATATATATATATATATATATATATAACGTCATACACAGACAGACTGTTTCGCAGCTCATCAGTGTGGCTAGATATCCGGTTGCCTCTAGCTCGGATCGAAACCCGACTGAATTGGTGTTAGTCGGAGATTCTACCACAAAGCCGTCGGCGCACGGCACGGCAGGGAAGTAGGTGGATTTTTAGCGTATTTTTTTTAGAAACACGCCCAGTGACTGACAGTGACTCAATTCGCTATGCGAAGAGTCTCGCTATATTAGCTATAAAAGTCACTGTTTACAAACCCATACCTACTCCCTAGAGAGCTCAACTGAAATTAATATTTACTTCAGGAGCCAATATATATATATATATATACGTGTGTGTGTGTGTGTGTGTGTGTGTGTGTGTGTGTGTGTGTGTGTGTGTGCATAGAAGTTTAATGGTATGAGTTGAATTTGATCAGGACACAGTAGTGTTAAAATGTGCACAATACACGTGTAAAAAAACAAGATTAAAATAACATGTAGAACTTTTAACTTAAAAATCCGGAGATCAGTTGAATCCGCGCAAAAAAAAAGCGTTAAAAAAGCGTTACGTGGACATTTGATAAAACAATCCCCTGAGAATACTGTCAGGTTGAAACCAAGGTAGCGGATTCAACTGACCTCCTCGTTTTAAATATATATATATATATATATATATATATATATATATACATATATATATATATATATATATATATATATATATATATACTCACACACACACACACATACAAATACACACACACATATATATATATATATATATATATATATATATATATATATATATATATATATAATGGACTCTCCCGTCGGTTGAGGATCTGACAGCTTATTGAGTCAGTTATGAAAGTGTGTGCGATAATCTGAAGTGGCATTTAAGACCGACTAGTGATTTACAAAGGAGGCCACAGATGGAGCAAATGTGAGGATTGTGAGATGAGAGGTTAGATTGACTGACCTTTTAGATCTTGCTCTCGTTCCTTGAAGATGATTCAGATGATTAATGTTGCTTGTCTTTTTTATTTTTGTTGTGAGGTCACTAATATTTATTTCCATATTCGTTTATATTAATAGTTAAATTAAAAAAAATGATCACATTGATGTAATCAGGATAAAGGGGTCGTTCGTGAGATGCGTGAAAGACAAAGAAGAATGCAGTATATGCACGTAAGTAAAGAGAGAGATTTGTATCAGTGGAGAACCAAGGACAAATGATAAAATCTTGTTAACTAAAAAAGATTGGGAAAATGATTTTGACAGGATTAATCAAGCAAAACATCATTCTTGCTATTTTATTTACTGTGACCCTTCAGGATGGGGTCAAGCCTGTGTCTTCACAATGTTTTTTCATGATTCTCTAAGCGACATTTGATTATTTATCATCCCCTCTTTGCACTGTCATTTTTTTATGTAAAACTATTGGGTCGCTAAATATCTATTATTCCGTTTCTCCTGATTTCAGTATGTCAAATGAATGTTAACATTAATGTTCCTTATAAAGTTTACCAGGTACGTCAACTGCCTCTTTCTTTTTTATTCGTATTTTACATTTTTCCTGTGACCCTTAAGGATCTGGTCAAGCCTGTGTCTTCACGGCGAACTTTTTCCTTGATTCTCTACGCGACTTTTGACCATTTACCATCCCTTCGCGTTGCTATCTTTTCATACAAAACCATTAGGTCTCTAAATATCTGTATTATTCTGTTTCTCTTGATTTCAGTATTTTAAATAAATGTTAACATCGCCCATGATCCTTATAAAGTTTCTCAAGTATTTCAACTGACTCTTTCTGATTTTAAATAGAAATGTCTTCCTATTTCACATCTTCTACGTCGTTTCTCATGTATTTTGTCTTTAGCAGTCCGTTTGGAGATGTATTCTTCTGTTATATCTTTCATATAATTGCTGCACAAAAGGGTATATATATATATATATATATATATATATATATATATATATATATATATATATATATATATATAACATAGCATTTTAGTATTGTGCTCTTTGTCACTAACGATATTTTCCTATCTTTTAATCCTTTGAAGAATACATTAAATAATAAACTTTAATTATAATTACAAACAAATAAATTTAGAAGGATATTAAATGATCACAAAATAATCATTATACATTTCACGAAGCCCTTGTCGAATTATGGTACAAAAATAATTTTAGAAAGACATAAATGCCCTGACAATTATCAATTATAGTCGCGGACATTGAAACTCCATCTTAGAAAATTGTGCTTTCAATCTTTGTTAAACATTTGCTTTGGGAATTTTGTATTTTTCTTCTTAGCGAAAGTTGGACGTATTTGAAATTAGATTATAGCACGAAACACATAGAAGAAGAAAAAGATGACATTTCTGTTGGATGAAAGAAAATTTTGTCTTGTTTGCTACGCACTTCTATATTGGAAACTGTAAACATACCCTTGGGATATAATTGTCTCAATCAATTTTCTTTTCCCACTTTCGTATCATTGGTAGTAAATGGATCGGCAAGGAACATGAAAGATCCGTTGAACATAACAAATTCTATATCCGGCTGGTTAGTATGATTGCTTGATTGAGTTTCCAAACGTATAAACGATTCGCCATCCAGTGTTAACATATTGCATTCTATGAAATCATATCATAATAATTAGTAATTTCCCAACGGAATCAAATATGTCTGAGCCCAAATTAATGAAATAGTATAAGGTTGGTGCAAAAATAATGTCGTTAAAAATACGTCAAAAAACGACATTATTTTTGCACCAACCTAATATCATGTATGGTTGGAAAGAATATGCAGAGACATATATGCAATGTGATTAGCGCTGACCTGTCATCTCGTTTACAGTCGCTCTCTCGCAGACGTGCAGTCACTTCACTCTGCCTTTTCTACAAATACCTTCACGGTAACTGCTCCGACGAGCTGGTTCCCAAACTGTATGGATTTAAACGTGCTACCAGTTTGGCATCTCAGTCGTACTTTTTCACTGTCGAAACGGTTAAATGTAGCCGTCTCTTCTACTCCAATAGCTTCATGTCTCGCACTTCCGGTCTGTGGGACTCACTTTTTTCCCTGATAGCTATAATCTCTAAATATTTAAATTCTGTGTCGATCGACATCTTCAGATGCCTTGATCTATTTCACGGTCGTTCTCTTCATCCTTTCCTCTTTCGCGCTTCTTTACTCATTCTCCCACTTCCTGTAACCCCCTGCATGCTAGGGGCACTCCCGCCTTGCTTTGAGTGTAATGCTTAAAAAATACTTTATAATATTTGCCTGTGTCTTCTTGTCTGCCGTTAGGATTCTAATTCAGAAGATAAACTTAGCTCTCGAATATTGATTTTTAAAGAAGGATTAAAAAAAAAAACTTCCTCGCTGAGTTTGGCACAAAGTACTGATGATGATGGTGATGATGATAGCAGTTTTCTCATAAGGAAACATTCAGCATTCATTGACCAAACGACTGCTTCTGTCGTTTGAAATTAATAAAATCTTTGTCTTAGTGTAGATATTTCTGAACAGATTTGTCACCCTGCATGATATGACAGGTTTAACCAGATTTTATGTTTTGAAAAAGTTTTCAAATTATTTTTATGAAATGTCATAATCCGATGGGTCGGCCATATTTTTAAAAAATTATTATTATTAATTTAAAAAAAAATAACGATTGACCCGCATTTAAATTATAATCTCATGACAGAGCATAATCAATGACCTAATCAATGACTGATAAAGAAATCAATTGAACAACGATCAAAAAAAAATCCCTAGGTACCATTTCTCCAGAAAATGTAACAAAAAATTTATAACGAGCCCAGTGCATATACTGAAAAGTGCTTTGTTCATTTAATTTTCTGTTGCTGTTAAAAGCTGTCTTTTGTTAAATTAACAACAAAAAAAATCACATCCTTCGCTTGAATAAGGCCGTTGGATATAAACCAACATGTGATTAGAAAATTAAATTAGAGAGGAGTACATTTTGTAATAAGTATTATGAACATGTTACCTCAAATGAAAAAATATTAAGGAATAGTAAAGTGAAAATTGAAAAATGAAATGATCGGCAAGTAAAATGTAATAAAGTGTTAAAACTTGAATGTTTTTTTTTAAAGAACTAGCAAAGGAAATAATTACATTGCAAGTGATCATGGGAGCATTGGTGCGTTGTACAAGAAACATGGATAAATGTGTAAACATTTGATTTTGATTTAAAAATAGAAACATTACAAAAAGCATGGAAAACTCTGTTCAACGGTAATTATAACATTTTTGTTGATAGAAAGATTTCGTCTGCTTATTTCTTAACTCACGTGTGGTTACTTAAAATTAAACTTGTTAATTTCAACGCCTGCAAAACTAAACTTATTAATCATTAATCATCTGAGAGACTCCTCACTGCCTTCCATCTGCATGGCTGATTCTATCCTCCAGGAAAGTGACTAGTTGCGCCTTCTCTGGCTCACGTTCTCTGCGGATGTGAAGTGAAAAGATTATATTGAATCCATTGCTAGGTCAGCTTCTAAGAAAGTCAGTTCACTGTGTCGTGCAAGACGATTTTTCTCTTCAGAATTTATCTTACATATCTATAAGTCTACCATTCGATCATGCTTAAAATATTGCTGCCACATATGGTCCGGTGCACTTGCTATTTACCTTACGCTTCTTCATAAGATCCAAAAATGAATTTGCAATATTATTGGTCATGAACTTGCGACCCAGACCCCAGTCAATTGCCCACCGTCGTAAGGTTGCCTCTCTATGTCTTTTCCATAAATACATATTGTCCGGATGAGCTTCTCGCTATGGTACCTAGAATATTTAATTAAAGTGCTGCATAAACTGGCGTCGAGATCTCATCAATGTACAGTTGAGCTGGATAGATGTAACCGTAAATTCTAT
>OZ010593.1:13415576-13448076 GCA_963932145.1 Acanthosepion lycidas | reverse complement strand
TGAGCTCTTTTAAATTTTCAACCTAATATATATATATAACAGAACAATGTTAACGACTGTAATGAAAAGTATAAATATTCTGCGTAATACGTTTCGACCTCTGGAAATGCTCTTCTGATTGAGATCGAAATTATTGTCATTCAATTACATTGATCAACTAATACATTACGTGTGTTTTTTTTAAATACATATTTGAGTTAATGTAATTTAATTATAGGAAAATACAATTCATTATGGTAAGAATGTATAGTAAGTGCAATGATTGCTAAAATATCCACGACGAATTCACGTTCAGGTCCTGCAATATTTCATCTTTCTTGACATATAGGAGAGCATGTGTTTTCAGAGAGTTCTGATAAATAATTTAAAACTCGAATACTTAATAATTTTTAAGCGTTTTCATACCTTCAGTTTTTCCAGCCGGTATATAATGACAACCGACCTGTGTGTATGTCTGTGTTATCTCTCCACCCACACCCAAAAAAAAAGATAACACAGAAAAACAAATAACTAACAAGCGCACCCTTTTGCCAAACAAATTACGTCCTGTCAGTCTTTCGATAATAACAAAACAGAGATGAATGAGCGGGAACGGTGAAATACTGGGAACTCTGCAAGTCCTCTGAGGATAAAAGAAAGTGCTATATTTCTTTCGGTGTGATGTCAACTGAAAGTGAATCTGTTAAAGAGTAGATGTTTCTATTACAACAGATTATAGAATAAATCTGAAAGAATTTGTAAAAAAAAAAAGTACAAAGATATAGACCTTGCAACTAAAGAGTAATGGTTGTTGATTATTATGTTGACACATAAAAATGGCTGCCTTAAATTATAACATATAACATTTGTTATAGCCCGTTAGTTGTCAGATCGCTCACAGCAAAAAATAATAAATAAAGAATAATTTACAACGGAGAGTAGCATTTAATAAAAAAGAATTACACTATATTATTCGGGCTATTATCCTCATCTTTGTTGCAATATTTATTTCAACGTTTCGCCCGTTTATAGCTCCGTCCTTCTTCAGGTGGTTCGAACGTCGAACTGAACCCTTTATTTCGCTCACTGGGGTAGAAGAAGGCCGGAGTGTATAACGGTCGAAACGTTGTAATAAATATGACGACAAAGATGTGGACAATAGTCCGAATAATGTAAATAGTGTACATAATAGTTCATCTCAGAAATATAGACAGAAAAATAATCACATAATAAAAATAATTCGGAATATAATCATGTGAAGGACAAGTTTTGATTAATCTAAAATCATAATCGTGTTACTATACGAGAATCAGAGATAACATAAAATATAATCATCCAAAAACATTTCTATTCTGTCGTGGAAAATGAAATGTAGTAATCATAGCAATCAGTTTAGTCGCGTAATTATGAGTTATGATTTTAGTGTTGCTATAAAAGTGTTCTAAAGAAAAAGTTTTCCTCAAAGAACGACGTTATTTCTTCAAGAAAGAGGTGCATTTTCAAAGTAGGACAAATATTCGCGAATTATGATCGATATCTTGAAAAGTGAGTGATATCAAAATAACGAATTTTGCGGCCGTATCAAATTGAAACAACTAAGAAGGAGAAAAACATATTTCAGTCATTTTATTCTAATTTTTGCTAAGTCAACGTAACTTTCCCGATTCGTTATTCCAACTATTAATTATTTTATTATCAGTTGTTAATAAAGGAGGTGTGTTGAATATAAACTATTTTTCTACTGATATACACTGCGAAGATGATTATGACACTATTAGGTTGGTGCAAAAATAATGACGTAATAATGTCGTTTCTGACTTACTTTTTAACGTAAAAAAACGACATTATTACGTCATTATTTTTGCACCAACCTAATAATTTGAGATCGTGCCAACTTAAAAAGTATCGATTTTTTATATATGATTTCTGAAAATATTAACATCAGATTGGCTGCAAGAAAAAATGAATGCCTGTCATGCCAATCAATGTTTTCATAATAATAATAATAATTCTTAATATAAAAAGCATAATAATAATTCTTAATATAAAAAAGCATAATAATAATTCTTAAAAAATATAAAAAAGCATAATAATAATTCTTAATATAAAAAAGCATAATGATAATTCTTAAAAAATATAGAAAAGCATTATAATAATTCTTAATATAAAAAAGCATAATGGTAATTCTTAAAAAATATAGAAAAGCATAATAATTATTAATATAAAAAAGCATAATAATAATTATTAATATAAGAAAGCAAAGACAAACGGAAGCGACTAAATGCAAAAAGTGGCAAGATAAACCGCTTCCTAGCCAATACTCTGCCCATTAGGGGACAAGCTGATGTAGACAAACTCCGTACCCAACAGTGGCTGCGTAGTGCAGGGTGAAAAGCTGAAACGGAAGGTTTTATCCTTGCTGCACATGGCCAGTGCTTGTTAACTAGAAATTATCAAGCAGACATGCTAAAATACTGTGTTATCCCAAAATGCAGGTTCTGCGATAAATATCCAGAAACAATTGATCATCTTGTATCAGGTTGCACGATATTGGCACCCAATTGATATAAAACCAGGCATGACAGATTTGGCCAAATATTGCAATGGAAAATCTGCAACTTCTCCGGACAGAAAACTGAAAGAAATTAGACCAGGTTACGTAGAGAGGAACTATTTTTTATGGAACATTTATGGAAATTTTATGGGACTGGTCAATACACAGAGACAGAACAATTAAAGCTAACAGGCCAGATATTGTTATTAGAGACCGCAAACAAAAACAGTTCCTCCATATATGGCAGTCCCTCCAGACAGCAATGCATCTTTGAAGATCTTCAAAAAGCTATCAAAATGCAAGAACCTTGAAATCGAAATCACAAAAATGTGGCACATGGGAACATCAACAATCAGTGTTGTAGTTGGAGCCCTAGAATTGGTTGGAAAAGATTCCAATAGACTAATTGAAGGGATTGCTGGGAGTTTTAAATTTAATTTCTATTTCATAATTTTTAAAAGTTTTTAATTTACTTTTTCACTTTTATTAATTTTTTTTATTAATTATTTTGCAACCATGAATTATTTTTTTTAAATATAAAATTTAATTTAATTATTTTTTAATTTTATTTTATTCACATTTGAAATTAGTTTTCTCATTTAGTTATTGAGTGGTTTTCAAGTTTGTGTGTTCAGAATTTTAGTATTTTTTCAAGATGTTTTAAACCGAGAATTAACTTTTGTTTACAAATCTGTCGATATGTAAAAATAGCCGATTTTACGAGCGACTATATGAAATCTGTATAAGTTCTAGTTGATATATTCCAGAGTATTATGTTGATTGGAAATAGTATATTCAATCCTTTAGCTTTCAAATAAAGATAAAAGGAAACCTACAAGAATTATTTTCTATTTAGAAAAAATAATTTTAAACCTTAGTTATTGTAAAAAAAAGTGAAAGTTCCTACTTTTCTATTTATAAGCTGCATTCATCATGAACGGGCATTAAAAATCAGAAGCTTCTTAGGAATCAGTCTCGACAGACAGAGTATAAAAAAGCGATGATATATTAGGTTGGTGCAAAAATAATTTCGTTTTCTAACATATGTTACTATGTGAGAAAACGAAATTATTTTTGCACCAACCTAATAGATAGCAGCCAAACAGATGAAATTCCTGATGCCAGTGATCACCTAGTTTTGCATGATTTAGTGAAAGAAATGCATGGAACATTGTCCATGCGAAACAGATAATCCTTCTTCCCTTTGCATGGAAAATGGTTCATGCCAAAAGAAATATCTGATGAATTACAGCGATTAATCGCTTCTGAATTTGAATGGCTATTCACAGTACTAAAGACGCAATAATAGAGTCACAGTTCAAGTTGGAAAATGGGAACTTTGTACCGGACAATGCTTACCTACTGAGAAACTACGGAACACACATTAATTCAGAAATGTGTTCATCAGTGAAAAGCATTGAATATATCTTCAAGTACGTGTACAGGCAGATCGTGAACAGAATTAAGCTCACGATGAAATTGCTAATTATCTTGTTTGTCGATATGTTTCTCCACCGGAAGCTATTAGGAAACTGTCAGAGTTCAGGCTACATCTCACAATTTCGACAGACTTGCTGTACATCTTGAACTCCAGCAAGGAGCTGACCTTCACAGAGGCAACGCTCAGCAAGCTGCATGGACATTACCATTACTAATTAACTTTCTTGGTGATGGGTTTCTCCTCCGGAATCTATGTGAAGACTTTCTGAGTTCAAGCTACATAACATATCTCACAATGTCTACAGACTTTCTGTACATCTTGAAGACCAGCAAAGAGTTTACTTTCCCAGAGACAACGATCAGCAAAATGCTCCGGCACAGAAGGAACGTAACACTATCCTTACTGCATGGTTTAAACTGAATGAGCATGATGATGATGCAAGGAACCACTTGTACCCCGACATTCTGCTGCATTATGTGTTTAATAAGCGTTATAGAAGATAGACAAGGCAAAGGAACAGTAGAATGTATACACTGAGCCCTAGAGACAAAGAAATATTTCATTTGTAAATGTTGTTACTGCATATTTCAGGTGCAGTTTAGCTTTCAGGATTTGAACACTGTAGAAGGACAAATCTTTCCAACTTTTAAGGAAGTATACCTTCTCTTACACTGGAACTTGCATTGCTTGAACCTGCAGCCTGCCGGACGCCCTTATAGTTGCGTGTTATGTTTGCTGCACGTATATGAACCATGAACCACTCACAAGGAATCCAAGATTGCAGCTTTCTTGCACAGAGGTTTTAATGCAAACCAATCAGAAAATATGGTACTTCACTCAATTGATTGAATTTCGAAAAGAATAGTATTAATTGTTTAGCAATTTTGCTGCCTGAACATATTGTAGTACCACATGCATTGAAACATTTACTGATGAAAAGAGACTGATTGCTAATATTGTGCTTGAATCTGTAGATTGCGAGATATCTCTGGCAATGCTGCTGTTTTTGGTGATAAAGTTATGCTTTTGCGGGAGACTTTAAGCAAGTACTACCTGTATTGCCAAGCGTAAATTCTGAGGTAACCATTGAAATCTGTTTTAAACATTCTCCTCTATGGCTGATTTACATCCAGTACATATTGAGCCAAATCATGAGGACAACAGCAGATCAAAGGGAAATTACAGCATGGCTACTTCATCTTGGCAGTGGAACATCAGCAGCTTCGCAAGACACTAATCTTGCTGTTGACATTTGAGGTACTTCTGTCATAGAAGTACCTCAAATGTCATGCGTTGTCAGCTCTCTGGTGGATGATATCTTCAACAATACATCTGAAGAAGAGGGAAGGTGCGGAGTAATTCTTTCGCCAAATAACTCAGACTGCCTCCTGATGAAAGAAGAAGTTATGAAACAATGTCTTTGTGTCTTCTGCACCTACTAAATTACAGATAAAATTTTGATATATGATTCTGCTGAGGCTGAGCGCTACCCACTTGAATTTCTAAACTGTTATGCTTCCTCATAAACTGAATTTAAAACACGGCTCAATAGTAATGATCCTTCGTAACATTTCTATCCAGAATGGACTCTGCAATTTTACAAGATTGGAGGTACAATCCATCATCAACATTCAACTGAGGCTTCCTTGATTAGTCGCTCAATAATTGGCAGACGTGTCTTCATCAATAGAATAAAGCTGACTCCAAGCGACTGTATCTTTCCATTCAATTTGGAGAGAAGCTATTTTCCTGTACGTTTGCCATATATCATGACTATTACAATTGACCCTGTGCAGATATTTGAGAAGGTAGGATTGTTCTTATCTCAGCCAGTTTTCAATCATGCGCAATTGCATGTGGCATACACTAGAGCTTGCAAACTCTCAGCTGTAAAAGCTAAACTGATGGAGACAAACAAGAAAGGAGAAGAGGTCGAACTGTTACACATAACATTGTCTGTCGAGAGATACTGTTTTGAAGGAGTGGATGGTATTCAGGAATTCTGGGGACGCTTGATTGCATTAGGCATTTGGCATTGGTTATATATATATATATATATATATATATATATATATATATATATATATATATATATATATAATGAATATCTTTCACAAGAGTAAACTATATGTGGCATGTATTATATACTCTTGTACATATATCGGTCTATTGTCTTCTCTGTTTATATTGGAGGAAACTGGCATAGCTCAATCTTGGGAGGCGGGCGTACCACGGACTTGTTTGCATGGTGGACACTCCCCTGTATCTCTATGTGTTGTTTATTTTCCCAGACTATATGTTAAAAAATGATAGATTTAATAGCTAAACTTTATGCATTTGAAAATATACCTGTATATATACACGCAATTTTACTATTTGCTACCACAGTATCTTATTCTATTATATTTGTAGAGATTTTAATTGCTCCTTCTTCAATGCGTTATTTTTATACATACATACATATATATATACATACATGCATACCTACACGCACACATACACACAAACACACACACAACACACACACACGCACATATATATATATATATATATATATATATATATTAAATGATTGTCTTTCAAAGGGGAACCATTTATGTGTGGCATATATTATATATATATATATATATATATATATATATATATATATATATATATATATATATATATATATATATAATTGTACATAGTTATATTGTTTTCTGTATTTATACAGGGTGAAGCTGGCATCGCTCTATGTTGGGAGGTAAGAGTACCATGGACTCATTGGTGTTGGCAATCTTTCCCCACATGGTGGACACTCCCAAGTTTCACAATGTATTCTTTATTTTCCCAGCCTGTGTGTGTTGTATATTAAAGAAGGATAAATTTAATAGCTAATCTTTATCTATTTGTAAATATACCTGTACACATAAACTTAATTTTACTATTTGCTGTCTAAGTACCTCATTCTAGTACATACGTAGAATTTTTAATTGCTCCTTCTTCAATACGTTATTTTTATACATACATATATGTAGAAAAAGTTTATCGTTTGCTCAATATTCTATTAGTCGGCCCGTGGAAATTCCACTGGTCCCGCTAATAATAATAATAATAATAATAATAATAATAATAATAATAATAATAATAATAATTCAAGAATCGTCCTAAAGATGGTAACCTGAACGTAATTATCCCTTGGCGGTCAAAGTTAAAACGCATATCTCTACCAATTTCAATGAATACGAATAAAATTCCATACCGGATCTGCCGTCACCCGGGACAACATGGGCCGCGCCCTTCAGAGAGGAACCAGTCTGAGGACGAAAATCTGTCACTGGAACAAACTAGGTCACCAAACCCGGACTATTGCCAACCTTCGACCAAGTGACTCAATACCAAATCGACTAATAAAAAGTAAACGAACGAAATGGAGCCGCGAAGAGTTTCGACAAGTCATGACATCCTTCTTCACTGCATTCGAAAACCCAGCAAAGAACACCACCAATCAAACATAGCAAATATATAATTTATTTTTTTTTTGTCAGTGGAAAGTGTCCTGATGCCATTTCTAACCTTAGGCCCCTGGGCGGGACCCGGAAAGAAATTTGTAAACGCCAGAAATCAAAGGAAATAATAATAATAATAATAATAATAATAATAATAATAATAATAATAATAATAATAATAAGAAGAAGAAGAAGAAGAAGAAGAAGAAGAAGAAGAATAGTATGTTTTTCATGGCTACAGGTGTAATTTTATAACTTTGACTGTCTTCTCTTTGAGTAAAAATTTAAAATTTATCTTTAGTGACTCGTGGGTAGAGAGATATCCGGAAATGTATATTTTTTCCTTTTCTTCTACCCTTTTGTTTAATGAATTCTTTGATAGATTCCCTGCCAAACTGTAGTAGAAGGTCCAGCCTACCCCATAAAATTTGATAAGTATCTGTCGTTGACGACGGAAAGTTGAACATTTGTGGAAAGTCACTTGTGCCATGCTCCGAAAATGTAAGAAATGGTAAATGTTGTACCATTTTTCAATCGTACTTTTCCTGTACTTTGATATGATTCTAAATCCTTTTGACCCTATTTAATTCTTTCATTTTAATTTCCCTTTTCTCTTTTCTTTACAACTTATTATCATTATTATTATTATTATTATTATTAGTAGTAGTAGTAGTAGTAGTAGTAGTAGTAGTAGTAGTAATGGTAGTAGTAGCAGTAGTAGTATTTAACCGTGGATACTAAAATCTGATATTCCCCCTGGGAGTGGTGACTCCGACTTATACTAAGTTAAAACTTAGTATAGTCTACACAACTGATTACAATACACTGTTCTGAACTATTCCACCTACTAAATGCTAATAAATTCACATTCTTACCAATGTTATTAGTTGGGCGTGCTGTTGGGTCTTCATCAAGAGTCGTCTTAAAGGTGGTAACTTGAATATAATTACCCCTTGGCGGTCAAGGTTAAAACGAAAATCTCTACCAATTTCAATGAATACGAATAAAATTTTATACGGGATCGATCGTCAACCGGGTCAACAAGGACCGCGTCCCCTCAGAGAGGAACCAGTCTGAGGACGAAAAATCTGTCACGGGAACAAACTCTTCCACAAACGAAGAGGCATTAGGTCACCAAAGCCCGGACTATTGCCAACCTTCGACCAAGTGACTCAATACCAATTCGACTAATAAAAAATAAACGAACGAAATAGAGCCGCGAAGAGTATCGACAAGTCATGACATCCTTCTTCACTGCACTCGAAAACCAAGCAAAGAACACGAACAATCAAACAAACCAAATATGGTGGGAAATGATATAAGACCTCACCTCAATCCAAACAAGCTTGCCAATGTGCGTAGTGACATTCATGCGTAACAACAGACTCTCAAAGACAGAAATAGATAGGATAAAATTATATATGACAAAATATTAGGTTGATGCAAAAATAATGACGTAATAATGTCGTTTTTTGACGTTAAAAATACGTCAAAAACGACATTATTACGTCATTATTTTCGCACCAACCTAATACTATGACCTATCACTCAAACTCGAATGAGATGAATGTAGAAATAAGGAATGTGACTGAGGATGAGGTAAAAACTAAAAGAAATTAAATACGAAATAACCGCCCAGGAAATAAAATCAATGACTCTAATTTAAACACAACCTGCAGTTCTCCAGACAATGTCACTGAAGATGACTCCAGGTACATTAAGTTAGAATTCCTTGAAAACCACAAAGCTGAAATCACCGAAGCAAAAGACGACGTCATCCACGTACTCAACAGAGTAACTTTCATGCAATTGTCAGACCAGCTCTCCAAAATCCATATGACGAATTTCAACAAATATCGTCAAAATATACAACTCTACTCTAGAAACACTGGTTACAGATAAACCACCGGGAAACATCACAGAAGTTAACAACGTCATATACGCAACAGCTTTAGCAGTGACTCGGAAGCTTGTGGTCAAGACAATAAATAAAATTAACAGACATAGAGAGCAAGTTTGGAAAGCCAAACTTATAGGCGAAATAAAAGATATCAGATGTGAGATTTCTATATTAGATGAGCTCACTAGAAACCCTAATATTTCCACACAGAAGTGCAAAAAGATCAAGCGGAAATATAAAATTAAATCCGTAATTGACATTCCAACAATCACGGAAATGCTGAAGCAGAAACTTCAGCTAAATGCTCAAAGAACAAGTCGATACGAAAAACATGGTATGTTCTATCGGCAAAATAAAATCTTCCAAACGGACCTTAAGAAATTTTACCGGGGAAATTGGAAAAACACCTATACATGTCGAAAGACCACCATCGATTGATAATGTACAGATATTTTGGGAAGATATTTGGAGCAGTCCAAAGCAATATAATCCAAATGCAGAATGGATCCGACTTGAAAAAGAACGAATGCTGGATACACCTCTGCAAGAATGGGAAAATATATCCACAGATGATGTTAGGGCAAGCTCAAACGAAATCCCAAGGAAATGACAAGGTGCCCAATTTCTGGTTTTATCATCTTTCATCTCTATCCATAAAAGACAGGATGTGTGTTTGTGTGTGTATGTTTGTGTGTGTGCGTGTGTGTGTGTGTGTGTGTAACGAATGCACGGCTGCAATCTTCGACGGATTTGCACCAACATTTACATGCACATGCTCCAAGTTAGCCGGAAGGACCGACGTTGCATTTCCCAATTCCCATCGATAGTGGAAATAATTGATTTTTTCATGCTTCTACTGCAGTTTTCATGTAGTTTGCGGCCATTTTGTTCTGGCCAGAGTGTGAGCCTATAGCTGGCTGCTACAAATATGCAGGAAGATTCTATTGGCCAGCGTGAGAGCCAACAGCTGACTGACACGAATGTTAACTAGCATGCTAGCATGCAAAAAAATCTATAGCTGCATTCGTCACAAGTGAGAAAAATTTAAATCTGCATGGCACTTTACTCCAATTGGTTCATTCGTTTGCTTAAACTCAACGTAGATTCTGATTCCGCAGAACTGGGTTGGATGTGAAAAAGTATTTGTTGTTAATATTCTTTTTTCATTCGGTTTTTCCAGTTACGAGTCCTTTTTAAAGCTGATCGTTTTCTGTTCATTTTGTTTAGTTCTTTTTTCGTAACAGATTTAATGTTTAGTATAGAGTTTAGAAAAAAATTCGCAGTGTGAGACAGGAAAGAAGTAAAGCATATCGCAACATCAGCACGGCAAAGTGCACTCCTTTAAAGGCAAAGAAGAGCAACAATATTTTAAGTCAAGTGATAGCGATTGCTGTATGAGTCGTAGGATTTTTGAATCAAGCACGGGCAACGTCGGGTCATGCTGCTAGTCTATCGATAAAATCCTTGCAAAAACATTATCAAAGCTTGTAAATAATCCCAATAAAATCCCGGAATGAATACCTGAAGTTATCATACCAAAAACAAGTGAAACAGACGTCCCGAAAAATTATAGACCGGTAACATGTCTCTCTACAACGTATAAATTGATCACGTCCGTACTGACAAACTGTACTTATTCCTTTTTCGAAACAGACAGCATTCTGCCCATGGAACAAAAGGGATACAGGAGAGGTTCATATGGCTGCAAACATCAATTACTGACATATAAAATGATCCTAAAAAATTGAAGAAGACGACGAAGAAATCTTGGATTGATTATCGTAAATCCTTTGAGTGTTCCACATTCTTGGATCCTTAAGACTTTGGAAATGTATAAAGTCTCCCGTGTGGTACTAAATTTCCTTAAGCACAGCATGGGGATGTGGAACACCAAACTATGCCTTAGTCACAGCAGAGGCACTGCCATATCCAACCGTCTAAATATCCGACGTGGAATCTTTCAACGAGACTCTCTGTCACATCTTCTGTCTTGTTTGTCCTTAATTACCCTTACGCATGAACTGAACAACATTAGATATGGTTACAAAATAAATAAGAAAATATTCAATAACCCTCTCTATATGGATGATCTCAAACTGTTTGCCAAAGACGACAATGGGTTGAAGGGCCTCCTCAATATTGTAAAATACTTCAGTGACGACATAGGTATGGACTTCGGATTAGTTAAATGTGCAAAAGTAACATTCAGGAAAAGTAGAATTACAGAAACCACCTTAATAGATTTAAATTTTGTCACAAAGATTAGAGAACTGGACCATTATAAAGACTATCAGTAGCTAGGAATTAGCGAAGGAGATGGCATACAAGCCCTCAAATGAAGAAGAAGGTAAGAAAGGAGTACTACAGGTGTGTACGCCTGATACTAAATGCCGAGCTAAACTCAAAATGCAGAATATCAGCCATAAACACCATGACTGTCCCTGTGCTGCAATACAGCTTTAATGTCCTTAACTGGAGCATAGCTGAAATTAAGCGAATGGACGCCAAAACGAGAAAGCTTCTCACTTGCTACGGCATGCATCATCCCAAAGCTGCTGTTGATCGTCTGTATGTGCCCAGATCCGAAGGAGGCAGAGGATTAGTTCAACTGCAACTGTCCTACAAAACTACAACAATTGGCCTCCAAACATACTTGGGAACTACAGAAGATTGAATGGGGTTATGTGTCAACAAACAGGAAAGTAGTAAGCGTCTTTTCTCCGTAATAAAGGAAGCCAACAAATTCAAAAAGGAGTTTCAAATGGACGCATAATTACAGGTACAGCACAATACACCAGCTGAAGCTGCAAAATACTTTAAAAAGAAAAAAACAAATGCAACCGACCAGATACAGAAGTAATGGCAAGATAAACATCTTCATGGCCAATACTCTGCCCGTACGAAAGAAACTAACGTAGACAAAACCCGTACTAATCAGTGGTTACGTAGTGCAGGGTTGAAAGCTGAAACTGAAGGTTTTATCCTTGCTGCACAGGCCCAATGCTTGTTAACTAGGAATTATCAAGCACATATACTAAAATCAGGTTGCACGATATTGGCACCCACTGAAATATAAAACCCGGCATGTTAGAGTGGGCCAATATCTGCACTGAAAACTTTGCAACTTCTACGGGATGGATACTGAAAAAAATTGGTATGAACAACCCCAGACCCGGTTACGGAGATAGGATCTATTACAATTCTATGGGACTACACAATATGAAAGACAATAAAAAAAAAGTGCCACTTTATTGATATGGCAGTCCCTGCAGTCTGTAATGTATCTTTGAAGATATTCAAAAACCTGTCAAAATACAAGGACCTTGAAATAGAAATCTCAAAATGTGTCACTTGGGAACATCAATAATCCCTGTTGTAATTGGATCCCTAGGATTGTTTGGAAAAGATTCCAGTAGACTAGTTGAAAAGATTCCTGGAAGTCCATGCCTCAAAGAGATACAAACCATTTTTCTGACAATTACTGCTCACACTATACGAAGGGCTTTATCTATGTAATTTTATCTATGTATTTTTATTTTTTTTTTATTTTTTTTTGTCAGTGGAAAGTGTCATGATGCCATTTCTAACCTAATGTCACTGGGCGGGACACGGAAAGAAATGTGTAAACGCCAGAAATCAAAGAAAATAATAATAATATTAATAATAATAATTGGAGCCCTCGGATTGATAGGAAAAGATTCCAATAGACTCATTCAAGGGATTGCTTGTAAGCGTTGCTTAAATACAAAAAATTGTAGTGATAATAATAATAATAATAATAATAATAATAATAATAATAATAATAATAATAATAGCACGCTATTGGCACCCACTGAATATAAATCTGGTACGAAAGAGTTGATCAATATCTGCATTGGAAAATCTGCATCTTCTATGGGAATGAAACTGAAAGATATTGGTATGAACACCACCCAAACTGCACAATACACAGAGAAGAATCATAGCTAACGACCCAGACATTGTTATTTGAGACTGCAAACAAAAAAAGTGTCTCATTATTGATATGGCAGTCCCTGCAAACTGCAATGTATCTTTGAAGATCTTCAAAAAGTTATCAAAATTCAAAGACCTTGAAATCGAAATCTCAAAAATGTGGCAAATGGGAAGATCAACAGTCACTGTTGTAGTTGGAGCACTCGGAATAGTTGGAAAGATTTCAATAGATTAATTGAAAGGATTCTTTGGAGCCCATGCCTTAAAGAAATAAAAAAGAAATTCTTCTCACGAGTACAGCCCGCATCTTACGAAGGAATTTATGTATGTAATATATATATATATATATATATATATATATATATATATATATATATATATATATGTATATGTGTGTATGTGTGTGTGTGTGTGTGTGTGTGGTGTGTGTCTATTTATTTTTTGATTAGTCAGTAGAAAATATATTGGTGCCATTTCTGACCTTAGGTCTTCGGGCGAACCCGAAAAGAAATGTGTACACACCAGAAATCAAAGGAAATAAAAACAACAACAACAACAACAACAACAACAATAATAATAATACTAATAATAATAATAATAATAATAATAATAATAATAATAATGACCAGCAAGTTTAGTGCCTCCAAATAACTTTGAAGATAATTTAAACTGGGCCCACATACATGGCTTGTGTTTTCTTGCCAATACCGATAACCATATTGTGTAAATTTGGGTGTGGTGCATGTGTCTTATATATTCTTATTAGACTGGTTACCAAGTCAAGAAGAAGAAGAAACTGATCACATTTAATCGTCTTAGAGAGACTATAAATATACCTGATGCTAACCCCCAGGTGAGTAACTCAATAAGCCTTCTCTTATTCACGTTATCTACTGATATAAATTGGAACAATGTTATACAAACTATTGCTAAGTATGCTGTAAATAAATTTGGTTTTGTGTGCTTTGCTAGATAATTTACCCCACCGTAATTTGTCTTGCAACTTTCCAAGACTTCAATACGTTCGTGCATTGAATATTGTTGCCTTTTCTGGTCTAGTGTTTCTGCCATATATCTACTGACAAAGTCCTAAGAAAAATTACCAATGCGATCTATCCCGATCTATCATCTCAACTTCTATCACAATCTATCGCCGTAACAAACTTTCTTTCACTTTTTCTGCGAAAATTGTACTGGTGAGCTTCTATCTGTGGTTTTCTTTTCCCAATTTTAATTCCCGCTTCCTCTCCTCCCCCGTTAGGTGACCAGAGATTTCCGGTGAATCCGAGAGGCCATCTGTATTTTTGAATGAGCTTTTCATGTGTTCGAATGAATGTGTGTTTGAGTGAGTGTTTGAACGAATGAGTGTTTTAAATTATTTAAGTCCCACATTAATATAGTCGAATTAACTATTGTTTCTGTCAAAATTAAGGATTATTCATTACCGATACTACTTTATTTAGTTTCTAGTAAATAGGTTACAAACTTGGGTTAGATTTTTAAATTGTAGTTTTTTTATTCCACTCCCCTACAGGAAATGATTATATATATAGGAACTATTAGGACAATAGAGACTCTGTGTTATTACGGTGAATGCAATAAGAATAATAAATAAGAATGTGTTGCTTTCGTGTAAGTAATTTTGTGCTATGTTTGGGTCTGTGATTGTGGCTAAGTTTAATACACAAGAAGACCAGCCTTTCCAAGCAAACCTCAGCTTGGCCTTGTGCCACATTTTTGTATTTTTAACAAAATAAATATCGCTTTTATCCATGGTACTTCAACGTCAAAAATTTAAGCGTACTTCTATATTTGCAGCTCAGACTAATCCTTTTACAGGTGAAATTACTACATACAACCGTAAATTCTATTCTAGTGGTTTCCTCTCTCGGTTTTGGGCAACACGTTTTGAAATTCTCTTTCAGCTTCTTGATTTTCCGTCAGTTACGATCTTTAAAATTTATTATGTCATAATTTCCTTTATTTTTTAATCCTGCTATTTTTATTAACGTTTCTCGTCAATAATGATTTCCATTGCATCTTAGTGGCTTTATCTCCTTGCTTGGGGCTTAATTAAAAAAAAACGTAAACGAATAGAACAGGAAAGTTATTACTTTCAACTTTAACCATGGATATTTACCATAAGACTAGAGTTATATGATTTATTATCGACTCTGCACAACTACATTATGAGAAACCGAAGAAGTTCTGATTCTTATTAGATTATGACGATTTGGAAAAATGGTACGACATCGAAGAATATAATATCCACAGATGTCCCTGGAGAACAGCTATCTATCTACAATCGACCGAAAGTCACTTTTTATAAGTTGAAAGGAAACATTATAATGTGTTTAAGAACTGCTTACAAAGAGCGAAAAAATATTCAAACAGCATATAATTTGTAATATATGCTGACATAGAATTCTTTTGTTAAAAAGTAAAGCTGGAGGCTGTGAAGTATAGAACAAAAAAGAAAAAGAAATGAATAATAAAAAATTATATCGTAGCAAGAAAGGAAGGGGAAAATAAATTCTTTGAAGTATGTGTAGATTTGTTTGGATTAAAAAAAAATTCTCGGATGTTTGTAGACATATTGAGATGACATCGATCTGGAAATTTTCCGCTACTATCGTAGGATTTTAGAAAATAATCACGTTTCTCTAGGTTCAAACCGAAAGCCCCAGCTTTCAAAGGGATTTTTGCATTTCGTGTCGAGCCTCAGGGAACGCTATTGAAACTACAGTATTTATAAGAATCCTGTTATGTCGTTTGGTGTGCTGGAGAGGAGACGAAAATCGCTCCGATCTCTTCATATATAAGTAAAGGCTCACCTCAGAAGCTATTCTATAACATAAAGCTAATCTTTTATATGTACCGGTTACGCATCCTAATCGTCCATATATACATTATTCTCAGTGTCTTTCAAAGGGTTACAATGATAATTCACATTAACTGGAGTTGAATTATGTAAAGAGCAAAATATTCCTTTATAGGAAGAGAAGGATTTAATCGATAACAATTTCCGAACAAAGGAATACATATTAGTAAGTAGGTGTTACCTGGCTTCTAATACATTGTATTTATTTGGTTATTTTATTTTATTTCACGAAATATCTTATTAATAGTAATTTTAACAAATAGTATAATTTCTTAAACGCTGCATTACAATTAATTAGATAGATATACATCTTGTATTAATTTCAGAAAAATATAAGACATATAATTGGATTTTTTTAAAAAAAAAGTCGTATAATATTGACCTGAAGGGAAGCTATTCTCTATAGAACAAGAATAAACTTTAACGTAGAATTATATCAATATTATAAGTTTGATAACTATGTTAACCACATTCGCGTTGGTGATATAAAATTATTGGATTCAGTTATGTAAATAAATAGTAGTTATTCTTGGAATGACTCCTCTTGGTCTGGCAGAGAATCCACACGTACCGTATTTTTCGTGAAAGAATTCAGATATTTCAAAGAGCCTATCTAAGGAAACGCCGGCTTTTTCTGTTACAAATCCATACTTTTTTTAAGCGTTTCACCCCAAGCAAGGCGGGAAGCGACTAATACGCAAGGGGTTGCAGGGAGTTGGAGCGATAGCAAAGGGTAGTGAAGAGGAACGGATGAAGAGGAGGATAGGGGATAGATCAAGACATCTGAAGACGTCGATTGACATTACATTTGAATAGTTGGAGATTATATCTATCAGGGAAACAAGTATAGGTAGGGAATTCCACAGTCGAGACATGAAGCTATTGGAGTAGAAGAGACGGCTACATTTAACAGTTTCCACAGTGAAAGGGTGAGAGCGAGATGACAGCCGAGTAGAACGCTTAAATTCAGGAAGTCTGGGAACCAGCGAAAACAGCTTATCGGGGCAGTTACAAGAGGTAGACGACGGCACGTCTGTGAGAGAGCAGCTGCAGACGAGATGCCAGATCAGGGCCAATTACATTGCATATCCGTCTCTGGTTTTTATCAAGGTTCTTGAGTCAAACAGAAGGGGCTCCAGACCATATATGGCAGCAATACTCCATGCAAGGGCGAATGGTTGATTTGTAGATTTGAAGGATCGACTTTGGCGAGAAAAATTTTCTGGCGCGGCCAAGGGAGCCAACTTTTCATTGCGGTGGACGTAGCTATTGACTCGATGTATTTGTTCCATCTCAGGTCAGCAGTCAATGTGAGACCGAGCAGTCGCAAAGAGGTGCTCTCGTGGAGTTGAGTTTCAGACATTCTAATGGAATGTAGGGATGGTTCTCTCTGGTGAGTAATAGAGAGATGTTTTGTTTCTCTGGCCTTAAGGTTAACCTGTCAATTCTTACCCCAGTCCGCAACCGATTAGATGTCCTTTTCGAGACAAACGACCAGGTTATTTTTAACAGTGACACTAGATTTATTTTTGAGACAAGAGTAAATAGTCCTCGTAAATGTCTACTTGGAGCACACACTGTAACCTCCTTTCTGTTTCCCAAACAACGAGAGAAATTCTCTTTCAGAATCGTCATTACTAATAGGCTGATTGAAAAGTAACTACCCATTTTAAAACCCTTATAATTTATTTACTAACTATAATTTCTACAAAAAATGGTTATGAGACGAAAGCTTTTAGCATGAGGTTTTATTTGAAATTCGATATGACCACCAGATTTTGGTACCAGCTTCTCGAGCTGCCTAGGAATCGTGTCAACTGAATTCTCCAGGAACTCTTGTGGTATGAAAGATAATTCTTCTATTCGCTCCTCAAGTTCTTCCAAAATCTTGGTTTGGTATAGACTTTCTCCTTTAAACAACCCCAAATAAAAATGTCAGAGGGTATTAAATGAGGAATAACTGACTGGCTACTAATTACATAAAATAGGGAGTTACTTTTCAATCACCCTTCACTTTCCCAAAATTCCCGTTCACTGTTTTTAAACGTCATTATAACTTTGTCAGCATGGTTGTCTCGCTAGATTATTATGATTTAATATTGGGTTCGATCTTCACCATAATTTCAATCCTGTGCCAAAACTAAGCTATGCCTAGTAAATCTATTTAGATACTTCGATGTGGTGTTAGCATGCAGGTCTCTATAGACGAATTAAGACTGAATAGCGAGTTGGAGACTCACTCGATGACCCATAATTTCGGAATTGTGCTTTTCTAAGTAGGAAAGTTTCGATGCATCGATTGACAAGATACATGAAGACCGCACTTCCAGTTGTCCACACCTTCAAAATTTCTCTTGGTTAATTTAAATCATTTACATTAGAACAAAAGCGATGATTCCTGAATTCGGTGATATTTTTTGTCTAGAAATAAATATGTTTACTCCTTTGGCACACATGAACATTGAGTTTTTCAGCCAAGGATCATTAGGGCTTTCGTGTCATTCAACATTATACCGACTTTCCATGGCGGCCAAGACGTTATTCATCGACTTGTGACTTGTGTGTATCTGTCTACTGCAGCGTTTCTCAAAATATACCTAATACACTTCAACCCCTCTGGATTTTATAGTCCACTCATGAACAACTTCCGGTTCGCCAGCTTTTAACCTTTTCCATAAGAAAGGTAGCAAACAAAGTAACAGTTTCATTCACGTAGAAAATATAGCGAACCTATCGATTTGAAATGGTAAGTAATGATCTTTCACTTCATTCAGTGAGATACAGTGGCCGATGATAAGATTTTAGCCAATATTGATTACAGCAATCTTGGCTTGTTTAATATTATTTATTTTCAGACAATACCGAGTTAGTATCAAGCTACTCTCATCTATGAACAATTGTTGACATATCTTGCAATGAAAGTTCGTGGAAGTAAAGGAAATAGTGAATTTCAACAAGAGCAAATAACAGGATGGCACCAGTGTGGCAAGTCAGATAGAAAAATGGTTATATTTTTCCAGGTTAAACATCAAACGGTTAATAATATTGTCAATAAATTTAATGAAGAAGGACATTGTCGTGTTGAACAACGTTCAAGAAGACCAAGCACCGTATCTGAGCGAACGAAAAGGGAAGTCATCAGAAACCGTCAAAGATGTCGCCAACCATATGGAAAGGTCGCCATATGCGATGGGAAAGACTCTGAAAGAGCTAGGCTATCAAAGAATGTGTTGCAAGAATGTTTCAGTTGTTACCAGGAACCTTCTTATGAACTGCGCGAAAGAATTTGAGAGCAAAGATTATAAATTTTGGCAGTCTGTAATTAGGTCAGATGAAAGTAAATTCTGTCAATATTCTAATTCGAGATTGGTTTATAATTAGAGAAATCAGAAAGAGACTGTGAACGCAGAATATCTGCAAGCGAGCATGAAACATGGAGGGAATGGAGTAATGGCGTGGCGCACTGTCAAGTGTGGAGGGAAATATGAGCTGATTCTTGTGTGTCAAGCGGTTGAATGGTCCAAAATACTGTCGAATATTAGAGAAAGTACTACTGCCACTATTTGAAACCAATCAGATTGACAAGAATGTCTGCCTTTTTTAACAAGATGGAGCGCCATGTCATAAGAGCAAAGTAGCAATGGCTTAGAAGGAATCGCAGGGAATCAAGTCACTGCCATTAATAGTCCAGAATCCTGACATGAATTCAATACAGAACGTTTGGGAGCATCTTGACCGCAGACTTCGAGAACGTGCAACCAAAATCATGTCAGTGGGAACCCTTAAAGAAACATTGCTAAAGGAGTGGCAAAATATGGCTCAACCGATTGATCAAATCCATGAAAAATCGAATACAAACACTGAAACTAGCAAATGGAAGGCCTACCCGATACTAGTTACAAATACTGCTTGATTATGTTGAATAGGGATTACGTAATTAAATTTTGAAATTTCTCCTGGCTAAAAACTTTTCTTAGGCCACTGCATATGTACACATATACATATAACACTGACCTACCCAATGATATTTGCTCATAATAATAATAGTAATTGCGAATAATTTTCTGGCATGCTTGATACGGTCTTAGTTTTCGGTAGAACAGATTTCCTGATGTTTTCCCAGATCGAAAGACACCTGAAGAAGTCTAATGGCACGAAACTCGAAACGATTTGAAAATAACAATAAAGGTTAGGGCATTAATACGACAGCTAAAAATTGGGACTAACTCAACTCTTCCTCCCAGAAATTTCTCTGATTTTTACACAGAACTCGTATATTTCAGAGATAAAACATCCAATTAGCTAAAAACTGAATTTGTTTATCCTATTTTTCCGACCCAATGTCACTCGTCATACAAAATTCTGGGTAGTCTAACTTTGCTAGAATAATCCATAGTTGATGACGACTATTATGTGTCTGTTCAACAGATATAGTATCTACAGTTTATGCCTAACGGCCTTTGTAGGTTTTCATCTGACGGCGTTTTGAATTTAGTTTTGTTCTTCTCCTAGGCTGGTTGCCAACGACGGTTAGAAAACTCAGTATTTAGCCCATAGTTGAAATGAGAGGAGTTAACCCATAGTTGAAGAGAAGATATGAGTAGAGTATAAATTGTTGAAAACAAAAATGAAGCACTCCTACAACCGTCACCGATTTATTTATATTTCAAAAGGGTGGTATTCAAAGCGATATAATTGGAAAACAACAAAGTAAGACTTGAAATACAATTAGTTCTTTGACGATCTTTAGAAAGACCAGCGACTTTCTCTAAACTAATTTTTGAACATGGACTCGTCCACCTGCTATGAGTAGAATGTCTTCTCATAGGACCGGTCGTCCCAAAGTTTGTCTCAAGGCGTCGAGTTTGAGCCGTACGCATTGCCGCACTCAACTATGGTATTATCTATTACTGCATCATTAATCCATGTCGTTCGTGTGATTAAACCTGTTAATCTTTTGTTCTAGTGGTTCCTCACAGTATTATTAATTAGAAGTACGAGAGTTATATGTGTTGCAGTTTTTGTATATATTATGTAACTAGTGAGTTAGTCCAAATGTGTTGACTCACTTTATAGTCTACCAAGTAGAATATTCAATCCGTCGTGTATAATGGCGGCCATTTTGTTCACTCTACCCGAATGTCCAGTCCAGCTTGTCAGGTGAAGAGAAACAGAACGACGAACTATGCTCTGCTACCTTTTACCAAAATATCCACTGCTAACCTGAACAACGCTTTCCTACTGTCTTCGAAATATTCACTGCTAACCTCTGGATTCTATACTCGAAGAAGACCGTCATCATTGAATAACAATATGAACTTTATGAAACGATTTTAAATGTCAAATTTATTTTCTTTTGTGTCTGTGTTGAGTTGAGTTTCCGTTGGTCTGTGTACGTGAAGTTTTTATAAGCCAAATTGTTTAGTAGCATTAGTCGTCAGATAGAAAACATTTTAAATCGGCTGGTGATAATACAAGTTTTATAGTTATTTTTTTTTAAAATACTGATAATAAATATGGAAAGAAATATAAAATCTGTAAAACACGAACAGATTAGAGTCAGTATTAAAATGAAACGGATTAATCCAGAAATAAAAAATCGGATTAATTTTAGTTATCGGGAACAATAGAAAATCAATCGGCTGAAAACGGGGTCTAAAATTTCGAATTAAATTTTCAAAGTTAGAAAGAGCAGTATCAACGGAAAGCGAGAAGAAAGGACTAAACATCAACTACAAAAAAAATATGTTTGTCAGCAAAAAAAAAAAAATGCTAATTACAAAATGGAGATATTAAAAATATAAACAAGAAAACGATTTAAATATGAAGGACAAAAAAATGCGACACCTAAATCCGAATGCACTTTGGAATAGCAAAATATGTCTTTCAGAAGTTGAGAAACGTATTTAAAAAAATGCAGGTAAGATTTCTTTAGAATCGAAGAAAAGACTACGGAATTATAATGTAATACCGGTCCTCTTATATGGCCGTGAATGCTGGACAATCTAGTCACAGAGAAAGACGACACTGATTCTACAGAAGTATCGTGGGAATAACATGAACCTAATATGTGAGCAAAGATGGAATTCTACAGAAAATGGAAACAAACATGAAGCTTATACTTGTCATCAGAAGCAGACAATTAAAATTTCTCGTGGATGTAATAAGAAAAGAGGGCTCGGAAAAACTGACACGAACAACGCGTAATGTAAACAATAGGGATAAGACAAAGCAACGAATAATCTCGCTAATATGCGTGTGTAAATTGTTGGCAGGAATGACATCAGGAGATATAGAAAATCAAATTTTACTAAGATCTAGAAAAGAGAGGAAATTATGAAGAGTCACGCTCACCTACGCCATGACAGGATACGCCACAGAAAAGCGGAAGTTACAACTCGATAAAAATGTTGTTAATGTTTTTTTTTTTTTGATAATTTAAGAGGAGAAAGATATGAAGATATGCAGTGATTGGATGGTTCAAGTTTTTTAAAGAATTTAATTACGCTAAATGTGATATGTGCTAATTGCATTTCCTCTGTCTCTGTAATCCATAATTTACATAAAATGTACAACTTCATTCCTGTCGAAAATAGTGCTATATATATTATCATAGCTACAGTTTACAATTTAGATTGTTGTGCTCGTATAGGCATGTTTTCGCGCCGATTACCGGAAGGTAAGCGGCCGCCTCATTTGCTTTAACGCACGGCAAGCGTCGACGGCTCGTGCTGGCCTTATAATCGAATGATGCATCTAATAACACAGATAAATAGGATGAATATTAAAAGTATGTTCATAATTAGGATGTTTTCGGTCGAAATCAGGGCATTAATAACATCAGGAAATATTTGTAATCTATACATTTATAAACAGTTTCGCACTCACATACAATGTTCATAAAGCCTTCTGTGTTTGTCTATCTTGACAAGACGTATTAACTGAACTGTTATAAATTGCTTTACGGCAGACATAAATATTAATTACTCTAGTGGAATGAAAATCATTCTGCCATTATTATCGATTGAGCAATTTCTTTTACACCAAAGACGATTATGAACAGCGTGACGATGACCTAAAGACTGATCTCTCATTCAATAACGTTATGTGACTGAATGAAAATACAAATCATTAAAACGTGGTAAATTGATCACGTCAAAAATCATATCAACAAATAAGTATAAATCATTGCGACATGGTTTTTGTTCAGTGAAAATGAACTGGTGTTTCACTCTGATATGACCATAAAGATAAATGTTTAGATATGTTTTTAGCGCAGAGACTGGAGCTATCTATCTATCTATCTATCTATCTATCTATCTATATATATATATATATATATATATATATATGTCAACACTTAGAGGCGACAGTTTGTTTCATGCTATATGCAATCGTCAGGTCAGGTGTGGCCTGACGATTGCATATAGTAGGAAACAGACTGTCGCCTCTAAGTGTTGACTTCTATGTTCACTTTTATATTTACACACGCTCTATCTCTGATATTGAGTACTTTATTCCATAAATATAGCACACCTTAAGACTATATATATATATATATATATATATATATATATATATATTATAAAATGAACAAAGTCCGACAATTATTTAAGACTTTTTTTTATGTTTATACGTTATTTCTATAGATATAAATATTTATTTCATAGAAAATTTTCTATGAAGAATTTTTGTACATTTCATAATGTATGAAGTCATTTGTTTACATTTGGGCACGTATTGAGCAGATATGAATGAATGAGAGAAAATCATGGGGAATTGTGTTTATAAACAGTAAATCGATCTTGCTAACCGAACGCTCCTCTGTGGGCCACTCGGTTAAGGCACGTCAGGCTATACGACTGTTCCGTATAGGATACAGATTTGAATCTTGTCAGAGGACGCATATTTTCTATGAAAATTTATCGGATATTCAGGCCGGTAAATGTTGTTAATACTATTTATTATAAACAGAGCATTTACTTAAATAGTTTGTATCAATAAAAAGAATGTATAAACATAAAAAATGGCTTATATATATATATATATATATATATATATATATATATATATATATATATATATATATATATATATATATATATATATATATATATATAGACACTTGGCCGAGTGGTTAGAACGTTGGCATTCTGACCATGAGACTCGGGTTTGAATCTCACCATGGTCGATTTGCCAGGAAGGAGGCCTTTGAAAGTAGCTGAAAACTATACCACGAGTTGAGCCAAGCGTTTGAGTGAAATTGAGTAAACAGAACTGTTTGGGGCCGTTGATAGCTGTGATAGCACGAACTCACAAGTCATCGTTGCATAGGGCTTTAACGTGCTGGCCTTGTTCAAGCTGTTGATCAGACTAGATAACACGCACTTGATACTGTAACTAAAGTCTGCTCAGTATAGTTGAAGTATAAACCACAGGCGGTTGTTGAAGAAACACAATTATGTCTATGAAAGCGCCTGCAATAGCCACCCTAGTAGGCGGGTTTCCTTGAATACTAGTGGCCAGCTATATACCTATGTAAGCCTATTCAGGTACTTGTTTCGATACACGTCCGAGAAGAAATCGTTTTAGAATGAATGACGAAAAACTCTTTCGCCATTTGACTATGTAGCATACCTACATAATAAGTTTAAAATATTGAGACATTGAGGTGTTCACGGTTTTGGAAAAACGTGAGTGAGTAAACAGTTTGGTACTTTGAACAGTGAAATGTCTGTATCTAAATACAGGGTGCGATAGCTAAATTGTCTTCTAAATTACGCGAAAATGAAAATAACTTTCATTTTAAAAGCTATATTTACCAAAATTACACAGAAGTATCTTGAGATTATAAAGAGTAAATTTATTCAATAAAACAACCATTGGGTCCAGAAACGGCCACAAGAAAACTTCGGAATCTCCAGAGACTCATATGAACGGTCTCCTTCTTTACATTGGTGAATGCTGCCATAATCCTTTTCTTTTAATTTATCTTTGGTATTACAAAGAGTTTTGTTGGTCTCTCGCTTAATTGCGCCCCACACATAAGTAAGGGAGTGTCAGTTTGGAAAATTAGGGGGCCAGATGTACGGAATGATGTGATATCAGAAATTATCTGACATCCATGACTGCGTTCTCTTGCTTGTGTTACCAGACACAGGGTCATGCTGCAGCCACCCTCTTAAACTATGGCAGCACTACCTCCTACAGTCATTGATGTAGGCCTCCGTGTTGAGTCTGACGATTTGTGGGAAGGTGAATTGAAGCATAACGTCGCCATAACAAGAGATTACTCCAAAAACCATTAGATTAATCCAACTCTTTCCGAGTCCTCTGCACTGCCCGCCGATTAACCACCAAACACTCGGAAATATTCATATTAGAAATTTGGCGCGAATGCCAATCAATAAGCATGCCGTTTCCAAATTTCTGGCTGAGTGAATTGCGTCTTGAGGCTCCTTTTTCTCACAGAGGGTGCCAAATGGCCCTAACATACCCAACAGTCGACAAAATAAAAAAAAAAGACATGCGCGAAATTAAAATATAAAACGACGACAATTTACCCAATCGCAACATGTATGTACATATATCTTCATTCAAATTAATTTTAATAAGATAGATATGCACATAGAATATTTATTGAATCTTTAATCTTAAAAATATCTACAAGGCATATAATCTTTTTATTAAATATATATACATATATATGTTTTGAACAATAAAAATTATTAAAAAAATAATATCTTCAGACACACTGGGTTGTATATTAATATTTTTTTCGGTTTTATTATTTCATTTAGACTCCTCGACTAGTTTCGGCCAACATGGCCATCATCAGGAGAAAAAATATCTGTTTGTTAGTAGCAGTGAACTACAGAAATGAATTACTTGATGGAGAAAATGGACTTTATCTGGAGTTTTCATTTGTTTTCTTTATTTTTAACATGAATTTTGGTCAGGCCTTGTGTTGGTCAAACAGTCTCTTTTAAATTATTATTTAAGACAAGAGATGGATGGATTCATGCTGTTCTAAATTCCCTTGGTCATTTTGACAGTTTTATTGGTTTCTGAAAAGGGGATATGTCTCTATTAAGTGTGTGTGTTATTTGGTTCTTAGTATGATGTAAGTGTGTATATTTGTATGGGTGTGTGTTTTTATATGGCTCATTAGGGAGTGAGTGAGTAAGTGTGTATATTAGTATGGGTGTGAGTATAAGTGTGAGTTCTCAACACCTCCGCAAGTATGTCTGTCTTGTGTAGTATGTGTATTTGGGTGAGAAATGTGGGTAGGTCCTGATTTGTGGGGGTTATACATTAATTCTGTCTATGTTGTCAAATCTGTGTTTAAGACGTTTTGGTTGAAGCGTCGATTCCACCTATTTTCATATCCTTCTAAAATATGACTAATGTTATCTGGTCTGAAACTTTCTATTTTCTCAATTATAGTGAATTTGGCATGGCTTTTAAAATCGGGTTTGTTTAGACGGAAATGTTGTTCTGCAGGCAGTAATCTTTCATGTCAACCGACTTGATTCAATTGCGAAAATTATAAATTCTGTAGTGAAAGGGCCATTCAGATTTTCCTGCATATTGGTTCTGGCATAATGTGCATTCTATGAAGTAAATTATGTTATGACATCTACAGTTAGTGGCGTGGTAGATTTTGAAAGTAGATTTAGTGACTGACCTTGCGAATGAATTCGTGTGTCTAATGTGGGTTACAGCATAAACATCCCTTGGTTGATACATGGTTGCGAAAACCATGTTGTTTTTGTTTTTGGTTTATTAAGGATTTCCTTGTCGCCTGAGATGTGATTACTACCTATGATTTCTGTTAGGTTCTTAGGCCCACGATATGCTAGAACGCCGGGTTTCTCAAACAACTTCTTAAGGTCTTGTTTGAGATGTAGTATTTCCCAGCGACTTTTGATTATTTGGGATAGTGGAGGCAGAGTGGGGTTGAAAGTGGTTACTAGAGGGATTCGGCTGGGTTTATTTTTAATCTTGTACATTAGGGTGTCTTCTTTAGGTGTGGAAATTGCTTTATTTATTTGCTCTCTGATTGTGTTGTTTATAGCCACGTGTTGTGAATTGATGTTCCAGGTTTTGGGTGTGTTTATTTAGTTCTACATCGTTGAAACATATCCTTCTGAGTCTAAGTGCTTGTGAATAGGAAAGGTTCTCCTTGAGGTGTTTAGGGTGGGAAGACTTAAATTGTAGATATTTGTGTCGTGTTCTTTGTAGTTTTCTGTTTTCATCTATGTAAATGCGGGTGTCTAAATATGTTAACGATCTTGTGGAATTTTCATAGTCAAACTTAATTGAGTTGTGTACTGTTTAGGGTCATAAGCAATTGGATAAATTTGTCGTCACTGCCCATGTATATAAAGAATATAGCATCGATATATCTTGCATAGGATACGCAGTCGTTACCGATGAGGGGATAGATATAGGTCTCCTCATATTTTTCCATGAATATTGTAGCATATGATGGAGCAGTAATGGTTCAAATGGCACAGCCTCTTAATTGCAAGTAGTGTACTCCTTTGAAGTTGAAAGTATTCAATATGAGAATAAGCTCCAGGAGCTTATATATATATATATATATATATATATATATATATATATATATGTGTGTGTTTGCGTGTGTGCGCGTGTGCGTGTGTGCGCGCGTGTGCGTGTGCGCGCGCGTGTATATGTGTATGTATGTATATATCTATCTATATATATGTATATATGTATATCTATATCTATCTATATCTATCTATCTATCTATATATATCTCTCTCTCTCTATATATATATATATATCTACCTATCTATCCATATATATATATATATATATATATATAATAAAATTAAAACACGCACACACACACATATATATATATATATATATATATATATATATATATATATATATATATATATATGTATATGTATATATATATATATATATATATATATTTTCATATATATTATATCGCGGAGCATTTAAGCTAGCTCCTGAGCAGGTCTCTAGTTGAGCTTTAGACAGGTTTAATAGTTTGAGAGCCCTTAAGTTTCGCATATTCTCAGAATTGGATGTTCTCCTGGTTGCCGTTTGATCTGGGTTTTTATTTGCACGGGTCTTTCTTTTCCTCTCTGCAGCCTTGGCTCTTTTGATTGCAATCTGGTCTTCTATTGATAGAGATTACATTTAGCGTGGCATATTGCTGTCGTATGTCGCAACAAGATTAAACTACAGAACTCAAGATTGAGCACTGTATTCAAATATTGCATTAATATGTAAATTAACTTTTTAAAGTTGAGCAATAATTCTTTTGTCACCAATTAACTTAAAGACAATTGATGTACGTAGGTCTTTACTCTCATGGGTGAATTTCGCTGGATTTCGCAATTAATTTCAATTATTCACAAATTCATTTCTACGTTATAAAAATTCTAATCATACAAAAAAATTCGTCACAAAAATACTGTAAATTATCGCCGAAAACAAACACAGTAATGAAAATTGGGTATCTAAAATTTCAGGATTGCGTTCCCAGATCCTGACTGGAATGTGTTTAATTTGCTGACGAAGTCGGCTTGATTCCAAAACGGTATGATATGATGGGCTACGACCTCTAGGAGTAAAGTTGAAAAAGTGTGACACACCAACACACACTGGCATTCGCATTCATATATATATATATATATATATATATATATATATATATATATATATATATATATATATATATATATATAAAGAAAGAAAGACAGAGAAAGACAGAGACAAACAGACAGAGACAGAAAATCAATGGAATTGTCTTCTCGATCATAAAATCCTTCCTTACTGAGAGGTCCCTGAAGATAGTTATTGATGACCAGTCCTCCAGTTACCTAGCGATCAAAATAGAGGAGTCCAACAGAGGACACTCCTTGGACCAACCATCTTTTTAACCTACATAAATGATCTGCCGAAGAACATACTCAGATCATTTGCAGACCATAGGCCTATATACGGGCGCACCTCTAAAACTTTTGATTGACAGAGATTGGCTATTGATCTCTCTTCCAATCTTGTACAAACTACCCAATGTGGTAAAAACTGGCTTGCATTCAGTTGGTCGAAGCTAGTTACATTCTATCATCGGCGATCTGATCCCGAACTACCAACCAGAGGAGCATCATGCAATGAATGAATGCTGGGCCTCAAAATTCTCAGACGACCTCAAGTGGAACTCATACCGACGATCCATTTCTAAGGATGCAGTTACAAATTTCGACCGTCTATACCGCCCAGAGTAAGTACCTGACTTCTCCTGCTATCCTTTATCTTCCCAAGAGCCAGAGTACTGTTGTCATATATGGACAGGAACTACTGATACTTCACTCTCCAGACTTGTTAGGTTCAGAGGCGGGATGTGGCAAACCTCTCGCTGCTTTACCTCTACTTACATAGAAAGTGCTCGGACAAACTACATTTCCTGGTACCGCCAAGGCAAAACTTCATGGCAAGAACACACCATACCTTAGTAGTAAACCACACATATTCACTCCATATTTCTTCGGTGAGAAGTAAGTTCAACTCGAGCAGCTTCTTCTCACGAATAACCTTCCTGTCGAATCGACTCCCGACAGGATGTTTCCACGATCTCTACAATATTAATCTTTTCTAGGCTAGGGTTAATCGTCATTTCAATAACCTGTACACACAAATTGCCTCCTAACATCACATTCTACCCCGAGTGGCGCTGGACTTTGTAAAGCCAACTGCTACGCTGCAAACAAAAAATAAAATTAAAAAATAGCAGGATCGACTAATCTCAACAGCCGTGGATGACAACCGATGATGGAGAAAAACAGTACAAATTCAAAACACGAGGAATATCACATTATTTACATTACTGGATAACTCTTTGGGTCCCTCTTTGGGTCCTTACCGCCTTTATCCACTGGCACAGTGGAAAAAGGCATTAGTTAGATCCAGTGAAAGGAACCAAAAAGTGTGAGTTCAATACCCAGTTAAAGCAGTGTAGAGCTTTCAGAGGGAAATTAACAAGAGATAACTGAGAAATGACATCTATTAAACATGGCACGTGGAACTAGAACAGTTAAGAAAATAAAGGGTTCAAATCGATATTCCAATTACCTGAAGAAGGCCGGAGCGTACAACGGCCGAAACGTTGTAATAAATATGGAGACAAAGATGAGGACAATAGTCCGAATAATTTAATGTACATAATACCTCATCTCAGAAATATTGACAGATACCGGGGAAGATCGTTTAGAAGTTTGGGGCACAATGTATGTGCCAGTTTTCTGTATTCGGCTCTTCGGAACAGTATGGCTGGATCTGTACAAGCGTTGACCATTATAATCAAATCATGTATGCGAGTTGGCTGGCTGTTCGGTTCTCAGAACTGTGTTGTTATACATTCATAGGTCGGAAACATCAGGACATACACACACACACACGCACACACACACACACACACACACACACACACATATATATATATATATATATAAATATATATATATATATATATATATATATATATATATATATATATATATGAAGAAAAATATACGTAAAAAACAAACAAAAATCCTTATATGCAATTATGCTGTTTTAATATTCATAAAATATAATTAACATTATCAATTCAACATGAATATGTCCTGAAGATGGTTTATTAGACCGAAACGTCCGACGTTGACATTATATTAACATTAAAACAGCATAATTGCATATAAGGATTTTTGTTTGTTTTTTTCCGTATATTTTTCTTCATACTGTTGGATCTATATCCATATATTTGCTTGCATACATACATATATATATATATATATATATATATATATATATATATATATATAGATAAATAGATAGATAGATAGATAGATAGATAGATAGATAGATATGCATGTGTGTGCGTATATTTATAAATATGTATATAGTAATCAATTCGTCCCTTGGAAGGTGACAATGCCTTCATGACTAGGGCGCAGTGGTTACAGGGAATGAAACACACTGTGTGACTAAGCAGGCCAGCCTTCGGAAGCAATCAATGTTCCAAAAGGTTAAACCTATTCACACCTACTCCTTTTAATTTAAGATCTCAGAAAATGTTAAAATACCCAGCTTGTGAAGGACAGAGACTAAAAGAGAATGAGTTTACTTCGGTGAGAAGTGATGAAAAGAACAATAAGGAACAGGTTTCAGGGAAAATGACAGATGACGATTGATGTTGCATTTAAATTGTTGAAGATTGTATATGGTAGGGAAGCAAGAAATCGGAGATCGTTCATGTATAGTGTCTTGCTATCGGTTTCCATAGATGTTTCTGGAACAAGTTCGTTCATAGTTAGTGATTATGTAACTCATGATGATAGCATCAAAATTGATTCAGAAGTATACAGAAATATTTTGTCTGCAAATTAACAAAGAAATGCAACCAATATAGACGTGAGGAAGTTAATAATACAGCAGGACAATTACCGAAAACACTGACGACACAAAAAAAAAGAAAAAATGAACAGTTTTACAGTGGTCAAGTCAATCAACGGACCTTAATCCAATAGAGCATACCTTTCATCTCCTGGAGAGAATAAACGAATAAACCCCTGACAAAATCAAGAGTTGAAAGAGGCTGCGTTAAAAGATCCAGAAAAGGATCACGAATGAAGAATACAACAGAATTTTGATGTCAATGTGTCGGAGGATCGATATAGTTATTGCAAGGAAGGGTTATTCAAGATATTAAATGTTATTTAGCTTAAGACTATATGTTCCTTTTACATTTGCTCACCTAAAAATGGGGAGATCGGATAGAAAAGGTGCTATGTCGATACTCATCTAGATGTAAATTTCAGGAAATAAAAGTTCTGAACTCTTGTGTAATATTCATCTTTTGATCTTAAAACAAAATTATTTCAATACACAACAAAGACAGAGGAATTAGCTTTGCCATTCCAAAACTTTTGGAGTGGATAGTTTATGAAGATGCATTTAAACGGTAATGTCTTTCATGCATGAGTAGGATTCAACGGGTTTGCACAGGTTCGAGCGAACCTATTCTTGGAATTTTAATTACTCAGTAAACCCGTTGTTAACGGCAGCCCGAACAAACAAACTGCTAATTTTAGATTCTCTACAAATTGTAGTCATATAATTCATTGGTGAATAAAATTCACGTGACTGAAAAAAGGTTAATACAAATTTCATGAACAGCTGAATTTGCTACAGCCAGATACTTAGAATTATTCAACAAATAGTTATTCCCTTGAAATCTGCAGAATAAAAAGACTGG